>CM041083.1:199478307-199540807 GCA_023079485.1 Archilochus colubris | reverse complement strand
GTAAAAGAAAAAAAAAGATGGGAAACATGCAGAGCAGGAGTCCTTATGCCTACCTCCTTTGGGAGCAGGTATTTATACCTCCCAATTCCATGGGTAGGACGGGATTTGTAGTGCCTCTGGCAACTCAGGAGTCCATTCCCTGCAAATCCAAGCAGAACAAAGAAATTTCCTTCACTTAAAACCTCCCCAGGTGCTTTGAGAGCCCCAAAATCACACAAGGAGGGTGGGGGGGGCAAGGATTTGTCCTTTTTTTTTTTTTTTTTTTTTTGAGGGAAGGTTTGGGCTGCTCTCTGCCCCATGCAGACATCCCAGAAACAGCTCAGAGCTGACAACAAATAAGTTAAAATAAGTTAAAAAGTTAAAGAAATTAAACAAAAAAGTTAAATTTAACAAATAAGTTAAAAGTTCTTTATTTCCCAGGTGAGTTACATAAAACCCCAGATTTTTTTAGGTTGGAAGAGACCTCCAAGCTCCAACTTGTGACCAAAACCATAATTTAATTACTAAATTAATGTCCTTAAGGGCCAGGTTTTTAAATACCTTTTAAATACCCCCAGGGATGGGGACTCCACCATCTCAAATAATAATTAAAAAAAAAAAAAGCCATGAGTCAGGATCAGTGGATGGTGATGAAATGTTCCATCTGTCCCCTCTGACACAGAATGTTCATGTGCTGGAAGCCAAATCAAAGTGGTTTTATTTCTCCTCCTTTCTCCAGGGTGAAATGAAACCCTCAGGAACCTTCCCTGTGCTGAAACAAGAGCTCAGAAACAGCAAAGAAAAAATGCACCCCAAAGTTTTCAGCCTTTAAGTTGCTCTTTGCCTTCCCCCCCAACTCCAATCCTGCTTTAATTTGTGACAGCAAACTCCAGCAGCTCAAGAAAAGGTGAAATGGGAGCTGCTGGGGGGGTCTGAGCCAGGTCCTGGGCATGAACACAGCAAAGAGCACTCCAAAAAGAGGGAAAAAGAAAAGAGGGTGTAGAGAAACAAGACAGCCAGGTGCCTCAAGTTGCCAAAGAGTGGGTGTGAGTCCACCTGTGCCTGGTTAGGACAGGCCCCCTATTACCAGGGAGCCTGTAAAGGTGGGACTCTCACCCACAGAGGCAGCTCACTCTTGTGCAAGGCAATGGAGAGGCCAGCAGCTTGTCAAGCCTTGGGAGTAAGAAAGGCTCCTCCTGCTACATTTGGTGGAGAATGCAGGCAACATAAAGAAGCAGCAGTGTGAGGAGCTGGCAACAGGAACATTCTCCCTGATTTGAAAAAGTGCCTGGGCTAACACTCTCCCTGAAAGGTATGACCAGCAAGCTCTTTGGATTGGAAACCCCTGAGCAGAGGGAAGCCAAGGTAAGGATTCTCTCTTTGGAAACCCCTGAGCAGAGGGAAGCCAGGAGGATTGAATCCCATGAGGAAGGGTTAAAACCCATGTATGGAATCCCCTGAGGAAGGGTTAAATCCCATAATCCCATGAGGAACCAGCAAGCTCTTTGGAAACCCCTGAGTAGAGGGAAGCCAAGATAAGGATTCTCTCTTTGGAAACCCCTGAGCAGAGGGAAGCCAAGAGAAGAGCAGATACAGGAGGGAGAAGAACAACTCAAGTCGGAGACTTTGTGAAAAGTGCCTGGGCTGACATTGAACGGTTTGCCTAGGCTGCAGCAGTGTGAGAAACTAGGGTTAAATCCCGTAAGCTATAAGTGTAATCAGTGTTGTAAAAATGTGTAAAAATCCTGTAAGCTAGGGCAAACCGGGAAAAGTTTGCTGTACAACAAAGGGTTAAATCCTGTAAGAAAGAAAAAAAAAAAGGGGGGGGAGAAATGTAGAGAAACAAGACAGCCAGGTGCCTCAAGTTGCCAAAGAGTGGGTGTGAGTCCACCTGTGCCTGGTTAGGACAGGCCCCCTATTACCAGGGGCCTGTAAAGGTGGGACTCTCACCCACAGAGGCAGCTCACTCTTGTGCGAGGCAATGGAGAGGCCAGCAGCTCATCGAGCCTCTAGGAGTAAGAAAGGCTCCTCCTGCTACATTTGGTGGAGAATGCAGGCAACATAAAGAAGCAGCAGTGTGAGGAGCTGGCAACAGGAACATTCTCCCTGATTTGAAAAAGTGCCTGGGCTAACACTCTCCCTGAAAGGTATGACCAGCAAGCTCTTTGGATTGGAAACCCCTGAGCAGAGGGAAGCCAAGGTAAGGATTCTCTCTTTGGAAACCCCTGAGCAGAGGGAAGCCAGGAGGATTGAATCCCATGAGGAAGGGTTAAAACCCATGTATGGAATCCCCTGAGGAAGGGTTAAATCCCATAATCCCATGAGGAACCAGCAAGCTCTTTGGAAACCCCTGAGTAGAGGGAAGCCAAGATAAGGATTCTCTCTTTGGAAACCCCTGAGCAGAGGGAAGCCAAGAGAAGAGCAGATACAGGAGGGAGAAGAACAACTCAAGTCGGAGACTTTGTGAAAAGTGCCTGGGCTGACATTGAAGGGTTTGCCTGGGCTGCAGCAGTGTGAGAAGCTAGGGTTAAATCCTGTAAGCTATAAGTGTAATCAGTGTTGTAAAAATGTGTAAAAATCCTGTAAGCTAGGGCAAACTGGGAAAGGTTTGCTGTATAACAAAGGGTTAAATCCTGTAAGAAAGAAAAAAAAAAAGGGGGGGGGAAATGTAGAGAAACAAGATAGCCAGGTGCCTCGAGTTGCCAAAGAGTGGGTGTGAGTCCACCTGTGCCTGGTTAGGGCAGGCCCCCTATTACCAGGGGCCTGTAAAGGTGGGACTCTCACCCGCAGAGGTCAGCTCACTCTTGTGTGAGGCAATGGAGAGGTCAGCAGCTTGTCGAGCCTCAGGAGTAAGAAAGGCTCCTCCTGCTACTTTTGGTGGAGAATATGGGCAACGTAAAGAAGCAGCAGTGTGAGGAGCTGGCAACAGGAACATTCTCCCTGATTTGAAGAAGTGCCTGGGCTAACACTCTCCCTGAAAGGTATGACCAGCAAGCTCTTTGGATTGGAAACCCCTGAGCAGAGGGAAGCCAGGAGGATGGAATCCCATGAAGAAGGGTTAAAACCCCTGTATGGAATCCCATGAGGAAGGGTCAAATCCCGTGTAATCCCCTGAGGAACCAGAAACCCATAATGAACCAGCAAGCTCTTTGGAAACCCCTGAGCAGAGGGAAGCCAAGATAAGGATTCTCTCTTTGGAAACCCCTGAGCAGAGGGAAGCCAAGATAGGGATTCTCTCTTTGGAAACCCCTGAGCAGAGGGAAGCCAAGAGAAGAGCAGATACAGGAGGGAGAAGAACAACTCAAGTCGGAGACTTTGTGAAAAGTGCCTGGGCTGACATTGAGGGGTTTGCCTGGGCTGCAGCAGTGTGAGAAGCTAGGGTTAAATCCTGTAAGCTATAAGTGTAATCAGTGTTGTAAAAATGTGTAAAAATCCTGTAAGCTCGGGCAAACTGGGAAACATATAACAACATATAACATATATACAGCAACATATTTCTTGCTGTATAACAAAGGGTTAAATCCTGTAAGAAAGAAAAAAAAACAAAAAAGGGGGAAATGTAGAGAAACAAGATCAGCCAGGTGCCTCGAGTTGCCAAAGAGTGGGTGTGAGTCCACCTGTGCCTGGTTAGGGCAGGCCCCTTATTACCAGGGGGCCTGTAAAGGTGGGACTCTCACCCACAGAGGGAGCTCACTCTTGTGCAAGGCAATGGAGAGGCCAGCAGCTTGTCGAGCCTTGGGAGTAAGAAAGGCTCCTCCTGCTACTTTTGGTGGAGAATGTGGGCAACATAAAGAAGCAGCAGTGTGAGGAGCTGGCAACAGGAACATTCTCCCTGATTTGAAAAAGTGCCTGGGCTAACACTCTCCCTGAAAGGTATGACCAGCAAGCTCTTTGGATTGGAAACCCCTGAGCAGAGGGAAGCCAGGAGGGTTGAATCCCATGAGGAAGGGTTAAAACCTGTGTATGGAATCCCATGAGGAACCAGCAAGCTCTTTGGAAACCCCTGAGTAGAGGGAAGCCAAGATAAGGATTCTCTCTTTGGAAACCCCTGAGCAGAGGGAAGCCAAGAGAAGAGCAGATACAGGAGGGAGAAGAACAACTCAAGTCGGAGACTTTGTGAAAAGTGCCTGGGCTGACATTGAACGGTTTGCCTAGGCTGCAGCAGTGTGAGAAACTAGGGTTAAATCCCGTAAGCTATAAGTGTAATCAGTGTTGTAAAAATGTGTAAAAATCCTGTAAGCTTGGGCAAACTGGGAAAGGTTTGCTGTACAACAAAGGGTTAAATCCTGTAAGAAAGAAAAAAAAAAAGGGGGGGGAGAAATGTAGAGAAACAAGACAGCCAGGTGCCTCAAGTTGCCAAAGAGTGGGTGTGAGTCCACCTGTGCCTGGTTAGGACAGGCCCCCTATTACCAGGGGGCCTGTAAAGGTGGGACTCTCACCCACAGAGGCAGCTCACTCTTGTGCGAGGCAATGGAGAGGCCAGCAGCTCGTCGAGCCTCAGGAGTAAGAAAGGCTCCTCCTGCTACATTTGGTGGAGAATGCAGGCAACATAAAGAAGCAGCAGTGTGAGGAGCTGGCAACAGGAACATTCTCCCTGATTTGAAAAAGTGCCTGGGCTAACACTCTCCCTGAAAGGTATGACCAGCAAGCTCTTTGGATTGGAAACCCCTGAGCAGAGGGAAGCCAAGGTAAGGATTCTCTCTTTGGAAACCCCTGAGCAGAGGGAAGCCAGGAGGATTGAATCCCATGAGGAAGGGTTAAAACCCATGTATGGAATCCCCTGAGGAAGGGTTAAATCCCATAATCCCATGAGGAACCAGCAAGCTCTTTGGAAACCCCTGAGTAGAGGGAAGCCAAGATAAGGATTCTCTCTTTGGAAACCCCTGAGCAGAGGGAAGCCAAGAGAAGAGCAGATACAGGAGGGAGAAGAACAACTCAAGTCGGGGAGACTTTGTGAAAAGTGCCTGGGCTGACATTGAAGGGTTTGCCTGGGCTGCAGCAGTGTGAGAAGCTAGGGTTAAATCCTGTAAGCTATAAGTGTAATCAGTGTTGTAAAAATGTGTAAAAATCCTGTAAGCTAGGGCAGACTGGGAAAGGTTTGCTGTATAACAAAGGGTTAAATCCTGTAAGAAAGAAAAAAAAGAAAGGGGGGGGGAAATGTAGAGAAACAAGACATCCAGGTGCCTCGAGTTGCCAAAGAGTGGGTGTGAGTCCACCTGTGCCTGGTTAGGGCAGGCCCCCTATTACCAGGGGGCCTGTAAAGGTGGGACTCTCACCCGCAGAGGGAGCTCACTCTTGTGTGAGGCAATGGAGAGGTCAGCAGCTCATTGAGCCTCAGGAGTAAGAAAGGCTCCTCCTGCTACTTTTGGTGGAGAATGTGGGCAACATAAAGAAGCAGCAGTGTGAGGAGCTGGCAACAGGAACATTCTCCCTGATTTGTAAAAGTGCCTGGGCTAACACTCTCCCTGAAAGCTCTTTGGATTGGAAACCCCTGAGCAGAGGGAAGCCAAGATAAGGATTCTCTCTTTGGAAACCCCTGAGCAGAGGGAAACTAGGAGGATGGAATCCCATGAGGAAGGGTTAAAACCTGTGTATGGAATCCCATGAGGAACCAGCAAGCTCTTTGGAAACCCCTGAGCAGAGGGAAGCTAAGAGGATGGAATCCCATGAGGAAGGGTTAAATCCCGTAATCCCATGAGGAACCAGCAAGCTCTTTGGTTGGAAACCCCTGAGCAGAGGGAACCAGGAGGATGGAATCCCATGAGGAAGGGTTAAAACCCGTGTATGGAATCCCATGAGGAACCAGAAACCCATGAGGAACCAGCAAGCTCTTTGGAAACCCCTGAGCAGAGGGAAGCCAAGATAAGGATTCTCTCTTTGGAAACCCCTGAGCAGAGGGAAGCCAAGAGAAGAGCAGATACAGGAGGGAGAAGAACAACTCAAGTCGGAAAAGCAGAGACTTTGTGAAAAGTATTTGTAAGCTAGGGTTAAATCCTGTAAGCTGTAAGTGTTAATGTTTGTGTCAGTGGTGTCAGTCTTAGAAGCTAGGGTTAAATCCGTAAGCTATAAGTGTAAAATGTTTGTAAATCCTGTAATCAGTGTTGAAATAAAAAAAAAGGGGGGGGGAAATGTAGAGAAACAAGACAGCCAGGTGCCTCAAGTTGCCAAAGAGTGGGTGTGAGTCCACCTGTGCCTGGTTAGGACAGGCCCCCTATTACCAGGGAGCCTGTAAAGGTGGGACTCTCACCCACAGAGGCAGCTCACTCTTGTGCAAGGCAATGGAGAGGCCAGCAGCTTGTCAAGCCTTGGGAGTAAGAAAGGCTCCTCCTGCTACATTTGGTGGAGAATGCAGGCAACATAAAGAAGCAGCAGTGTGAGGAGCTGGCAACAGGAACATTCTCCCTGATTTGAAAAAGTGCCTGGGCTAACACTCTCCCTGAAAGGTATGACCAGCAAGCTCTTTGGATTGGAAACCCCTGAGCAGAGGGAAGCCAAGGTAAGGATTCTCTCTTTGGAAACCCCTGAGCAGAGGGAAGCCAGGAGGATTGAATCCCATGAGGAAGGGTTAAAACCCATGTATGGAATCCCCTGAGGAAGGGTTAAATCCCATAATCCCATGAGGAACCAGCAAGCTCTTTGGAAACCCCTGAGTAGAGGGAAGCCAAGATAAGGATTCTCTCTTTGGAAACGGTTGGGGGTTGTTTGGTGGGGGTTTGGCCCTGAGCAGAGGGAAGCCAAGAGAAGAGCAGATACAGGAGGGAGAAGAACAACTCAAGTCGGAGACTTTGTGAAAAGTGCCTGGGCTGACATTGAACGGTTTGCCTAGGCTGCAGCAGTGTGAGAAGCTAGGGTTAAATCCCGTAAGCTATAAGTGTAATCAGTGTTGTAAAAATGTGTAAAAATCCTGTAAGCTTGGGCAAACTGGGAAAGGTTTGCTGTATAACAAAGGGTTAAATCCTGTAAGAAAGAAAAAAAAAAAAAAGGGGGGAAATGTAGAGAAACAAGACAGCCAGGTGCCTCAAGTTGCCAAAGAGTGGGTGTGAGTCCACCTGTGCCTGGTTAGGGCAGGCCCCCTATTACCAGGGGGCCAATAAAGGTGGGACTCACACCCACAGAGGGAGCTCACTCTTGTGTGAGGCAATGGAGAGGCCAGCAGCTCATCGAGCCTCAGGAGTAAGAAAGGCTCCTCCTGCTACTTTTGGTGGAGAATGTGGGCAACATAAAGAAGCAGCAGTGTGAGGAGCTGGCAACAGGAACATTCTCCCTGATTTGAAAAAGTTCCTGGGCTAACACTCTCCCTGAAAGCTCTTTGGATTGGAAACCTCTGAGCAGAGGGAAGCCAAGATAAGGATTCTCTCTTCGGAAACTCCTGAGCAGAGGGAAGCCAGGAGGATGGAATCCCATGAGGAAGGGTTAAAACCCGTGTATGGAATCCCATGAGGAACCAGCAAGCTCTTTGGAAACCCCTGAGCAGAGGGAAGCCAAGATAAGGATTCTCTCTTTGGAAACCCCTCAGCAGAGGGAAGCCAAGATAAGGATTCTCTCTTGGGAAACCCCTGAGCAGAGGGAAGCCAGGAGGATGGAATCCCATGAGGAAGGGTTAAAACCTGTGTATGGAATCCCATGAGGAAGGGTTAAATCCTGTAATCCCATGAGGAACCAGCAAGCTCTTTGGAAACCCCTGAGCAGAGGGAAGCCAAGAGAAGGATTCTCTCTTGGGAAACCCCTGAGCAGAGGGAAGCCAAGAGAAGAGCAGATACAGGAGGGAGAAGAACAACTCAAGTCAGAGACTTTGTGAAAAGTGCCTGGGCTGACATTGAAGGGTTTGCCTGGGCTGCAGCAGTGTGAGAAGCTAGGGTTAAATCCTGTAAGCTATAAGTGTAATCAGTGTTGTAAAAATGTGTATAAAAATCCTGTAAGCTTGGGCAAACTGGGAAAGCTTTGCTGTATAACAAAGGGTTAAATCCTGTAAGAAAGAAAAAAAAAGAAAAAGGGGGAAATGTAGAGAAACAAGATCAACCAGGTGCCTCGAGTTGCCAAAGAGTGGGTGTGAGTCCACCTGTGCCTGGTTAGGGCAGGACCCCTATTACCAGGGGGCCAATAAAGGTGGGACTCACACCCACAGAGAGGAGCTCACTCTGGTGTGAGGCAATGGAGAGGTCAGCAGCTCATCGAGCCTCAGGAGTAAGAAAGGCTCCTCCCGCTAGAAGAGGGTGGGGAATAAAGGGAGGGAAGTAGAAGAGTTTGTTTAAGCAGCCCCTAAAATGGCTAAAAATTAAAATAAAGAAGGGAGACAGAAATGCTGTGATATTTATTTGGGAGTAAATCAAGTGGGGCCTCCCAGGGGGTGATCAGAGGCCTTACCTGCAGCACACAGAAGATTTTCTCTGGGTGTTGCTAAGCTGGAGGAAATAAAATAAGAGATAAATGACCAGTGGTCTTGAAGGAAGGAGCTCCCCAGGTCCCCCAAACACCCAGATCCTCTCAGCAAGGAGATTTCCTCCCCATCCCACAGCCCTCCAGGCTCCCAGACATCAGCTGGAAGCCACCTGGCCATTAAAAACCTGATTTTGCCAGGCAAAAAGGGACTTTTTTTGGTCACAACAAACTCTGAGTGTTTTCTGAGCAGAAGGCAGTGAGTGGTTTTCATAGGGAAGGTCCAGCTCAGATTGCTCCCAATTTTTTATGCTGTTTTTAATGCTTTGTGCATTTTTTTTGGTGGTTTTGTGGTGGTTTTGTGGTGTTTTTTTACCTGGGTTTGGTTTCAGAGCACTCACCTGCTGAGCACCAGGGCCCTCTTTAGCACTGCTCCTTTCTTCAAGCTCAGCACCTGCCAGGAGCAAAGGGAATGGCATTTAATTTCTGGGAATTTTCACCAGCACTTCCCTGGCTGCAGCTATCAGGACAAGAATTCCTGGGCCATTAATGAATGTGTCAGTAATTAGCAGAGGAATAACCCCTCCCAACAGCTCCACTGCCTGGAATGTCACCTCAGCACAGGGGAAAGGGATGGAAGAGGGAGGAAGAGGATGACTCTGGGGGGGTTCTCTGCTCTTGTGAGATTTCACCTCAAATATTGCATCCAGTTCTGGTGTCCTCAAGGACAAAGATTTGTTGGGATGAGTCCAGAGGAGGCCACAAAGATGATCCAGGGGATGCCATGAGGAGAGGCTGAGGGAGATGGGATTGTTCAGCCTGAAGGAGACTCCAGGGGGAGCTTAGAGCTGCCCCCCAATCCCTGAAGGAACCTCCAGGAAGGATGGAGAGGGAATTTTCCTAAGAGTGTCCAGGGACAGGACAAGATAAATGGTTTCAAACTGAAGGAGAAGAGGTTCAGACTGGATCTTAGGAAGAAATTCTTCAGGTGGTGAGACTCTGGGACAGATTTCCTAGAGAAATTGTGGATGCCCCCACCCTGGAGGTGTTCAGGACCAGACTGGAGGAGGCCTGGAGCATCCTTGAGGTGTCTCTGGGCATGACAGGGAGGTTGGAGCAGAGGAGCTCTGAGGTTCTCCCCATCCTCAGCCATTCTGTGACTCTGTGATCAGCTTAAAAGCTGAGGACACCTGGAAAATGACTCCAGTTTGGGATCAGAGTGTGGCTGCCCCCTCTCTGGGGGTGCTCAGGACCAGGCTGAGGGATGACTGGAGCATCCTGGGCTGGATGAGAGGCTCAGATGGAGCCCCCAGGTCCATTCCAGCTTCAGCACTTCCATCACCCCACAATCCCCAGGCCTCTCTCGAGAGCAGCCAGGCAGAAAGGGAGCTGGGATTGGCAGGAAGCTGAAGAGGAGGCAGCAGTGTGGCCAGGTGGCCAAGAAGGCCAATGGCATCCTGGGCTGGCTGAGGAAGAGCGTGGCCAGCAGGTCCAGGGAAGGGATTCTGCCCCTGTGCTCAGCTCTGGGGAGGCCACAGCTTGAGTCCTGTGTCCAGTTCTGGGCCCCTCAGGCCCTCAGGAAGGAGCTTGAGGTGCTGGAGCAGGTCCAAAGGAGGCAAGTGGGCTGGTGAAGGGATCCAGCAGAGATGCGGTGAGGAGAGGCTGAGGGAGCTGGGGGTGTTGAGGCTGGAGAAGAGGAGGCTCAGGGGAGAGCTCATCACTCTCTGCAACTCCCTGAAAGGAGGTTGGAGCCAGGGGGGGGTTGGTCTCTTTTCCCAGGCAACTCTCAGCAAGACAAGAGGCCATGGTCTCAAGTTGTGCCAGGGGAGGTTTAGGTTGGAGATTGGAAAGAATTTCTTTCTGGAGAGGGTGATCAGGCATTGGAATGGGCTGCCCAGGGAAGGGGTGGATTCTCCGTGTCTGGAGCTATTTCCAAAGAGCCTGGATGTGGCACTGAGTGCCATGGGCTGGGAACCACGGGGGGAGTGGATCAAGGGTTGGACTTGAGGATCTCTGAGCTCCCTTCCAACCCAGACAATTCTATGAATTCTTTGCTTCAGCATCCAAAATGTTGGAATTCCCTCCTCCCCTCTCTTTCATCCTTCATCCTTTATCCTTTCATTCTTTATCCTTTCTCCTCTCATCCCTTCAGCAGAACCACCAAACCCCTCCTGCTTCTCCCAGCAGATGAATTGGGCCAAATCCTGCCCCATCCCCCCCAGACAAAACCTTCAGGAAGAGCTTTGGGTGGCACCAGAACCAGGGAATTTCCTGCTTGGTGGCACCAGAACCCCTGGAGCTGCAGCAGATGGAGGGGGAGGTGACACTGCTCGTGTCCCCAAAAAGGATCCAGAGAAAGAGGGAGGAGGCAAGGACAGGGCAGGGGTTCTTTTGGACCTTCTGGCACCAGGGGGGTGTTCGGGAGGTTCAGGTTCAGGGGGGGAGGTGCTGAGGACAGAACCAGGGGCAGACCCGAGACCCCTCCCTCCGAAAATAAAAATGGTAGGGACAGAACCTGGCCCATTCCCCCTCCCCGAACCGAACCTGGCCCATTCCCCCCTCCCAGACCGAACCTGGCCAATCCCCCCCCGACTGCCCGGCAGCAATACCGGACCTGCCCCTCCTGTCCCGGCCCACTTCCTCGGTACCTCCGTCGGTACCAGAGCCGAGGCTGTGTCCGCCCCGGTACCAGAATGGGGCTGTGTCGTGTGTCGTCCCCTCCCCCGGTACCAGAACCGGGACTGTGTCCCCTCCTCCCTCCCCTCGGTTCCAGGGCCAGGGCTCTGTGTCCTCCTCTGCCGGTACCAGAACCAGGGCTGTGTGTGTGGCCGCCGGTACCAGAATCGGGGCTGTGTCCCCCCCCTATTCCACGGCCGGAGCTCTGTGTCTCCCCCCGGTACCAGAACCAGGGCTGGGTCCCTCCCTCCTCCCCCCGGTACCAGAGCCGGGCCTGTTCCCCTTCCTCTTCCCCCAGCCCCGGATCCGCCTTTCCTATCCCCACCCCCTCTCCCGTCTCTCCCCCTTCCCCGGTACCGGTCCCGGTCCCGCCAGAACCGATCTGGGCCCAGCGGTACCTTGGGCAGCGCCGCGCTCATCCCTACGCCCGGGACGGAACCGTGTCCGTCACTCAAAGCGTTCCCCCCGGCACCACAACCTCCTCTTCCTCAGTTCCGCCCTCCACGGGAAGGACCCAAACGCAGCCACGCACACTGTTTGCGGTTCTCCCCGCCCCCGGTGGTTCCAGAGCCCCCGTTCTCCCGCAGGAAGGGGGGAGGGTACGGCCCGAGGCGGGGGGGGTGGGGGAGGCGGACACAGCGTCCCTTCCACTCCCCGGAACGGCAGCTGTGTCCGCAGCGCTATGCGATAGCCCCGCCCTCCTCTCCGACTTCTCGCACGCTGATTGGCTCTCGGCTACGTCAATCATGCCGCCATCTTGAGTGTGGCCTGCCTGGCGCGGCGGCCATTTTGAGTGCGGCCGCCATGTCAGAGCGGGGCGGGAATGAGGATGGGGAGAGGGATGGGGGGGAAAGAGTTCCCTTCCCGAGGCTTCTTCCAACTCCTGGTGGGAGTTGGATGGTGGGGGGGAGGCCAGGGGACAGCGGGGGCTTTGCAGGGGTTCTGCTCCCCTCTGAGGGAAGCGTCCTGAGAGCTGTGAGGGAGCTGAGGGGGCAGAGCCAGGGGCTGAGGGGTGGGATCGGGTTGGGTCCTGCCACGGTTGGATGGTTTGTGTGGTTTGTTTCGTTCCTTTGTCAGGCAAGGGATTCCATGGAAGTTTCGGCTGGATTAAGACCAGCACTCCCCATTCCAAGAGGAGTGAGCCTCACCTTGATGAACTCTGAATCCCATGCTCACCCCCAGCCCTTGTTCCATGACCCCAAACACCCCTGAGGGGAGGGAGCTCCAGCCCTGGGTCCTGGTTTGGGGCAGGATAAAGGGAATTTTCTGCCTTGGACTTTTGCTTTCAGCTGAGTCTCTTGTAAGCAGCTGCACTGCTGAAATGAACAGCAAGTTTCTCAGGCAGTGGCTGCTGCTGGGACTGATCCCACTCCATGGTTAGAGTTCCAGCTGGAGCCTGGGGTGCAGAACCAGGGACACTGCTCAGCTCTGAGGAACATTTTGCCCTCCAAAAGGAGAAAAGGAGTCAAGAGGTCCCACCTGGAACCCTCCTTTGGGGAGGAAGGGACAAGAGAGATGCCAGAATTGAGCAAACAGAGGATTCCATCCCATCCACCTCATCCTCAGGATAAGTTGGAGAGATCCCCAGGCTCAAACCCCTTCCTGCTTCCCCTTCTTCCCCTCTCCCTCTTTGCTTGGGCATCCTGGGAGGATCCCATCCCTT
The DNA here is from genome assembly GCA_023079485.1 of Archilochus colubris. Lineage (NCBI taxonomy): Eukaryota > Metazoa > Chordata > Aves > Apodiformes > Trochilidae > Archilochus > Archilochus colubris. The sequence continues at coordinate 199,528,113 of CM041083.1, read as the reverse complement.
CCTCTGCCTCTGCTCCTGATCCATCCCAGCCTGAATCTGTGTGTTCCTGCCTCCAGCTCCCAACTGCTGCTGACTCCAGGATTCCAGCCTGGATTTTCCCAGGGCTGCCCTGCAGCCTGGGTGGTGCCGTGAGAGTTATTGGGGGAAAGGGGGGAGGAACCTGGGATCCATTTTCCTGTCTGTTTGTATAGATTGAGTCACTTTTCCTATTTCTCATTCCTGTTTCCTTCAATCTGTGTAGTTCAGTTCCCAACCCATCAGTCTCTCTCCCTTATTCTCTCTCTTTTCTTTATCAGGGATGGGATTAATAGAGCAGCTGTTAATTGGTTTAATTACCAGGCAGTGTTAAACCCTGACACCCCCCTAATTCCCTCTGCCCTTCCTGGGGTCCCAACTTTCAGCAGCATTGCCCCTGCTCGAGCCTGGGGTGCAGGAGGAACAGGGGGCAGGAATCCCCCTCCCATCACCATCCTTATCCTGGAGAAAATGAAATCCATCCCTTGGTCGCAGAGTTTCCCCAAAAGGAAACAATTTCAGGCCAAAAGGAAATGCTCAGTCCTGGGATTTCTGCTGATTTACAGAATCCCTCCTGGTTCCATGAATCCTGCTTTCTCATAAAGCTCTCATCCTGCTCTTGATTTTCCTGGGATACAAACACAGGGATGCTCCTCCTGAGCACCTTCTCTGGTGGAAACAGGGATTTTCTTACCAATCTGAGCTTCAGCTCCCAGCCACCACTCCTTGCTGGGCCTTTCTTTGACTAATGAATCATTTCACATATTTATATTTACATTTACATTTACATTTACATTTATATTTATATTTATATTTATATTTATATTTATATTTATATTTATATTTACATTTACATTTACATTTACATTTACATTTACATTTCTATCTATATTGTATAGATATTGTATCTATACAATATATTTTATATCATTATTATATATTATATCTAATTAGATAATTAGATATAATTAGATAGATATATTATTATATCTATCTATTATTATAGAATTATACCTATATTTATATCTATTTATATCTCTATCTATCTATCTATCTATCTATCTATATATTTATATTGATATTACTCCTATCACCATACTGATAAACATTCTTTGGAACCACTCTCCTCCCTGGTGCCTTTTTGGTGACATTTAGAGAACCAAAGGTGCAGCTTCCCCCCCTTCAGCTGCAGAAACCCAAACCACTCCTTTTCTGTGCTGCACTAAAAACCAAAAATAAATACACCAAACCAACAACCAGGGAGCTTTTCCTCCTTCTTGAGGTCTCCCCAGGGCTTCTTGGAGGGATTATTTCATCCCTCTTCTCCCTTGCTGCAGATTTCTCTCCCCATAATGTGGGAAGTGCCCCAGAGCAGGTGGAGGTGCTCAAGGGGTTTGCTACCAGAGGAGCAAAACTGAGGGAAGCTGAGATCCTGAAGCTCTCCCGTTTCTTTTCCATAGGAATCACAGAAGGGTTTGAGTGGGAAGGGACCTTTAAAACTCATCTCAAACAACTCAGAGCCCTTCCAGCCTGGCCAGGGGGGTTGCCAGGGATCAGACATCAACCACAGCTCTGACCAACCTGGGCCAGGGGCTCTCCACCCTCACTATCAAACATTTTTTGCTTCCATCTTCTCTGAATCTCCTCTTTTTTAGTTTACAACCCTCACCCCTTGTCCTGTCATTGCAGACCCTGCTAAAAACTCTGTCCTAATGTTTCTTGTAGGCTCCTTCAGGCACTGGAAGATGCTCCAAGGGCTCCCTGGATCCTTCTCTTCTCCAGACTGAACACCCCCAACTCTCTCCCCCTGGCTCCAGAGCTGCTCCAACCCTCCCAGCATTCCATGACCTCCTCCAGTTCCAACCCCTGCATGTGCAGGGACCCCTCCCACAGCCCAGGTTGCTCCAAGCCCCATCCAGCCTGGCCTTAAAAACTTCCAGGGATGGGGAATCTTCCACCACCTCTCTGGACAACCTGTGCCAGGCTCTCCCCACCCTCCTGGTGAAGAACTTCTTCCTGACTTCCAATCTTAATCTCCCCTCCTCCAGTTTGAATCCATTGCCCATGTCCTATCTTAGGGACCCAAAAGCTCCTCCAGTTCCAACCCCTGGATAGGCAGGGACCCCTCCCACAGCCCAGGTTGCTCCAAGCCCCATCCAACCTGGGCTGAGACACTGCCAGGGATGGGGCAGCCACAGCTTCCTCGGGCAACCTGGGACAGGGGCTCAGCACCCTCAAATTCAAGATTTTCTTCCTCAAATCTCACCTCAATCTCTCTTTTTTCAGTTTAAAGCCATTGGTCTCATCCCATCCCTCCAGGCCCTTGTCCAAAGTCCCTCCCCAGCTTTCCTGGAGCCCTTCAGGCACTGGAAGATGCTCCAAGGGCTCCCCAGAACCTTCTCTTCTCCAGACTGAACACCCCTAACTCTCTCCCCCTGGCTCCAGAGCTGCTCCAACCCTCCCAGCATTCCATGACCTCCTCTGGATTCATTCCAACACCTCCATCTCCTGCTGCTGTTGGAAACTCCAGAACTGGACCCAGCACCCCAGAGGGGAAGAAAGAAAGCCCCTTGCTTTAGGTGCCTCATCCAGAGGGATCAGGACTGTAGGGAATGCTGGCAGGATCAGGAAAGCTGCCCTGGCCACAGCTCCTGCCTTCCAGTAGGATTCTGCAATGGCTCTGGGCACAAGTCTGACATTGTCAGGAGGATCAGACTCCAGGAGAAAATTGTCCTTCGAGTTCAGTCTGCCCCAAAACAACTCTGGAGGTGTTCAAGGAAATCTGAGAGAAGAATCAGTTTGGGGCAGGTTTCTAGTCCAGATTTTTTAACTCTGCTGTTGCTGCAGGAGATGCACAGGAAAAAAAAAACAAAAAGTCATCTCCATGAAGCTACACTCCCAGTCTTGTTTATAAATCAAACTCAGTGCCATCCAGGGCAGATAAACCTTGCAGAACTTGAGAGTTTGTTCCCCTTCTCTCTGAAAAAAAAACCTTTCCAAAGCCTGGCAGGTGAGGATTGGTTCATATTTCAGTTTTGAGGTTCTCAGCCTGACTGACACCTGGAGACAGACACACACTTGGGTTTAACCCCAGCTGGACACTGCTGATGGTTTTGTCTCTGTGACAGAGTGTGCAGAGTCAGTCAGTGAAATCTGGTTTTTAAAGGAGGGTTTTCTTTTAATAACTTTTTATTAAAAGTTTTCATTTTATTCTTAACCTTGCACTAGCAATTTTCCCAGTCCAACTCCTACCATCCAGTATTTCAGTTTTCTGCACACATGTAGAGAAAGAATGATCACAGAATTTTCTGGACCAGACCTTTTAAAGAGCTTTTGTGATAAAAATAATCATGACTAAAGGTCAGGGCTTCTCCCTGGCAGATGGAATTTTACAGAATCACAGAAAGTTTGGGGATGGAAGGGATCTTGAAAAATCATCCAAGCCCCCTGCCAGATCAGGGTCACCTTGTGTCCCACATCCAGGTGGGCTTTGAATCTCTCCAGAGAAGGAGACTCCACAACCTCCCTGGGCAGCCTGTGTGGAACAGGGACACTTTTCCCTGTATCCATACTGACCTGGAGAAAAGGAGAAGAAATGTTTTTAAAATGATGTTGGAATTATTTCAGTCAGGTCTCTGCCAGGATGGATTCCTTTTACACGTGGTGCAGGACAGCATAAAGGGGAAGCATTCCCAAATGCCAGGTGAATGTCAGCTCCTGCTCAGATCATAGAATCATAGAATCCTAGAATTGGCTGGGTTGGAAGGGAGCTCAGAGATCATCAAGTCCAACCCTTGATCCACTCCCCCCGTGGTTCCCAGCCCATGGCACTCAGTGCCACATCCAGGCTCTTTGGAAATAGCTCCAGACACGGAGAATCCACCCCTTCCCTGGGCAGCCCATTCCAATGCCTGATCACCCTCTCCAGAAAGAAATGCTTTCCAATCTCCAACCTAAACCTCCCCTGGCACAACTTGAGACCATGGCCTCTTGTCTTGCTGAGAGCTGCCTGGGAAAAGAGACCAACCCCCCCCTGGCTCCAACCTCCTTTCAGGGAGTTGGAGAGAGTGATGAGCTCTCCCCTGAGCCTCCTCTTCTCCAGCCTCAACACCCCCAGCTCCCTCAGCCTCTCCTCACAGGGTCTGTGCTCGAGTCCCTTCACCAGCCTGGTTGCCCTCCTTTGGACCTGCTCCAGAACCTCAATATCCTTCCTGAGCTGAGGGGCCCAGAACTGGACACAGGACTCAAGCTGTGGCCTCCCCAGAGCTGAGCACAGGGGCAGAATCCCTTCCCTGGACCTGCTGGCCACGCTCTTCCTCAGCCAGCCCAGGATGCCATTGGCCTTCTTGGCCACCTGGCCACACTGCTGCCTCCTCTTCAGCTTCCTGCCAATCCCAGCTCCCTTTCTGCCACTCTGTGCCCAGCCTGGAGCTCCCCATGGGGTTCTTGTCTTGAACCTCATCCCATTGGGATCAGCCCAACTCTCCAGTCTCTCCAGGTCCCTCTGCAGAGCCCTCCTGCCTTCCAGCTGATCCACACTCCCCCCCAGCTTGGGGTCATCTGTGAATTTGCTGATGATGGACTCAATCCCCTCATCTAAATCCTCACTCAAGATATTAAACAGCACTGGGCCCAACACTGATCCCTGGGGGACACCACTAGTGACCGGCCGCCATTTGGATGCAGCCCCGTTCAGCACCACTCTCTGGGCCCGGCCCTCCAGCCAGTTCCTAACCCAGCACAGAGTGCTCCTGGCTGATCCATGGGCTGACAGCTTTTTCAGGAGGATGCTGTGGGAGATGGTGTCAAAGGCCTTGCTGAAGTAAAAAATCCTTATTAAATCCTTATTAAAAACTATTGAAATTTAATCACCTTTTTAAAGACACTTTTTCCCCCTCTTTCAGTTCACTGTCAGGAAAAAAAAAAAACAAACAGGTGTTTGGAGAAGGAGTTGATCACATCAAGGGAGTACAAATAAAATGATCAAAAACCAGAAAGTGGAGATTGTTCCATTTTCCAAAAGTCACCTCATTCTGCACCCAGCTTGTGGGTGCTGGCAGGGATGAGATTTGTGTCCAAAATCAAGATTCACCAAGTGTGAAGGTTCAGTGAGGGTTTCCATTCACCAGGAAGAGATGGAGCACAAAAGATAAACAAAAAAAGGAGATTCTTGGCTGAGGGTGAGCTACCTGCAAGCAAATCCCTGCCCAGAACCTCTGCCCCCTTTGGCTTCATGGACCATTTACAAATCCAGGACAGCAGGGTACGTGGAGATGGAAATATTTTAGTTTCAACCCAGGATCTTCCTGAAAGAGGAGGCAGAGCTGGGGAGTGGTGTCCTCTTAGCAGATGTGGTGCTGAGATGGAGCCCTGAGGTCCTGGAGAGGAAAGTGCTGAGATGCAGAGGAGAATAAAACTTGCTGGAAGTGGAAATAGAATCCTAGAATTATTTTTTTTGGGGGGGGGGAAAGACCTTTAAGATGATGGAGTCCAACCATTAACCCAGTAATGCCAAGGCCACCACTAAACCAGGTCCCTCAGCAAGACATTTAGAGAGGTTGAGACAAAAAGGTGACAGAACGAGTAGTGAGAACAAGTTCCCAGTGACAGCACACGGGGCAGGGGTCACAAACTGTGACAAAGAGGTTCAACTCAAACATCAGGAGGAATTTCTTCACTTGGAGGGTAGCAGAGCCCTGGCCCAGGCTGCCCAGAGAGGTTTTGGAGTCTCCATCTCAGCAGACATTCCCAAGCCACCTGGATGCCATCCTGTGCCACCTGCTCTGGGTGATCCTGCTCTGGAAGGGGGGTTGGAACTCAATGATCTCCAGAGGTTCCTTCCAACTCCTGACATTCTGTGAAACTCTCATTCCATGATGGGAGGAATCATTGCCCTCTCCTGGGAAACAGCTCCCCACTGCCAAGGAGGGACCATGGTGGAGTGGGTGTTCCCAAGCAATCAGAGAATCATGGAATGGTTTGGGTGGGAAGGGACCCAAAACTCCTCCAGTTCCAACCCCTGGATGGGCAGGGACCCCTCCCACAGCCCAGGTTGCTCCAAGCCCCATCCAACCTGGGCTGAGACACTGCCAGGGATGGGGCAGCCACAGCTTCCTTGGGCAACCTGGGACAGGGGCTCAGCACCCTCACCCCAAACAATTTCTTCCTCCCATCTCCTCTCCATCTCCCCTCTTGCAGCTGGAAACCCTTCCCCCTCATCCCATCCCTCCAGGCCCTTGTCCCAAGTCCCTCCCCAGCTTTCCTGGAGCCCCTTCAGGCACTGGAAGCTGCTCCAAGGGTTCCCCAGAACCTTCTCCTCTTCTCCTTCTCCTTCTCCTTCTCCTTCTCCTTCTCCTTCTCCTTCTCCTTCTCCTTCTCCTTCTTCTCCTTCTCCTTCTCCTTCTCCTTCTCCTTCTCCTTCTCCTTCTCCTTCTCCTTCTCCTTCTCCTTCTCCTTCTCCTTCTCCTTCTCTCCCTTTCTCTCCAACTTTTAACCCAGTTCCCTTCTCCTCTCCCTACCCCCCCGTCTCCAAAGCCCTCCCCCAGCTTTCTTGGAGCCCCTTCAGATATTGGAAGGTTGCTCTGAGCTCCCCTGGGAGCCTCCTCTTCTCCAGGCTGAACAACCCCAATCCCTCAGCCTCCCTGTCCCTATCACTTTAGGGTTGGGCTTTTGCTCACAAAGTTTTGCTCCCCCCCTTCCCCTCTTCTTCCTCTCCCCACCAGGATCAGTGATTTTAGGGAGTGTGATTTCACCCCAGGAAACCCCTGCAGCCATCCCTGAGCTCCTGAGTGACCAGTGACACCTTCCCCCTCCTTCTTTATCTGCTTTCTTCTCCTTTCTCCTCCTTCTCCTTTTTCTCTCTCCTCCTCCTTCTCCCTCCTTCTGTCTTCCTTCTCCCTTCTCCTCCTCTCCTCTTCTTCTTTCCTCTTCCTCTCTCCTCCTTCTCTGTCCTCCTTCTCCCTCCTTCTCTCTTCTCCTTCTTCCTCCTCCTCCTTCTCTCTCCTCCTCTCTTCCCTTCTCCGTCCTTCTCCTTCTCTCTCCTCCTTCTCTTCTTGTCTCCTTCTTTCCTCCTTCTTCTCCCTCCTCCTTCTCTTCCTCCCTCTCCCTCCTCCTCCTTCTCTCTCCTTTTCACTCCTCCTCCTTTTTCTCTCTCCTCCTCCCTCCTCATCTCTTCTTCTCTCTCCTCCTTCTTCTCCCTCCTCCTTCTCTTCCTCCCTCCCCCTCCCCCTCCTCCTCCTTCTCTCTCCTTTTCTCTCCTCCTCCTTTTTCTCTCTCCTCCTCCCTCCTCATCTCTTCTTCTCTCTCCTCCTTTTCCCTCCTCCTCTCTTCTCCTTCTCTCCTTCTCCCTCCTCCTCTCCCCTCCTTCTCTTCCTCTCTCCTTCTCCCTCCTCCTCTTCCTCTCTCCTTCTCCCTCCTCCTCTCCCCTCCTTCTCTCTCCTCCTCCTTCTCCCTCCTTCTGTCTTCCTTCTCCCTTCTCCTCCTCTCCTCTTCTTCTTTCCTCTTCCTCTCTCCTCCTTCTCTGTCCTCCTTCTCCCTCCTTCTCTCTTCTCCTTCTTCCTCCTCCTCCTTCTCTCTCCTTCTCTCTCCTCCTCTCTTCCCTTCTCCGTCCTTCTCCTTCTCTCTCCTCCTTCTCTTCCTGTCTCCTTCTTTACTCCTTCTTCTCCCTCCTCCTTCTCTTCCTCCCTCTCCCTCCTCCTCCTCCTTCTCTCTCCTTTTCTCTCCTCCTCCTTTTTCTCTCTCCTCCTCCCTCCTCATCTCTTCTTCTCTCTCCTCCTTTTCCCTCCTCCTCTTCTCCTTCTCTCCTTCTCCCTCCTCCTTCTCTTCCTTTCTCCTTCTCCCTCCTCCTCTCCCCTCCTTCTCTCTCCTCCTTCTCTTCCTCTCTCCTTCTCCCTCCTCCTCTCCCCTCCTTCTCTTCCTCTCTCCTCCTTCTCTCTCCTTCTTCTCCTCTCTCCTCCATCTCTCTCCTCCTTCTCTCTCCTCCTTCTCCCTCCTCCTCCTTCTCCATCCTCCTCTCTCCTCCTTCTCTCTTCTCTCTCCTCCCTTCTCCTCCTTCCTCTCTCCTCCTTCTCCTCCTTCTCTCTCCTCCCTCCTCTCTCCTCCTTCTGCTCCCTTCTTCTCCCTCCTCCTCTCTCCTTCTCCTCAAGCTCTGAGGCAGCGAGCGACAAAAAGCCCCGCCCCCCATACGTCACACCGCCTCCTCTCTCTCTCTGATTGGCCGCCTCCCGCTGACGGGGCGGGGCGAAGCGGCGGCGCGCCTGCGCGGGGCGGAGCGCGAGAGCGCGCCCGCGCGGCCGCGTCGCTGAGGGGAGCGCGGGGCGGGGTTTGGGGGTGGGGGGAGCGCGGAGCTGAGGGGAGCGGCGGCACCGACACCGCATACACCCCGCACACACCCCGAGCACGGCCCTGCCCTGCCCACCGCGGAGTCCTTGGCCGAAGAGGGAAATAAAAAAAAAGGGGAAAGGCACCAAATCGAGCGTTAAAGCGATCGCGGGTGCCGCCGCGGAGTGAGGGCGCGGGGCGGCGGCGGCGGTGACTCCTCCATCATGTCGGCGGGCGGGGACTTCGGGAACCCGCTGCGGAAATTCAAGCTGGTGTTCCTGGGAGAGCAGAGCGGTGAGTCACGCAACCGGACCGGCTCGGGACCGGGCTCCCCCTCACACAGAACCGGAGGGGGGGGCTCCTTCCTTCCCCCCCATTCCTCCTCCTTTCGCCGCGGCGGACCCGCCCTGGAGGGGGTTGGGGTCGCGCCTGAAGGGATCCCCCCCCTCCCCATCCTCCGTCTGAGGGGTTCGGTTGTGCTTTAGCCTTATGTTGTGAGGGAAAAAGGGGGTGTCTCGACCCTTTCTCCCCGTTTTCCATGCGGTGGGAAGCTGAGGGCCCCGATGGAGGCGGGGGGGGGGGAGCTGCCGCCGGGCGTTGCTGCCTTGTGGTCGCTGCTCCTTCGGTGTCAGGGAGGGATCGAGTTTTTAATAAAAATTAAAAAAACCTCACCACAACCCAACGGGCTGTACCTCCAGAAGCAGTTGCTGATTCATTTGATCCCTGCTCTGTGGTATTTTTTTGTTTTTTTCTTTTTTTTTTCTTTTTTTTGGAGCAGAACTCTCAATCCCAGGAGTTGTCCGTGTCAAAAGAGCTTTTTTCAAAAAATGAATTTGTGTCTTGATCCAGCGCTCTAAATGTTTGGTTCCATCAGGGAGATTTTTAAAATTTGTCTCTGGAATTAAAACCAAAAACCCTCAAACAACCCAAACTGGTTGTTTTCCTCCCCATCCAAATGAGGGATCTCTCCTCCCTCAGCTTTTCTCTATAAAAACCCAGCACTTCAAATCTTTCACTTCTGAGAGTTTTCTGAAAAAAACAAACAAAAAAAAGCTTGTTTATCAGATGCTTTGTGTAATCCTGGTCAGATACCCAGCGATCTTTGACATGTAATGAGTAGGTGCAAAATATTCTCTGTCTCAGGGTGGGGTGTTTGCTCCCTCAGCCACCTTTGGTCTCTGTGTTGTAGAGATGATGAAATACCAGTCTTTTTTTTTTTTTTTCCCCCCCCCAAATGACTTATCTCTATCTTCCCTCACTCAGATGTGCTTGATGTGGCTGCTATTAAAATAATCTACCTATACATTAGACATTTCCTTTACTCCATCCCCTCCATCCTTTATTTTATTTATTTCATGGGTGTTGGAGCAGCTCCTCTTGATATTAGGGATTCAGGGAGCACAAGTTCAACTTGGGTGGGTGGGTTGGTTTTTTTTTTTTTTTTTGGTTAAGTCACCTGATCTGCTCAGTGAGGTGTTTGGCCAGCCATTTTATGAGGATTTTGGAAGAGGGTCATGTGTAGAAGATGCTGGGCGTTTGGTTTTTTATTCCCAGGGCATTTGATAACAGGAATCTGAAGTGCTAGCTATGCTTGGCTTGTTTTACTGTGTTCCTGAGCTTTGGTTTGCAGGAAGATCTTTGAATGGGAGCTTTTATAGCACCTGGTGTAGATCTTAAATCTCAGCAGCTCTTAGTTTACACGTGGATTTCTTCTCTGTCTGTTCTGGCAGACATAACATCAGATATGCTTCCTCTAGGCTTTTTTTTTTTTTTTTTTTCCCTCTCTCAGCTAATCATCTGTGTTTATGGTGGAAAGTTTTAAATAATCCCTCTTCATAGCATCGAATCTGAAAGGGAGAGATGATTTTTTAAAAAATTATATTATTTTATTGATTTATTTATTTTTTTTTTAGGTATAGCCCAGCAAAATATCACTAAATACCCAATATTGCTGCAGCTGCTGCTTTGCTTGTGGCTCATGGGTGGCTTGGAGCTGATTTAATCCAGCTGCTTAGAGCCCAGCCAGCAGCTGTGGTGTGGTTTCAGCCCTTGCCTTTGTCTCTGCTCCTGGGGGTGACTCCATGGCTGAAGGTGGTGATGGTGGTGGCAGTGTAGCCCTCCTTGTGTCCACTGCAGAGGGGGCAAACCCCAAGGCAGAGCTTGGATTATTTTTCCTGGATGCTGGAGAAAAGGCTCCTTCAGGATTTGGTTTGAATCCCTTCAGCTCTGGCTGTCGTGATGTCATTCTGTATCATTTTTATTATTTTTATTGCTGTCCAAAGTGTGAATCAAATGCAAATCACAGAATTCCAGGTGGGGAAGGCAGCTCCAGGATCCTCTCACCCAACCTTTAAAGGCTTCTGGAAAAATAAATATCTTCAGAACATTCTTCCACATGATAGAATCACAGAAGCATCTCTGGTGCTGCAGGAGGCAATTCGAGTAGGTTTTACTTAACACCTTAGCTTCCTTGGTAATTTTTTATTTTAAAGCAAGTCTAGAAATAAAACTTGGGTTCTGTTTTGGTTTTTTTTTTCCCTTATAAGCAGCTTGCATAAACAAGAAGCTCCCTTTGTACAACTGTTGCTCAGGATTGCTGCAGTCGCTTCCTGTTTAGCTAAAAGGTTGCCTGCCCTGTTGGAAGGCCCTAATTAAAGATATCCTACTGGTGCTGGTAGGGAGGCTGAATGTTTGTGTTTCATGGCCATTTGGGGACTTCACGTTGACAAATGAAATGTTAGGAAGGGCTGTGGTGGTGAGGAGCTGCCTCCCAGCAAACCTCTGCTGCCTGCCTGCAGTAAATCTGTGTGTCATGGCTAAGAAACCCTCAACTGGAGCTCGTTCCATCTGAGACCTGGAAGCATCTCTGGGTGGTTTATTCTCACTTGAAAAGGGGGATTGCAGGCTGGCTGCAGTCTGTGGGGTTTTATGGGTTTTTTTTATTATAATAATTATTATTCTTTTGCTGTGTCCTCAGCCATATTGTGGGAGTTGGATGCCGTATGCTTAGGGCGTTTGTCTGGACTGCAGTGGTTCTTCCTACTGACATTGCTCCTCACTAGCTGCAGATTCCCTTTCCTGTGCTAAGATGCTGATTATTTTTCTCTTTAATCCTCTTCTTCCCTTGCTCCCAGATCCCCAGAATCCTCCCCCACGTCCATTCCATTCTCTGGCCTTTTTTTTTTTTTTTTTTTTTTTTGCCCTTATTGCACCAACTCCTCGAGCGCTCCTGGCGAGGGAGCTGGCAGTGCTGCAGCTCCCTCTCTCTGTCCCTGGGTCAGTCCCTCGGTGATGGTTTTGCCGTGGCTAAAAGACAGCAGGTGACACTCACAGCTCCTCTCAGGATTTAACTGCAAGTCATTGCCTCCCAGCAGCAAAATGGTTCTTGTGTCCCCCAGCCCCTCCCCAGCCCAGCCTGGATCCTTGCCGCATGGATGGTGGTTTGTTTCATCTCCAGCCTGCAATATAATCCCTGTCCAGCCAGAAGAAGCTTCTTTTCCTCTCTTTTTTTTTTTTTTTTTTAATTTAAACTTGTAGTACAAGGATATAGCATTGGGAGGGGGCTACCAAGAAGGCAACTTCACCAACGCTTGCTTTAATTGAATTACTTTTCTCAATGATTGAAGATTATGCAGAGTTGAGCAGTTTTAAATATGCTAATCTGGACTGAAAAGGCAGAGAGAGCAAGGTCTGTGCTGAGGGATTAGATAGTGCTATTGTGTGTGTGTGGGGAAAAAGTGCTTCTTACTGCTTTTGATCCTGTTTTATCAGGTGATTTTCATCAGTCCTAATGCCTGGAGTTGAAGAAATTCTGATTTCTGGGTCACACTGGGTAGTGTAGGTACCACCTGTGTTGTAGGGCAGCTTGCAGGGAATAGGGTACATATGAAAATATGTTATATAGTCAGATATTAATAACATCTTCAGCTTTATCTTGCTTCTGAGCACCTCTCCTGCTTAAGCCATCAATTTTTTTTATTGAGTGGACAGAAATGAATGCTGGGGCACCTCACCAGAAATATTCTTTCATCACGTGGGTTTATGCTGCATCTTCTATTGGTGAGCAAGTCTGAAGGACATTAATATGTACAGAAAGCAAAATAAGTCCCTGGTGTCTCTTCCTGCTGGTGTTTCTGCACTGCATAAGATCTTATAAAAAATGTTTATTTGTTCCAGTTTCTTTTATCAGGAACTGGGATTTTTAATATCAAAAACTCCTGATAAGTACAATATAATAACTGGAGGGATATAACTGTTTGGAAACCACTAATGAACCACAGAGTTGCATAACTCTGTTGGTACAGGCACTGCTGAGCAGTGTGATGGGGCTCATTAGATAACTGGAGAACTGCAGGTGGTTTGTGTGTAACATGAAACTGGTGCAACACTGGTCCCAGTTCAGCCCATCTGCAGAGACGTGGCATCCCTCTGCAACTGAAAACTCTTCTTTTTAAAGAATTCTTGGCTATTAACTTGCCCCACTGGTGGTTTTAAATCTTAACCCCTTCCCTTCTTTTGATTTCATAGAATCGTGGAATGGTTTGGGTTGGAAGGGACCTTCTAGCTCCTCCAGTTCCAACCCCAAATCCATGGGCAGGGACCCCTCCCACAGCCCAGGTTGCTCCAAGCCCCATCCAACCTGGGCTGAGACACTGCCAGGGATGGGGCAGCCACAGCTTCCTTGGGCAACCTGGGACAGGGGCTCAGCACCCTCACCCCAAACAATTTCTCCCTCCCAGATCTCCTCTCCATCTCCCCTCTTGCAGCTGGAAACCCTTCCCCCTCATCCCATCCCTCCAGGCCCTTGTCCAAAGTCCCTCCCCAGCTTTCCTGGAGCCCCTTCAGGCACTGGAAGATGCTCCAAGGGCTCCCCAGAACCTTCTCTTCTCCAGACTGAACACCCCCAACTCTCTCAACCTGTTCCAGGCTCTCCCCACCCTCAGATTCAAGAATTTCTTCCCCATCTCCAACCTCAATCTCCCCTTTCTCTCCAACTTTTAACCCATTTCCCTTCTCCTCTCCCTACCCCCCGTGTCCAAAGCCCTCCCCCAGCTTTCTTGGAGCCCCTTCAGATATTGGAAGGTTGCTCTGAGCTCCCCTGGGAGCCTCCTCTTCTCCAGGCTGAACAACCCCAATCCCTCAGCCTGGCTTCCCAGGGGATGTGATCATTTTAGTGGCTCATTTCCTTATCTCTTAATTTTCCTGAGTCCAGTTTTTTCAGATATTTGGGTTTATATTTGGACTATATGCATTTTTCACGAGTCATTGAACTTAATTTTCTTGGGCACACCTGGAGGCTGAATGTTGAAAGATTCTTTCTGTTCTGCAGCTCTGAAAGAGCCCTTCTTATGGCAATGCCTGGAAAAAAGACTTCCATGTTTTGTGGTTCCTGTTCTCATGGTTCCTATTGCCCCCCCTATGTTTGCAGAAATCTCTGAAGGAGTTTTAGGGTCTTTTTTTTCCAAGGAACACCAGCTGTGCCTTTCTGCACTTTGGTTTATGTTTCTGCCTCTATTGGAGAATTAATTTGTGAACTTGGGAAGGAAAGATCCCTTGAAAGAAGGGAGTTTATGTCTGTGGGGTGTTGGGTGGTACTTTGCACTTCTTTTGGAACATGATCCAAGTTCCACAAAGCTGATGTTGGAGGTTTTTGGTGAAGCTGTAAATGGGACTGAGGAAAAACGGGTGAAGAACCTCGTGTGAGGTCACCACAGCAGAAGGTGTTGCATTTTGGAAATTATCTGAGCCAACAGTTGTCAGCCATTTGTCTCAATTTCCCTGATGGTTTAAAAATCTGTCTTCTGCAATCAGTTTGTGAGGAAGTAGCCACCTTCCTATTTACCTGATAATTTACTCCAGGTGTTAAAGGCATTTGGTGTGTACCAGTGAACTGAAACAAACAAACAAAACCTCTCCCTGGTTTCAGAGGTGGCCCAGAAATCAAATTTCCCTTTCTCAACCCAAACTCCATCAGATTTTTCAAGACACTTTCCAGAACTGACTTGCAGGAGCAGTTACCTGTGACAGATGGATGATTCTCTTCTGGTATGGAGCAGGATAGGACAAGCCTAAAAGCATGAATGTGAAAATTAACTGATACAATAAAAATCTTTATGAGTTTGCATGAGTATAAATGATTTATGGAAGTGGTCTTAATGAAAACAAGAAGTGTGGAAGTAGTTTAAATGAAAAATGTGTGTGTCTCAGCAACCAAACAGAAGTCACACTACAGCCTGGCAGTGAAAGTAGCATTTTCTAAGTCTGCTTTCTTGATTTATTTACTGAGCTTACACAAAGTAGAAAAGCTAAATGGATTCTTTGTTTTCCCTCAGTATAAACCAAACTCTTCTGGCCCTAATATATTGAAGGGCCTGGGGACAGCAAACAACCAAATCAATTACTTTACATCAGATGTTTTCTGTTCAAAACTTGATGGGCTAAATATGTGTTGGATTATTTGAGTAATATTAACTGGAAAAAAAAGACTTTTGTGTTTCAGTATTATTTAACTCTTACCACTCTTAAATAAATGTTTTCACCTGTGTGAGCTGTGGGATGGTTCAGTAAATGTGAGTGTGGGCATGGACACATATTAGACTTGGAAAACCTCACACTTGGTGCAAAGGCCAGGCTGAATAGCAGGATCCTTTTGAGGTGGAAATCTCTTCTCATTTGTTGTCAACCAGTAGAAATACCAAATTAAGCAAATAACCAACTCTAAATGCAAAGCAGGATCAAAATTGGGGGGTTAAGCTGGAAGTCTCCCTATCCTGGCGTTGCATGCAACTCATCAGTGACAAAAATTGCTGCTGAAGCCTCCCCTGGTTGCCTACATGGAACTTTTCTTGGCCTGCCACTGAGTTTTTGAGCCTCTTGCTTGCTTCTGGCTGCCTCCTGTTGTGTCTGTCAAACTGAGTTCAATCTTCAAATTAGGAAGGAAGTCCTTATTCAGCTGCACAGCACAATAGTGCCATTTGTTTCATTTGACTTTATAGTACAAGGGTGTAACTTTTCCTTTTTTGTTCCCTGTTAGCACTTTTTCTTTCTGCTGGGCTGCTGTAAACTCTGAGGTGGTGCTGCCAGAATGCCAGGGCATGGTTACTCAGTCTGCTGTTTGATATGTAAAGACATCTTGGACTTCTGGCATGCCCAGTTGGATGCTGACTGCTTGAGTTATAGTGCAGAAGGGAAGCTGAGGAATAAACTGTAGAATCCCTGCAAGTTTGACTTTTAAAGTATTTTTACAAAGGCAAAATCTTTGAGATATTCAGTAGTGATGAGACCCAGTTAAAGACTGCAGGCTCCAGAGTCCCATTCCTTGTGCTAGGGAATGTTGTGTCCATAGAACTACTTCTTCCTTTAATCCCATCACAATGACCAGCACTGGAAATTCTGCTCCCTGTTGAGCTGGAGCCCAACTGGTAACTCTGCAAGTGAGTCCTGTGTGGCCTTGGCTGCTTGTAGAGACCTTTTAGTGGCCCTCCAGTATCTGAAGGGGCTTCAGAAAAGCTGGGGAGGGACTTTGGACAAGGGCCTGGAGGGATGGGATGAGGGGGAAGGGTTTCCAGCTGCAAGAGGGGAGATGGAGAGGAGATCTTGGGGAGGGAGAAATTGTTTGGGGTGAGGGTGCTGAGCCCCTGTCCCAGGTTGCCCAAGGAAGCTGTGGCTGCCCCATCCCTGGCAGTGTCTCAGCCCAGGTTGGATGGGGCTTGGAGCAACCTGGGCTGTGGGAGGGGTCCCTGCCCATGGAATTGGGGTTGGAACTGGAGGAGCTTGAAGGTCCCTTCCACCCAAACCATTCTGTGATATTTTCCCAAGTCCTGGTGCATCAGGCATGGTAGATACTTCTTCCTTTAATCCCATTACAATGACCAGCACTGGAAATTCTGCTCTTTGCTGTGCTGGAGCCCAACTGGTAACTCTGCAAGTGAGTCCTGTGTGGCCTTGGCTGCTTGTAGTGGCCCTCCAGTACCTGAAGGGGCTTCAGGAAAGCTGGGGAGGGACTTGGGACAAGGGCCTGGAGGGATGGGATAAGGGGAAATGGCTTTATCCTGAAAGAGGGCAAATTCAGATGAGACCTTAGAAAGAAATCCTTGAATTTGAGGGTGCTGAGCCCCTGTGCCAGGTTGCCCAAGGAAGCTGTGGCTGCCCCATCCCTGGCAGTGTCTCAGCCCAGGTTGGATGGGGCTTGGAGCAACCTGGGCTGTGGGAGGGGTCCCTGCCCATGCAGGGGTTGGAACTGGAGGAGCTTTGAGGTCCCTTCCCACCCAAACCATTCTGTAATTCTGTGATATTTTCTCAAGTCCTGGTGCACCCTGGTATCACCCATGGTAGATGCTTCCGTTTGACTGCAGAGTTGGGAAATACTTTCAAGAGTTTCCATGACTTCTCTCCCTGCCAGTATCCCCTGGAGATGCCACAGAGCTATTCTGAGCTTTGCAGGCTCCTGGTGTTCTCTCATCCAGACTTGTGTAGGAGTCATCAACACACAGAATTGAGGATTTGGTTTAAATCCGAAGCATATTTGCCCAGAACTGAAAGAGCAGAAATATTGGAGCAATAGTGATGAGCAGGTTGGTTTTGTCTTTGGACATGGCCAGAACAAGCTGCAGCAGTGGAAGGTGTGGGCAAACCTAATGAGAAAATGTCCTGAACTTTCCCTCGGTCTCTTTTGTGTCTTGAATTGTGACCACTTAAACCTCTGTTCTATTAACATTTGTGACCACATAAATGAGTTCTATTGATCCTGCTAAGTGACATTTGAGAAATTATTTGCTTCTAGGAGAGCAATCAAAAATTACTACAGTAAAAAAAAACAACAAAAAATCAACCCACTCCAACATTTCTGTCATTAATGCAGAGGTGAGCTTATTCCATTCCTCTAAATGCTTCCTGCTCTGCTTCCTGTACCTGTCTTTGGGTTTGAGTTACAACCCCTTCATTTTATTAATATTCTTGATCTGTGCAACACAAAGGGAAGGGAAATTAAATCTAGAATGAAGAGGTAAAAGGAGGTGGCTTGGAGGGGCACCCAGAGGATGGAGTCTCGCTGGCAAAGCTCCAAGCCAAAGATTTTTGTCAGTTTGATGTCTGCCAGGGAGGCCAAGAAGCTGCTGCTGGAGTTGGGGAGAGTGAATTCCTGCAGGAAGGTTGGGAATTCAGCCTGGCAGAAGCTTGGAAGCACAAAAAGGGGCAGTCTTGGATTCACCTGAGTGCAGAGGTGTTTTAATGAAGATGTCACCTTCTCTGGGAGCAGAAAATACTCATTTGTTACTCACTGTTCCTCTTCTGCCAGCACAGAAAAGGCTGTGAGATTCCCTCCTTGTCAAAGATTTTTTTTTTTCTTACAGCCTGACAGGAGGCTTAGCAGAGGACTCTGAGCAAGATGGGTGATTGAATCATCCAGAGGATGTCTGAGGTGGTGGAGGAAATGGAGAGAACAAAATTTATTGTAAGTGCTGGGAGCTAAAAGCACAGTGTGCATGCAGAGATCAATAAATCTTGGGGAGAGCAGCCCGAGCTCATGAGCAGGGGAGTTTGATGAGAAATGCAGGGAAGTGGAGACACATGCTTTGGGAAAAGCAACCAAATCTGCAGGTTATGTTTCCTGAGGGATGCAGCATTGGGAAAGGAGAAGAAAAGGGTTTAACTTTCAGGTAGAGCAGATTTAATTGGCAGTGAAACACTGTGCTGCAGTCTCTTCTCTTTCAAAGGAAGTTCTGACCCCTTCTTATCTTTGCTAGGCAGCAGGTCCTCATTCTAGAGGTTTGCTGCCTTATTTATCTTGTCTCTATTGCCTGATTTTTATTTTTTTCCCCCCTCCCCTGGATTCAGATTGATTCACTGAAGCAGTTTTTAAGTATTGTATCCTTGGCTCACTCAAAATGGCTGAAAATCACTCATGTCTGCATAAAAGCTGGGAATGCTTCACTGAAGTTGAGCTGCTGCTGCTTATTTGGATAAAACTGGAGGAGAATCTTGCTGTGTAGCAGCTGAACACAGCTGGAGGAGGCTGAAGTGGAAATGGCTGAAGAAAGTTTGATGCAAAGGAACCTTAAAGTTTTTCTGGTGAGGTGTTCAGAAGTCAGGAAGGTTTTCAGAGGGTGGGTCTCTTCCAGCCCCTCATTCCCAGCCCCACTCAGGTTCTTGTAATTCCTTCTCAGCTCTCCAAGCTGCCTCCTAATATCAGCTCTCTGTGTAATCAGTCTGTAATTATGCTCCTTTCTGTTCTTCCAACTTTTTTTTTTCTTCCCTCAGTTGAGTTTGCTTAGCTAAAGAGGCAAAGGATGTCATTGGAGTGGCTTTTATCCTCCATCATACAATTAACTCTGTGACCATGGTTCTTTTCCACTTTTATTTTTAGTTGCTCTTAAACTTCAATGTGACTTGGAGAAGGGGGGAGGATTTTTTTTTCTCCTGAAACTGCATAAAAAATGGGCAGATCAAAGGCTTGTGTCCCATAAAATTTCTCTTTATTTGGATGCTGTGGTGTAGCAGCAGACTTGAAAAAAGCTCTTCCCAGGTGTCACGGTTTAACACTGGCCCGGCAATTAAACCGAATACCAGACGCTCTCTTTAATCTCTCTCTCCCCACGATGAAGAAAGGAGAGAGAATAAGGGAGAGAGACTTATGAGTTGGAAACTAAACTACACAACTTTAATGAAACAGTAATGGTAAATAGGGAAAAATTACTAAATCTATACAAATAGACAGGAAAATGGAAACCACATTCCTCCCTCCTTTCCCCCAATAACTCTCACGTCACCACCGAGCCTGCAGGGCAGCCCTGGGAAAGTCCAGGCTGGACTCCTGGAGTCGGCAGCAGTCGGGAACCGGAGGCAGGAACACACAGATATGGGCTGGCACGGATCAGGACCACAGGCAGACGAATGGACAGGATCCTTCCAGGATGCCGGGTGAAGGAAGGGAAGCAGGAAAAGATCTGGCTCGGCCCTTGTGATGCCTCAAATTTATACTGAGTGTGACGTATATGGGATGGAATACTCTGTTTGGTCAATTCTGGCATCTATCTTGTCCGTTCCTCCCTAAAGGAGGGTTCAGGTGGGACCTCTTTACTCCTTCTGGAGGGCAAAATGTTTTCCTTAGAGCTGATAAGAGTCCTTGGCTCTGCATACCAGTCTCTAGCAGTAACTATAAACATCAAGTGTTATCAATCCTAGAAACAGACACTGAGAAACTTGCTGTTAGTTTCAGCAAGTGCAGCTACTTACAAGGGACTTAGCTAAAAGCAAAAGTACAGAAACAGAAAACCACCTTTATCCTGGTCCAAACCAGGACACCAGGGAAAATAACACAATCTTAAATAAATCTGGTTTGGTGTAAAGAAATTATTCCCCCCAACTCTATTAAAGAGTGGAAAGGGGTCTGGTTTTATCTGTAGCCTTTGTGCACTGTTTATGCTTTCACAGCAAGAAATTTATCATAGAATCATAGAATTGGCTGGGTTGGAAGGGACCTCAGAGATCATCGAGTCCAACCCTTATAGTTCAAAACAGTCTTGGCCTTAGAAATTTTACACTTTTGTTTAAAAATACCTGAGGGATTATTATTTTTTTTTACCCTCTCTCCCCCAAATCATTAAACAGCAGAATATACAGTGAGCTCTAGAGGAGCCTTGTGCTAATTGCTCCCTGCATTCCCTCCAGTAATGCCTGACACCTAGAGAAAAAAATTCCTTAGGGAATTGTGTGGATGGTGTTTTAAAGGGTTGCTGTAGTCTGTGCAAGACTTGCAGAGCTCTTTTTATCAATCTTAATAGCAAACAAATGTTTGGTTTTGAGGTCTTGGTGTCTTTGAGGACTTGGAAGAACCTTGCAGTGTGAACCTTGCCAAGTGAACCTTGGCATCCTGGGGTGCATTAGAAAGGGTGTGGTTAGTAGGTGTGGTTAGTAGGTCAAGAGAGGTTCTCCTCCCCCTCTATTCTGCATTGGTGAGGCCGCACCTGGAGTATTGTGTCCAGTTCTGGGCCCCTCAGTTCAAGAAGGACAGGGAAGTGCTTGAAAGAGTCCAGCGCAGAGCTACTAAGATGATTAAGGGAGTGGAACATCTCCCTTATGAGGAAAGGCTGAGGGAGCTGGGTCTCTTTAGTTTGGAGAAAAGGAGACTGAGGGGTGACCTCATCAATGTTTTCAAATATGTAAGGGGTGAGTGTCAGGGAGATGGAGTTAGGCTTTTCTCAGTGGTGACCAGTGATAGGACAAGGGGTAATGGGTGTAAATTGGAGCACAGGAGGTTCAAGTTGAATATCCGGAAAAATTTTTTTCCTGTAAGGGTGACAGAGCCCTGGAACAGGCTGCCCAGGGGGGTCGTGGAGTCTCCTTCACTGGAGACATTCAAAACCCACCTGGACACGTTCCTATGCGAAGTGCTCTAGGTGGCCCTGCTCTGGCAGGGGGGGTTGGACTAGATGATCTTTCGAGGTCCCTTCCAACCCCAAGGATTCTGTGATTCTGTGATTCAGTGTCATTTCTGCAGGTGTGAGGATCCCAAGTTACCCCCTGGGCACATCTCTGCAGGGAGTTGGAAGTAAATCTTCTTTGTGTGTCTTGGAGAGTAAATGTTATAGCTAAAGAGAAACTTAACTGGTACAGATCCTCAGAGCCTTTACATGAAGGGATTGTTCCTCTGGAAAATACTGGTGGAAGAGAAGATTTGTTTCAAGCTATTGGATCCCAGTGTAGATAATTCTCCTCTAAAGAGTTTTCTGGTCCAAACCCAATTTCTCATCCAAACACTTTTTTTTTTCTATAATTTTTTTCTATAATTTTTTTCTATAATTTTTCCTATAATTTTTCCTATAATTTTTCCTATAGTTTTTTTCTATAGTTTTTTTCTATAGTTTTTTTCTATAGTTTTTTTCTATAGTTTTTTTCTATAATTTTCTGTAATTTTTTCTATATTTTTCTGTATTTTTCTGTATTTTTCTGTATTTTTCTGTATTTTTCCTGTATTTTTCCTGTATTTTTCCTGTATTTTTCCTGTATTTTTCCTGTATTTTCCTGTATTTTCCTGTATTTTCCTGTATTTTCCTGTATTTTCCTGTATTTTCCTGTATTTTCCTGTATTTTCCTGTATTTTCCTGTATTTTCCTGTATTTTCCTGTATTTATTTTTCCTGTATTTATTTTTCCTATATTTATTTTTCCTATATTTTCTATATCTTTCTATAATTTTTCTATAATAATTCTCAGTTCTTTTTGGAATAACCTTTGTCTAGAAAAGGTCAATAAAGCAAACCAAGGACTTGTTCCTTTGGCTGTTTGGAACCCAATTCCTATCTTTTAAAGACTTTACTTTTAATAACATCTTCTAGATGAATATTAAACCTCTTGTCTGCAGAGCCCTCAGGCTCCATGGCCTCTTTCCAAGGCATTTATGAAACAGCTGGGAAAGGGACAAATAATTGGCAGGTGGCTTCATCTCCCTCCAGTGAGCTTTGTGTCTCAGTTAGGAAGTTTTTAGGAGCCTGCACATTGAAATGCTGGAGGTGTTTGTGCTGGATGAACCTTCCTGATTTTGCCAGATGAACATGGGTTGAGTTTGAAGTTCTGAATTTGTGGTGCAGGTGGAGCAGGAGCATCAAAGTGTCCCCAGTCCTCAGGAGGAGCTGTGGAACAGCTCAGGAGTGGAGTTGTGGAGGAGCAATGTGTGGTTTCAGCTCAGGACTTGCTTCTCTTGGGTTCCTAACACAAGGTATTTGTAGCTACGAGTTGCCTGGGCTCCTGTGTGTATCTGAGGAGCCCAGAGAGCATGAAAGATCTACAGCTGCTATTCTCATGTTTTCTGATTTCTGTTGCTAAAAAAACAATTGTGGTTGGGTTGGGGTTTTTTTGGTCCTGACACCCAGGATGCCCTCATACCGTGCTGGGGTACTCATTCTGTTCTCAGCTATTTCCCTCCTGTGTAACTGTGGAGTTGCATAAAGAGCAATGCAAGATCTTCAGCTCTGCTGTCCTCAAGTCCTACACGTTTTCTGATTTCTGTTCCTAAAAAAATTATGGTTGGGTTGAGTATTTTTGGTTCTGACACCCAGGATGCCCTCATAGCATGCACTGGGGTACTCATTCTGCTCTCAGCTCTTTCCCTCCTGTGTAACTGTGGAGTTGCATAAAGAGCAGTTCAAGATCTTCAGCTCTGCTATCCTCAAGTCCTACACGTTTTCTGATTTCTGTTCCTAAAAAACAATTGTGGTTGGGTTGGGTTTTTTTTTTTGGTTCTGACACCCAGGATGCCCTCATAGCATGCACTGGGGTACTCATTCTGTTCTCAGCTATTTCCCTCCTGTGTTGCTGTGGCGTTCCATAAAGAGCAGTTCGAGATCTTCAGCTCTGCTATCCTCAAGTCCTACATGTTTTCTGATTTTTGTTGCTAAAAAAATTGTGGTTGGATTGGGTTTTTTTTTTGGTTCTGACACCCAGGATCCTGTGCTGCCCTCATAGCATGCACTGGGCTACACATTCTGCTCTCTTCTGCTCTCAGTTACTTCCCTCCTGTGTTGCTGTGGAGCTGTACCATAAAGAGCAGTTCAAGATCTTCAGCTCTGCTGTCCTCAAGTCCTACACATTTTCTGATTTCTGTTCCTAAAAAAAGTTGTGGTTGGGTTGGGTTTTTTTGGTCCTGACACCCAGGATGCCCTCATACCATGCTGGGGTACTCATTCTGTTTTCAGCTCTTCCCCTCCTGTGTTGCTGTGGAGCTGTACCATAAAGAGCAGTTCAAGATCTTCAGCTCTGCTATCCTGAAGTCCTACATGTTTTCTGATTTCTATTCCTAAAAAAAAATTGTGGTTGGGTTGGGTTTTTTTGGTTCTGACACCCAGGATGCCCTCATAGCATGCTGGGCTACACATTCTGCTCCCAGCTCTTTCCCTCCTGTGTTGCTGTGCAGTTGCATCATAAAGAGCAGCCCCTGTGTGGTGTGCAGAGAGCTCTGTACATTCCTGGTTATTTTTGTCCCAGTCCCCAGGTGTTCTCCATGGACATCCCTGTCAGTTTGGATCAGCAGATCCTGGCTGGATTTGGGTTGTGCTTTGTGGAGAGGTGCACCTAATGAAAGCACATAGAATGTTCTCTCTGTGTTGTGGTTTTTGTTTTTTGTTTTTTTTTTTTTCCTTGCAAGCTGCCTTGGCCTTAGCTCAGCTCTATTTTAAGATCTTGTTCAAGTTTTGTTTTGGAGAAATAACTCTCCTGGGTGGCTGCCTGAAGAATGAGGTGGAGAGAACTCATGTGGAAGCTGTTCTGCAGCTCATGTGTGGGAAGAGCTCAAGCCCTGGTCCTTCTTCCAGAGCATCTCCTAGGAAGAAGATGAAGTCACTGAGGCAGAAGCTATATGGAGCTCACTTTTTTTTCTTTTTAGTCTTTTTTTCCCCCAAGCAGAACAAAAATTGCTGCAGTGTGAGAGGGCAGAATTTTCTGTGGGGTTGGTAGGCACAAGAGGAGGGAGGAGGAGGAGGAGGGAATCATAGAATCCTAGAATTGTCTGGGTTGGAAGGGACCTCAGAGATCCTCAAGTCCAACCCTTGATCCACTCCCCCCGTGGTTCCCAGCCCATGGCACTCAGTGCCACATCCAGGCTCTTTGGAAATAGCTCCAGACACGGAGAATCCACCCCTTCCCTGGGCAGCCCATTCCAATGCCTGATCACCCTCTCCAGAAAGAAATTCTTTCCAATCTCCAACCTAAACCTCCCCTGGCACAACTTGAGACCATGGCCTCTTGTCTTGCTGAGAGTTGCCTGGGAAAAGAGACCAACCCCCCCCTGGCTCCAACCTCCTTTCAGGGAGTTGCAGAGAGTGATGAGCTCTCCCCTGAGCCTCCTCTTCTCCAGCCTCAACACCCCCAGCTCCCTCAGCCTCTCCTCACAGCATCTCTGCTGGATCCCTTCACCAGCCCACTTGCCTCCTTTGGACCTGCTCCAGCACCTCAAGCTCCTTCCTGAGGGGCTGAGGGGCCCAGAACTGGACACAGGACTCAAGCTGTGGCCTCCCCAGAGCTGAGCACAGGGGCAGAATCCCTTCCCTGCACCTGCTGGCCACGCTCTTCCTCAGCCAGCCCAGGATGCCATTGGCCTTCTTGGCCACCTGGGCACACTGCTGCCTCCTCTTCAGCTTCCTGGCAATCCAGACTCCAAGGTCCCTTTCTGCCTGGCTGCTCTCCAACCACTCTGTCCCCAAAAGCATCCCCTTGTTTTTCCAGGTAGATAGTGGTGCTGGGGAAATGTTAAGCAGGACTTAAATTAGTTGCAGGATGGAGGGAAGTCATTTTAATAGCTCTCCTGAAACTTCTCTTAATTTGTCACTTGGAAAGGCTGACTGAGCACTGCTCAGTGTGCTTTCAAGGGCAAAGCATATTTAGGGAGCCAGCAAGGGTTTGTTTTAAGGACTCCATTCAGCAGCTGGCATGGGGAAACAATGACTTGGTTCCCTGAGCTGGGTGATAAGGAGGCTGCTTTAGCTTCCAGCAGAATAATGGGTAGTGCTGAAAAGAGGAGAAACCATGAATGTTTTGTTGCAGGCATGTGGCCTCCCATTTTATCTCCTCCTTTCTGCAGCTGCTTGTTGCCTCAGGGTGTTGCTGTCTTGCTGTTATTTTCTGTAGCTATCAAAAGTCTTGGGTGTTGTGTGCCATGGTACCATGAAGGAGGAATTTCTCCTCTGGGATGCACTTAAGTCAGGTATCTTCTGTCTCACCACTGCAATCTGCTGATTTTATCTCATTTTCTCTAACATGTTAGTGTTTGGTTGCATCTTACAGTACAGTTTTTGGGGTTTTTTTGGTTTTAATGTCATAGTATCTTAAATTATCAAGGAATCTTAGCTGGGAAGGGACCTCAAGGCCCTTCTGCTCCAATACTTTTAATATTATTGCTTATGTGAGATGTCCCAGCACCCCCTGGAGACTTCCAACTTCCCAACATGGAATCTCCCTCTTCCCCTAGGAGACCATTCCAAGGTCTGACTGTCCTCAGGCTGAAGAATTTTCCTCTAGTGTCCCATCAGAATCTCCCCAGGAGCACCTCGTGCCCATTGCCCCTTGGCTTCTCTTCAGTATTTTAAATTAATGAGTTGGATGATGAGGGAAAGAGGAGTTAATAAAACTTTTGCCTGTGGTCATGAGTGCTACAGAGGGGAGGGTTAGAATTCAAATCAATCATGGCAGAGATGGGAGAACCAGCCTGAAAATGATAATGTTGGGATTCAACACTAAAATCAAATAGAAGGAGGAGGCCTTGGGTGCAAAATCTGCCCTGCAAGGAAGAGGGGATGTGGCAGCCACCACTCCTTCCACCCCCATAGCCCTAAGGAGGAGGGAAGATGGGTTATTTCCAGGAGAAAAAGTTCTCCCTCCCATCTCCTCTTCATCTCCCCTCTTGCAGCTGGAAACCCTTCCCCCTCATCCCATCCCTCCAGACCCTTGTCCCAAGTCCCTCCCCAGCTTTCCTGGAGCCCCTTCAGGCACTGGAAGTTTCTCCAGATCACTTTGTTTCTACATCACTTTACAGAATCCCAGGTGGAAAGGGACCTCAAGGCCTCTCTGCTCCAAACCTTTTAATTTTATTCTTGTTGCTCTGAGCTGTCCCAGCACCCCCTGGAGCTGAGACTTCCAACTTCCCCAAGTGGGGGAATCCCCCCCTTCCCCTGGGAGACCATTCCAAGGTCTGACTGTCCTCAGGCTGAACAATTTTCCTCTTGTGTCCCATCAGAATCTCCCCAGGAGCACCTTGTGCCCATTGCCCCTTGCTCCAGTTCTCTGCTCATCAATTTATCTCCCTCTAGGTCAATAAATTATGCAAATAACCTTTAACACAGGGCAGGTGGGAGATGATGTGGAAAGAGAACCAAGACAGAGGTTGGACTCTGCAATTCCCTCTTATTTAGAGGGGAAATTGGAAGATGAATGCCCCTGTGCTCAGCTCTGGGGAGGCCACAGCTTGAGTCCTGGGTCCAGTTCTGGGCCCCTCAGCCCCTCAGGAAGGAGCTTGAGGTGCTGGAGCAGGTCCAAAGGAGGCAAGTGGGCTGGTGAAGG
Source organism: Archilochus colubris (assembly GCA_023079485.1). Lineage (NCBI taxonomy): Eukaryota > Metazoa > Chordata > Aves > Apodiformes > Trochilidae > Archilochus > Archilochus colubris. Next base: position 199,501,735 of record CM041083.1, on the reverse strand, counting down.
GATCCAGCAGAGATGCTGTGAGGAGAGGCTGAGGGAGCTGGGGGTGTTGAGGCTGGAGAAGAGGAGGCTCAGGGGAGACCTCCTCACTCTCTGCAACTCCTTGAAAGGAGGTTGGAGCCAGGGGGGGGTTGGTCTCTTTTCCCAGGCAACTCTCAGCAAGACAAGAGGCCATGGTCTCAAGTTGTGCCGGGGAGGTTTAGGTTGGAGATTGGAAAGCATTTCTTTCTGGAGAGGGTGATCAGGCCTTGGAATGGGCTGCCCAGGGAAGGGGTGGATTCTCCGTGTCTGGAGCTATTTCCAAAGAGCCTGGATGTGGCACTGAGTGCCATGGGCTGGGAACCACGGGGGGAGTGGATCAAGGGTTGGACTTGAGGATCTCTGAGGTCCCTTCCAACCCAGCCAATTCTATGATTCTATGATTTAGCTTTTAGATTTAGGTAGAGTCTTTTGGGTTCCTTTAGTTTGTCTGCTTAGCAGCTTCCCCTCAGGGTTGCTTCTTTTTGACTGGTTTTATTCCTTGAGTTTTCACTTTGCTCCCACACAAACGTGGAATATTTTGGGGGGTTCAGAGCTACAAAGCTGGGGTTGTTTCATGGTTTAGAATCCCAGTCTGGTTGGAAAAGACCTTTCAGAGTCCCACCAGCCAGAAGTCTGTGTGTGACTTGGTAGTAGTCACAGACTGATCCTGCTGTATTCCATAAATGATCTGGATGTATGGGAATTAGCCAAGGAAGTTTCTTTTTTCCCCATTTCTCAGCAGCTTCAGGTGAGGAATCCCCTTCTGCTGTCTTGGGAGAAGTCTGAGGCTTCATGTGAAACAGGGCAATCCTCTCTTTCTCTTTTTGCCATCAGATGACTGGAAATGTTCCAGATGGAATCTTTATCACCCAGATCCCTCTCTTCCATTTTGCCTGAACCTGAAATACCAACCAAAAAGTTAATTTACTGCTATCACAAGACCCATTTTGATACTGTGAACCACCTTAGGCTGAGACCTTCCAGGTTTTTCTTCCTGGTGTTCCATTTCCTAATATATTTGCCACGTTTCAAGAGAATTGAATCTGACTTGGTGTTTTGTAGTAGAAAACATCTCTTACAATGAGTGAATTAATCACTGCTGATGTTATTAAATAGAGGCATTTCACACCTTGTCCTGTTTGCAGGATTTAATTAATGTTTTCTGTGGGACTCTCCTTGGGCAGATCAGTCAAAACCTTTACATCTTATGATTCCTTTGCTGTATTAGAGTTGGAACCAGTTTGTTTGGACAATTCCTGGCAGGAAAAATAGTTTATTTTTATCTTTTTTTTGCAGAAAGAATAAACTACTTAATCTAGAAATTTCTTTACAGAACTTTGATCAAGTAGTGCAGAGTATTGTCAGATACTTTAATTTTTTAATTTATTTTTTTCCATGCAATTTAATTTTTAAATGAAATCTATGTAGTTCAGGAGCAACCCCAAAGTCTGTACTCTTTTTTCTTGGCAGTGTCTAATAAAAGAATCTGGTTTTCCTTCTTTAAGATGATGTAGAGGGTGCTTCTAATGGGCTGCTGGAACCAGAGGTGAGAGAGATCTCCTTGTTCCAGCAGTTCGTGTGTCCTGTCCAGCTGAGCTTCCAAGTGGAAAGTACAGCAGCTCAAAGAGAAGGAAAAAGAAGCTGAAGGTTAGAACTCAACTGCTCTAAGGAGGAGGAATTGGGGTGTTCCAGGATGCCTTTGCTGGGAGGATCTTTTAGAGGTTCCAGCTCCTCAGCTGGATTTAATTTTTCTTTAACAGACAGCACTATCAATAATATATTGGGGGATATTTTGGGGTATTTTTATCTGGATTTTGGGAGTGTCATAAAGCAGTGACACTTGAAGTGAAAACTGGAGCTTTTACAAGGGCTCAGGTTATTTTAGGATTTGTTTAGGCAGTGTTGGGCCATGGGGTGGCCATGGTGGCTTTCAAAAAAATTTGTCTGAGTTTGATGCATTCTTGCTGTGGTAATAAAACACAGAGGGAGCTGAGTTTCCTTCTGGTGTAGCTACAAAAAGTTGATGATTTTGTAGAATCTATTTATGTGCTGAACTAACAAGACTCCATCCATGTCACCTGCTCACTGGAAGTGCTTTGCCCTCTCCGTTTTTTTATTTCCCCTCTCCACTTTTTTTATTTACCCTCTCCTTTTTTGTATTTGTCCTCTCAATTTTTTATTTGCCCTCTCCATTTTTTATTTGCCCTCTCCCTTTTAATTTGCCCTCTCCTTTTTATTTGCCCTCTCCATTTTTTATTTCCCCTCTCCATTTTTGTATTTCCCCTCTCCATTTTTGTATTTGCCCTCTCCTTTTTTTTCATTTGCCATCTCCCTTTTTAATTGCCCTCTCCATTTTTTTTGCCCTCTCCCTATTTTTTTATTTACCCTCCCCTTTTTTATTTGCCTCTCCCCTTTTTATTTGCCCTCTCCGCTTTTTCATTTGCCCTCTCCCCTTTTTTATTTGCCCTCTCCCTTTTTATTTGCCCTCTCCTTTTATTTCATTTGCCATCTCCCTTTTTATTTGCCCTCTCCATTTTTCATTTGCCCTCTCCCTATTTTTTATTTACCCTCTCCATTTTTTTATTTCCCCTCTCCTTTTTTTTCATTTGCCATCTCCCTTTTTAATTGCCCTCTCCATTTTTTATTTGCCCTCTCCCTATTTTTTATTTCCCCTCTCCACTTTTTTTATTTCCCCTCTCCCTTTTATTTGCCCTCTCCATTTTTTTATTTGCCCTCTCTGCTTTTTCATTTACCCTCTTCATTTTTTTATTTTCCCTCTCCCTTTTTTTTATTTGCCCTCTCCATTTTTTACTTGCCCTCTGCATTTTTAAATTTTCCCTCTCCCTTTTCTTATTTGCCCTCTCCCCTTTTTTATTTGCCCTCTCCCCTTTTTCATTTGCCCTCTCCCCTTTTTATTTGACCTCTCCATTTTTTATTTACCCTCTCCACTTTTTTTATTTCCCCTCTCCCTTTTTTTTTATTTGCCCTCTCCATTTTTTACTTGCCCTCTGCATTTTTTAATTTGCCCTCTCCCCTTTTTTATTTGCCCTCTCCCTATTTTTTATTTTCCCTCCATTTTTACTTGCCCTCTCCCCTTTTTATTTACCCTCCCCTTTTTTATTTGCCCTCTCCCCTTTTTATTTGCCCTCTCCCCTTTTTATTTACCCTCTCCTTTTTTTATTTGCCCTCTCCATTTTTGTATTTGCCCTCTCCTTTTTTTTCATTTGCCATCTCCCTTTTTAATTGCCCTCTCCATTTTTTTTGCCCTCTCCCTATTTTTTATTTACCCTCCATTTTTTTATTTGCCTCTCCCCTTTTTCATTTGCCCTCTCCCTATTTTTTATTTTCCCTCCATTTTTTAATTTTCCCTCTGCCTTTTCTTATTTACCCTCTCCTTTTTATTTGCCCTCTCCTTTTTATTTGCCCTCTCCCTATTTTTTATTTAACCTCTCCCCTTTTTATTTCCCCTCTCCATTTTTGTATTTGCCCTCTCCTTTTTTTCGTTTGCCCTCTCCCTTTTTATTTGCCCTCTCCCTTTTTATTTGCCCTCTCCCTTTTTATTTGCCCTCTCCCTTTTTATTTGCCCTCTCCCTTTTTATTTGCCCTCTCCCTTTTTATTTGGCCTCTCCGTTTTTTTTGCCCTCTCCCTATTTTTTATTTGCCCTCTCCCTATTTTTTATTTGCCCTCTCCCTATTTTTTATTTCCCCTCTCCACTTTTTTAATTTCCCCTCTCCCTTTTATTTGCCCTCTCCCCTTTTTTATTTTCCCTCTCCCTTTTTTTTTATTTGCCCTCTCCATTTTTTATTTCCCCTCTCCACTTTTTTTATTTCCCCTCTCCCTTTTATTTCCCCTCTCCCTTTTTTTTATTTCCCCTCTCCCTTTTTTTTTATTTGCCCTCTCCATTTTTTACTTGCCCTCTGCATTTTTTAATTTGCCCTCTCCCCTTTTTTATTTGCCCTCTCCCCTTTTTTATTTGCCCTCTCCCTTTTTTATTTACCCTCTCCCTTTTCTTATTTGCCCTCTCCCTTTTCTTATTTGCCCTCTCCTTTTTATTTGCCCTCTCCCTATTTTTTATTTGCCCTCTCCTTTTTTTATTTCCCCTCTCCACTTTTTTATGTCCCCTCTCCCTTTTATTTGCCCTCTCCATTTTTTTATTTGCCCTCTCTGCTTTTTCATTTACCCTCTCCATTTTTTTATTTCCCCTCTCCCTTTTTTTATTTGCCCTCTCCATTTTTTACTTGCCCTCTGCATTTTTTAATTTTCCCTCTCCCCTTTTTAATTGCCCTCTCCATTTTTTTTGCCCTCTCCCTATTTTTTATTTACCCTCTCCACTTATTTTATTTCCCCTCTCTCTTTTATTTGCCCTCTCCCTATTTTTCATTTCCCTTCTCCCTATTTTTTATTTCCCCTCTCCCTTTTTATTTCCCCTCTCCATTTTTTTATTTGCCCTCTCCATTTGGGGCTATTCCTTCCTGACAGAATGCACCATTTTACCCCAATACTTGTGCAAGTTAAAATGAAGATATTTTACTTGGCAGTGGCTCTTGAACTTTGTCCCAATTTCTCTGTTCAGTTTTGGCTTTTCCTAAGATTTTTCTGGTCAATTTGTTGAGGAAAAAAATAAGAAGACCATTGTATTAACTTTCTAGTAGACTGAATTAAAACTTGAAGAAGCTTTCCAGGAATGTTGAGCTGGTTAAATAGCATTCATTGCCTCTCACTGCCTATAAATGCAGCTTAGAGAGACTTCTTAGGGGACACATTGAGGTGTCTTCCTGACTGCAAAAAACCTGAGTTAATATTATTTAAAATGGAATGAAAAAACCTTTTCCCCTTAAATCCATCCAAGCTTTGCCATCCTCTTTCTTCCTGTGTTGCTTTCTGCCTTATTTTCTGCTTGCTGGAGCTGATAATTCCTTTTGTATCTGGGCAGTAGAGCTTTTCATCCACATTATTGTCATCCAGATAATACTTAAAGCAGGTGATAACTGTTGCTCTTAAATAACATTCTCAAAATCACCCACATTTAGAGAATATTTGCTTGACCATCTCTGTTTAAGCAGGATTTTCCCAGGTAACAGGAATATATTCATGTCTCAGCCTTCAGGACTGAACTGCAGAGGTAATTTTTCATCAAGGCTGATTTCAGGGCACTTCACTGAAGTTCATTTTTTTAAATTAATTGAAAATTGTAATTAGACATTAATGTAAAATTATTTGCTTCTATTCCTAGCCTGTTTACTGTTCAGTTGCTGTGCATTTTTCTGAATCTTATGCCTTGAATTAAGAGGTGCAAAACCATCAGAATTGGGATGTTCTGAAGGTTAGAGTGAAAAATAATTCATCACAGAGTCTTTGGACTCTGTACCAATGAAGAAAAGGAAAATAATCTGACTTTATCCAGGAAGAATCCTTACTACCAGCTCAACTTGGTGGGTTTGGGTCACAAATTATTTATTTTCACTGATTTCTGGTGCATTAAGGTTGTCACTGGTGATACTCAGATCTCAGGAGAACACCAATGGTGCAAAGAAAAAAATCAGGGTTTCTGGAAGCCTGGAAGCACTTTTGCATAGGGAAGAGGAATCTCATCACTGGATTGTGTTCCTCAGGTACTAAAATTCAGGTTTGGTGGTGGCAGAGCAGCAGACTCCACTCTTTGTGCTGCTTTCCCTCTGAGAGGATGAAAAGAGAATTTTACAGGGAAATGTCACCAGTGGAAAATAATTCTGAAGGATCCAGATTGCTGTGTTAGGTGATGTGTTAGGCTACCATTTTTAGCTATTTTAACAACAAATTTTTTTAAAAAACATGGTTACCTTTGAGGATTTATACTCAGATTCCCCTGTAAACTGCCCAGGAAACAAATACTTTGCTAAAGGTATTTAAACCAGAAATTATTCCTCTCTTTTTGTTTGCCTCCTCTTTGCAGTGTGCATTTGTAGTGATTAATTTCTCATTGCAGCTGAGACCTTGAAATGGCAGAAAAATCTAGAAGCCTACTTGAAGGGGTGTCTTTTCTTGCCTTTTTCCTAGTAAATGAGCAATTGCTTCATAACCAGGGATCATCCTTTTTGCTCGTGATCACCCAAAGCTCACTCATTTTGGAGAGGTGCAATGAAGTCCTAAATATATTTATTTTTACTCCAAAAGCAAACTGTAATTGCAAGAGAAGGAAACAATTGCACTGGCTCTGACTCTGTGCCAATATAAAGTGCTCAGCACAGGGCTCTGAGCTTGGAAATGTCATTTTTGTAATTATTTTTCCTTGAATGTTGGGGTCCAGGTGATGGGGGAGCACTTTGCTCCTTCCCATTTTGCAAGAGGAGCTCAGTGGCACTTCAGAACCATCCTTAAACAGAGCAGATCCACATTTTCCCCTCTAAACTGGCCTTTGACACCATCTCCCATGGGATTCTCCTGAAAAAGCTGTCAGCCCATGGATCAGCCAGGAGCACTCTGTGCTGGGTTAGGAACTGGCTGGAGGGCCGGGCCCAGAGAGTGGTGCTGAACGGGGCTGCATCCAAATGGCGGCCGGTCACTAGTGGTGTCCCCCAGGGATCAGTGTTGGGCCCAGTGCTGTTTAATATCTTGAGTGAGGATTTAGATGAGGGGATTGAGTCCATCATCAGCAAATTCACAGATGACCCCAAGCTGGGGGGGAGTGTGGATCAGCTGGAAGGCAGGAGGGCTCTGCAGAGGGACCTGGAGAGACTGGAGAGTTGGGATGATCCCAATGGGATGAGGTTCAAGACAAGAACCCCATGGGGAGCTGCAGGCTGGGCACAGAGTGGCAGCAAGGGAGCTGGGATTGGCAGGAAGCTGAAGAGGAGGCAGCAGTGTGGCCAGGTGGCCAAGAAGGCCAATGGCATCCTGGGCTGGCTGAGGAAGAGCGTGGCCAGCAGGTCCAGGGAAGGGATTCTGCCCCTGTGCTCAGCTCTGGGGAGGCCACAGCTTGAGTCCTGTGTCCAGTTCTGGGCCCCTCAGCCCCTCAGGAAGGAGCTTGAGGTGCTGGAGCAGGTCCAAAGGAGGCAAGTGGGCTGGTGAAGGGATCCAGCAGAGATGCTGTGAGGAGAGGCTGAGGGAGCTGGGGGTGTTGAGGCTGGAGAAGAGGAGGCTCAGGGGAGAGCTCCTCACTCTCTGCAACTCCCTGAAAGGAGGCTGGAGCCAGGGGGGGGTTGGTCTCTTTTCCCAGGCAACTCTCAGCAAGACAAGAGGCCATGGTCTCAAGTTGTGCCAGGGGAGGTTTAGGTTGGAGATTGGAAAGAATTTCTTTGTGGAGAGGGTGATCAGGCATTGGAATGGGCTGCCCAGGGAAGGGGTGGATTCTCCGTGTCTGGAGCTATTTCCAAAGAGCCTGGATGTGGCACTGAGTGCCATGGGCTGGGAACCACGGGGGGAGTGGATCAAGGGTTGGACTTGATGATCTCTGAGGTCCCTTCCAACCCAGACAATTCCATGATTCTATGATACAGTCTCACTTCATAAGGTGCCTGGAGTACAAGCAAAGAAAAAAAACCCCAAACCTGTTTATTGTTTAGATAATACCTTACAGACAATTTCTCCTCACTATATTTCTATTTTTATGCATTAACACCAGTTTTCAGTCAGGAATTCAATTGTCTTTTTTTCCTGACACTAATCCACATTAATTCACATTAAAAACGTTAAGACAACTTCAAAGTTTGCCCCAAAAACTTCAGCCCTTGGGTCAGGTGGGTTTAGAAAAAGCAAAACAAAACAACAAAAACAACCCACCACACACACCCCCCAAAAAAACCACACACAAAAAAATCCCCCAACCCCTCCCAAAAAAATGAAAAAAAAACCAAACCCTAACCAAAAGAGAAAATCCAAAAAACACCCCCCCGAAAAAAGCTAAAAAGCAAAAAGGCAAAAAACCCCAAAAAGGCAAAAAACCCCAAAAAGGCAAAAAAACCCCCAAAAGGCAAAAAAACCCCAAAAAGGTAAAAAAACCCAAAAAGGCAAAAAAACAAAAAAGCAAAAAAACAAAAAGCAAAAAACCAAAAAACAAAGAGGCAAAAAACCCCAAAAGCAAAAAAACCCAAGAAAGCAAAAAAGCCCAAAAAAGCAAAAAAAAACGAAGCAAAAAAACCCCCAAAAAGAAATAAAACCAAAAAAAACCCAACAAAAAACCCCAACTCCCCCCCCAAAACCAAACAAAAAAATATATAAAAAAGCCCCACAAAAACCAAACAAAAAAGCCCCAACCAAACCCCTCCTCTCTTCAAGTCAGTGCTGAGCATTCCAGTGAAGCCCCAGATCTATCACTGGCAGAACCAATGCTCAGGTGACTTCTGCCCCAATCAATGGTTCCTAGGCCAGAATTTCAGAATAAAGGGAACTTTGATCCATTCCATATTTACCCTCCTTTTAACTTTAATTTTCAACTGGATGTTTGTTTAGGAACTGGGAGGTGGTTTGGTTAGGGTTGGGTTTATTATTTATTTTCAGAGTTTTAATGGTCCATTTGCTTCTTGCAGGAAAATTGGAACCTAGCAACTTGAAAAGACCAATATTGAGGTTTTTTTCCTTGTCATGCCAGGGGAGCTTAATACTGATTTTATACAGGATGGCAGCTAAATCCTGGGGGGATGGATTCACTAGGTAAAAGCTCTTATCATTCAGACACCCCATTAAAAACTTGTGCAGCACTGAGCAAAAACCCTCAAGGAGACCTTCAGCAATAAATCATTCATAAGAATCAATTTTTTTAATTTTTTTTTTTTTTTTTACGTCACAGTGTTTTATCTTTAACTTCCTAATCATCTGCTTGTAGGAGACTCAGAAGATGTAAAATGCTATCTACACAGATTAAAGGTAATTAAACCACTTTGGAGAGATTTTAGAATCCTAGAATTGTCTGGGTTGGAAGGGACCTCAGAGATCATCAAGTCCAACCCTTGATCCACTCCCCCCGTGGTTCCCAGCCCATGGCACTCAGTGCCACATCCAGGCTCTTTGGAAATAGCTCCAGACACGGAGAATCCACCCCTTCCCTGGGCAGCCCATTCCAATGCCTGATCACCCTCTCCAGAAAGAAATTCTTTCCAATCTCCAACCTAAACCTCCCCTGGCACAACTTGAGACCATGGCCTCTTGTCTTGCTGAGAGTTGCCTGGGAAAAGAGACCAACCCCCCCCTGGCTCCAACCTCCTTTCAGGGAGTTGCAGAGAGTGATGAGCTCTCCCCTGAGCCTCCTCTTCTCCAGCCTCAACACCCCCAGCTCCCTCAGCCTCTCCTCACAGCATCTCTGCTGGATCCCTTCACCAGCCCACTTGCCTCCTTTGGACCTGCTCCAGCACCTCAAGCTCCTTCCTGAGCTGAGGGGCCCAGAACTGGACACAGGACTCAAGCTGTGGCCTCCCCAGAGCTGAGCACAGGGGCAGAATCCCTTCCCTGGACCTGCTGGCCACGCTCTTCCTCAGCCAGCCCAGGATGCCATTGGCCTTCTTGGCCACCTGGCCACACTGCTGCCTCCTCTTCAGCTTCCTGCCAATCCCAGCTCCCTTTCTGCCACTCTGTGCCCAGCCTGCAGCTCCCCATGGGGTTCTTGTCTTGAACCTCATCCCACTGGGATCAGCCCAACTCTCCAGTCTCTCCAGGTCCCTCTGCAGAGCCCTCCTGCCTTCCAGCTGATCCACACTCCCCCCCAGCTTGGTGTCATCTGGGAATTTGCTGATGATGGACTCAATCCCCTCATCTAAATCCTCACTCAAGATATTAAACAGCACTGGGCCCAACACTGATCCCTGGGGGACACCACTAGTGACCGGCCGCCATTTTGATGCAGCCCCGTTCAGCACCACTCTCTGGGCCCGGCCCTCCAGCCAGTTCCTAACCCAGCACAGAGTGCTCCTGGCTGATCCATGGGCTGACAGCTTTTTCAGGAGGATGCTGTGGGAGACGGTGTCAAAGGCCTTGCTGAAGTCCAGGCAGACCACATCCACAGCCTTCCCCTCATCCACCAGGTGGGTCACCACCTGTAATTGCATTTCTGCCTGGACTGAAGGTGTTGGAAGGATGAGATGTCTCTAAAAGCTGATTATTTGCCTCAATGTGCTCAGCAAAACTCTGCTTTTTATCACTGAGGAAACTGAAACATGGCTGAGTTGTTCTGCAGTTTGTCCAAAAATTACATTATTAAGGAAGTGTTGAGCCCCAGGGCTGTGGGGAGTGCTGAGGTGAAGACTTCACAGGACATTGTGATAAAAAGCCCCTATTTAATGTCATCCATGGTTAATATTTGAACTTTTCACTGCCCAGCTGCCACTTTAGGGATGTTTGAGGAGCAGCCCAAAGCTCTGCTGGATTTTCCATGGCTGTTCAGCTGTCACTGTAGAGCCTGAATGAACTTCCAGTTAATGGCTTGCTGAAAATATAAAATTAATTGAATTTTTCCCCAGTGGGTCTTCCTAGAACCCTTTTTTTCTCACGTGCTTACCTCAGTAGCATGCTGAGCAATGGGATTATCCAGGATTTACTCATTCTCTGGTTATAACTGAATCTTGGAAATCCTCATACTCTGGTTTAGGGACAGACAGCCATTCCCAGCTAATTTGTAAATGGTGTGAAAAGGACTTTATTATCCGACATCCAGTACTGTGCTTCCTCCTTTCCTCCCTGTCATCCTTCCTCCTTTCCCTCCTGTCATCCTCCAACTTCCTTGCTTCCCAAATCTGGTCTTAAATATTTATTTTTTTATTTTTTTTTTCCACAGAAGTGCACATACAGATATAATTTATCTTAATATCAGAGCTGGTTGCACAGGTGATGAAATCCAGTGTTTAAAAGCAGAGTGAGGAATCCAGAAGCCATGATCTGCTGCTTTCCACATCTTAAAAAAAAAACAACCCAACACTTCTGAGACATCAGAGGAGCTTCTTAATACCACTTTCTGCTTTATTTTACCTTCACAGACCTGAGGTGACCTTTGGGTCCAAGAAATTCTCTTCCTTGTGTTGATCCATTCACTCTGCATTGGTGCTGAGCTCTTCTGAACGGAGGCTCTGTCCATGTGGAATTCTCTGCTCCTCAATCTTTCCTTTTCCTTACCCCCATGGTCCTCCAGACTTGGATCAATCCCTGGGACACATTTCACAGTATTTCCAGGTGTTTTGTAGAGGTGCTACTTTGTGTTACCAATACTCTGAGGCATTTAGACTAGAGAGCTGGGCCGATTCCAACGGGATGAGGTTCAACAAGGCCAAGTGCCGGGTCCTGCACTTTGGCCACAACAACCCCATGCAGCGCTACAGGCTGGGGACAGAGTGGCTGGAGAGCAGCCAGGCAGAAAGGGACCTGGGAGTCTGCATCGACAAGAAACTGAACATGAGCCAACAGTGTGCCCAGGTGGCCAAGAAGGCCAATGGCATCCTGGCCTGTATCAAAAACAGCGTCACCAGCAGGTCCAGGGAGGTGATTCTTCCCCTGTACTCAGCGCTGGTGAGGCCACACCTCGAGTACTGTGTCCAGTTCTGGGCCCCTCAGTTTAAGAAGGATGTAGAGGTCCTGGAACAGGTCCAAAGGAGGGCAACCAGGCTGGTGAAGGGACTCGAGCACAGGCCCCATGAGGAGAGGCTGAGAGAGCTGGGGCTGTTCAGCCTGAAGAAGAGGAGGCTCAGGGGAGACCTCATTGCTGTCTACAACTACCTGAAAGGAGGCTGTAGCGAGGTGGGAACTGGACTCTTTTCACAGACGCCCTTCAATAAGACAAGAGGACACAGTCTTAGGTTGTGCCAGGGGAGGTTTAGGTTGGATATTAGAAAGAATTTCTTCACGGAGAGGGTGATTAGGCTGTGGAATGGACTGCCCGGGGAGGTGGTAGATTCTCCGTCCCTGGAGACATTTAAAAAAAGACTGGATGTGGCACTCAGTGCCATGGTCTAGCAACTGCTCCGGTGGGTCAAGGGTTGGACTAGATGATCTCTGAGGTCCCTTCCAACCCGGCTAATTCTATGATTCTATGATTCTATGATTTTGTCAGCAGTTAAAAATTATCCCAGCCCATTGGAGAACATTTTAAGCCTAATAGGAAACTTGTTCCAGAAACAGTGTAAGAAGTCTGTGAAAAATATCCTCAGGAGCCTTTAAGCATTTTTATTTGTTTTTTTTTTTTAATTCCTGGCAAATGCTTAGAAGAGCCTGTGCAGCAGGCTTTGAAATGTGAAGGTGACCTGTGAGTAACTGCAGTTAATTAAGCTTAAATCCTTTTTTTTTTTTTCCCTGTTTTCCTGGAGATCTCACATGGTAAAGGTGAGCATATAATTCATACTTGTGTTTTCTGCTTGGATTTAAACTCATCTGCATGACAACTGCCCTGACTCTGCTGTGGGTGAGAATAGTTGGTGATATTTCTTCAAAATACTTTAAGTGAGCACCATCAAAAGGTGAAGATTTTGCTTTTAGGGATATCTAGAGGGTTGATAATTCTCATGCCTGGGACTCCTCCACGTCCTCTTGAAATGCAGAGGCCTTTCTAAACAAAAATTATGGTGGCTACATCTGAACCAGTCAGCTGGAATCTTCACTGCTGCTTCTTACCATCAGGATCCAGGGCTTAAGAAAGTCAGGAATAGAAAAAAAATTTCCCAAATTAATTCCAGAGAGCCATAACTTAAAAAAAATAATCAGTATGACAAAACTCAGGCCCTGTTATGGAAGTTCAGGGAGTTTTTTGTTTTGAACAGATTTCACTTGGTCACTCAGCTCTTTGTCCCCAAAGGGATGAAGATGTGTGGCCAGGGTGGCTCAGTGGGACCCAGGATAGGGACAGGGTTGAGTCCTCATCCTGTCCCTTGGTTTCTTCTTGATTTTCTGACACTGAGCAGATATTTGTGTACAGCTCAGAAGCTGAAACTGTTTAGGACCTTTCCTTTGGGGATTTTGTCTCATCCTTCTTATGGCTCAGGCAAAATTCTGGAGTCTTCTTGTTCTTTTTTGTTTCCTTTATCTGGGAACTTCCAGCTCCTGATCTTCTTCTTACCTTATCTTTGGGTTTATTCTTCTTCTCCATACTGTCTGGTCACCTGAATGAAACCCCATTCCCCACAGAGTAGCAATCAGCATCTGCAGTTCTCTTAATCCTTCCTCTTTGTTGTTTCTTTACAAGCAGCATCTCCCTCCCTAGAGCAGCTGCCAATACCTGGAGGGCCTGCAGAACCTGGAGAGGGACTTGTGACAAAGTCATGGAGTGACAGATAAGGGGCAATGGCTTTAAACTGGAAAAGGAGAGATTTGGGATATACAGGAGGAAGAAATTCTTGAATTTGAGGGTGCTGAGCCCCTGTGCCAGGCTGCCCAAGGAAGCTGTGGCTGCCCCATCCCTGGCAGTGTCTCAGCCCAGGTTGGATGGGGCTTGGAGCAACCTGGGCTGTGGGAGGGTTCCCTGCACATGCAGGGGTTGGAACTGGTGGAGCTTTTGGGTCCCTTCCAACCCAAAGCCTCTGTGATTCCATAATTCTGTGGCTGCAGGTGGCTCATTTGTAGTGGGGATGGGCAGGAAGCAGACAAATGGAGAGGAGACCTTTGAACTGGGAGCTCAGAGCAACCTTCCAATATCTGAAGGGGCTCCAAGAAAGCTGGGGGAGGGCTTTGGACACGGGGGGGTAGGGAGAGGAGAAGGGAAATGGGTTAAAAGTTGGGGAGGGGAGATTGAGGTTGGAGATGGGGAAGAAATTCTGGAATTTGAGGGTGGGGAGAGCCTGGAAGAGGTTGAGAGAGTTGGGGGTGTTCAGTCTGGAGGAGAGAAGGTTCTGGGGAGCCGTTGGAGCATCTTCAGTGCCTGAAGGGGCTCCAGGAAAGCTGGGGACAAGTCCAAAAGACTTTGGACAAGGGCCTGGGGGGATGGGATGTGGGGGAAGGGTTTCCAGCTGCAAGAGGGGAGATGGAGAGGAGATCTTGGGGAGGGAGAAATTGTTTGGGGTGAGGGTGCTGAGCCCGTTTTCCAGAGAAGTTGTGGCTGTCCCATCCCTGGCAGTGTCTCAGCCCAGGTTGGATGGGGCTTGGAGCAACCTGGGCTGTGGGAGGGGTCCCTGGGCATGGTAGAGAGGTTTGGACCTGGATTAGCTTTCAGGTCCCTTCCAGCCCAACCCATTCTGTATTTCTCTGATTCCATTGATGCCTCCTCTGCATTTTTGCTCCCCATCTTTTCAGGATTGTCAGATTTTCTTCCCCCAAGGAAAAGCTCTTTGCTTAGTCAGAGTTTCTGCCTTCCACGCCAGCAGAATTCTGCTTGTTTCTGACTAACAAAATCCAATTGCTCTCAGCATTGTTTAAGCAGAATATTTGGCCCTTCTGATCAAACTGCTGGGAGAGTCAGAGCTCTAAACATGAGGTGCCGTGTTCTTGCTAACAGAAAACTGCAAGTGCACCTCCTCAAGTGCCATTGTGTAACTTCCCAGATGCTTGGTGTTACACCAGATGAGGAAAACTGAAATTGCCTCAAGGTCTCCTCCTCTTCTCACACTAATTTTGTCTCTCTGTTGGGTTCAGAAAGCTTTTCAAGTGTGAAAATAGCTCAGGTTATGTTATGTGGTTGACTTGGAACTCAGAAAACCAGACAAGAGGCTTCATCTTCAGCACACAAGGCCTATATTTTAAAAAAGAATTTTTATAGCTGTGCTGCAGTGATAACATTTCCATGTTGCTGCAAATTCCCAGATGACACCAAGCTGGGGGGGAGTGTGGATCAGCTGGAAGGCAGGAGGGCTCTGCAGAGGGACCTGGACAGACTGGAGAGTTGGGATGATCCCAGTGGGGTGAGGTTTAACACGGCCAAGTGCTGGGTCCTGCACTTTGGCCACAACAACCCCATGGGGAGATTCAGGCTGGGGACAGAGTGGTTGGAGAGCAGCCAGGAAGAAAGGGACCTGGGAGTCTGGATCGACAGGAAGCTGAAGAGGAGGCAGCAGTGTGGCCAGGTGGCCAAGAAGGCCAATGGCATCCTGGGCTGGCTGAGGAAGAGCGTGGCCAGCAGGTGCAGGGAAGGGATTCTGCCCCTGTGCTCAGCTCTGGGGAGGCCACAGCTTGAGTCCTGTGTCCAGTTCTGGGCCCCTCAGCCCCTCAGGAAGGAGCTTGAGGTGCTGGAGCAGGTCCAAAGGAGGCAACTGGGCTGGTGAAGGGACTCGAGCACAGATCCTATGAGGAGAGGCTGAGGGAGCTGGGGGTGTTGAGGCTGGAGAAGAGGAGGCTCAGGGGAGAGCTCATCACTCTCTGCAACTCCCTGAAAGGAGGTTGGAGCCAGGGGGGGGTTGGTCTCTTTTCCCAGGCAACTCTCAGCAAGACAAGAGGCCATGGTCTGCAGTTGTGCCAGGGGAGGTTTAGGTTGGAGATTGGAAAGAATTTCTTTCTGGAGAGGGTGATCAGGCATTGGAATGGGCTGCCCAGGGAAGGGGTGGATTCTCCGTGTCTGGAGCTATTTCCAAAGAGCCTGGATGTGGCACTGAGTGCCATGGGCTGGGAACCACGGGGGGAGTGGATCAAGGGTTGGACTTGAGGATCTCTGAGCTCCCTTCCAACCCAGACAATTCTAGGATTCTATGATTCTATGAACTCCTGTTCTTTCTATAATGTTTTTTTGCTCCTTCCTGCTCAGTACTGAGGGGCTGACTCTTGTTTATTCTTTTCTGTGGGTAAGTGAATGTGTGGGGGGGAAAAATCCCAAAATCCCAAACAGCTTTTGTATGAAAACTTTGCAGTGTGCAACTTAAATGTTTAAAACTATCACAGCTGCAAAATCTATGAACTGAGATTGATCAAATGAAGTTAGGACTGACCCCCACCTCTTTGGTCTCTTCATGGCTGTGTCTGAACAACTAGAACTGGATTTATTTTTGTTATTTGCCTTGTGTTCTTTCACACATTTCCCATTTTTGGTGCTGGAAAAATAAAGCAAATTACTAAAACCCCCCTAAGAGTTAATGCAGCTATTTGTCACAATGTATTTTTGTCACTGTCCCAAGGCTTGGTGTGTATCCCAAGGGAAATCTTGCCCATGCATTAATAATCAGTCATAATTGTTCTAGTTTTATCAACTATGCCAGCACTTCTTAGGGTTTACTTAGTGGAAAGCTAATGAGCTGAAGTCATTGAAGCTGTGATGAGTCTCCACTGATTTTTATTGGATTGTGGGACCTCCCACATATAAATCCAAAGGGAAACCTTGTCCAGCAGTTTCTGCTCTGGCCATTAATGATCAGTCTCAATATGTGGCTTAGTTTCTTATAAATAGGGATACAAAACTAACTTGTTCAATAGGATTGTTCAAAGTAAAACAAGGAGATTTCCTGTGTCATCCCTAGTATCCCTGCTTTTATCTTTCTGTTCTTTTGCTGGTGACTCTCTTTACCCTAAGTCTAAAAAATCCCTTAGGAGACTGCAAAAGTTTGGTTCCATGGACTTCAGCAAGGCCTTTGACACCGTCTCCCCCAGGATTCTCCTGAAAAAGCTGTCAGCCCATGGATCAGCCAGGAGCACTCTGTGCTGGGTTAGGAACTGGCTGGAGGGCCGGGCCCAGAGAGTGGTGCTGAACGGGGCTGCATCCAAATGGCGGCCGGTCACTAGTGGTGTCCCCCAGGGATCCGTGTTGGGCCCAGTGCTGTTTAATATCTTGAGGGAGGATTTAGATGAGGGGATTGAGTCCATCATCAGCAAATTCCCAGATGACCCCAAGCTGGGGGGAGTGTGGATCAGCTGGAAGGCAGGAGGGCTCTGCAGAGGGACCTGGAGAGACTGGAGAGTTGGGCTGATCCCAAGGGGATGAGGTTTAACACGGCCAAGTGCCGGGTCCTGCACTTTGGCCACAACAACCCCATGCAGTGCTACAGGCTGGGGACAGAGTGGTTGGAGAGCAGCCAGGCAGAAAGAGACCTGGGAGTCTGGATCGGCAGGAAGCTGAAGAGGAGGCAGCAGTGTGCCCAGGTGGCCACGAAGGCCAATGGCATCCTGGGCTGGCTGAGGAAGAGCGTGGCCAGCAGGTGCAGGGAAGGGATTCTGCCCCTGTGCTCAGCTCTGGGGAGGCCACAGCTTGAGTCCTGTGTCCAGCTCTGGGCCCCTCAGCCCCTCAGGAAGGAGCTTGAGGTGCTGGAGCAGGTCCAAAGGAGGCAAGTGGGCTGGTGAAGGGATCCAGCAGAATTGCTGTGAGGAGAGGCTGAGGGAGCTGGGGGTGTTGAGGCTGGAGAAGAGGAGGCTCAGGGGAGAGCTCCTCACTCTCTGCAACTCCCTGAAAGGAGGTTGGAGCCAGGGGGGGGTTGGTCTCTTTTCCCAGGCAACTCTCAGCAAGACAAGAGGCCATGGTCTCAAGTTGTGCCAGGGGAGGTTTAGGTTGGAGATTGGAAAGAATTTCTTTGTGGAGAGGGTGATCAGGCATTGGAATGGGCTGCCCAGGGAAGGGGTGGATTCTCCGTGTCTGGAGCTATTTCCAAAGAGCCTGGATGTGGCCCTGAGTGCCATGGGCTGGGAACCACGGGGGGAGTGGATCAAGGGTTGGACTTGATGATCTCTGAGGTCCCTTCCAACCCAGCCAATTCTATGATTCTATGATTCATTTTCCTAGCCTGGCACTTGGAGCTTGGTGGAATGGTTGCAGAAAAGGCAGGATCCTTTGGGGGAACTGTTAACTCTGGTTGTTGGAGGGAATTTTCTTGTCCATTTTCTGTCCCTGGGGGATGTGGCTGGCAGGTTTAACACAGACAATATTTCTTCAGAGTGCACCTTGTGATTTTTTTTTTGGGTAGGAAGAAATTCTTTGAGTTTTTCAGGAGCTTGCATTTTGTGTTCAAGAGATGGCAGGGAGTACAGGGAGGCTGCTAGGGTGTTTTTATTTTGTTTTGTTTTTTTTTTTTAATCAGTTATGCTCTTAATATTTTGGGCTTTGACACTCAGGGTGTTGTCTCCAGTGTTTCCTGCTGGCTGAGGATTCTCTGCTCCCTCCCTGCATCCTTCCCCTCCAGCGTGCAGTGCAGAAGAAGGCTCAGAAGCCACTTGCAAGGACAGTATTTCCCACCTTTCCTGCCTCCCAGTTCCCCAGAAGCCTTCCAGAGGTATCAGGAGATGATCTGGAGCAGCAATGTTGAGTTCAGGACCCAGAATAACTCAACTTGTGCTTCTTTAAAAGGGTGGGGGGAAAATCTGAGCAACCTGGAGAAGGGAAACTGTTAAAAAAGAAGAGGGATTCAGCTCAGCTGTTGAGGTGGAAGGAGGAATCTTCTGGTGAGGTGTGACCATAAGACCTGTCCCAAAGGAATAAGGGATTTTTCCATGTCTGCTTGTGACATAAATGACACTTCTGAGCTTTTTTTCTTCCTCTTCAGCTTTAAGAGAAGCTTCTCTTGGGGGATAGAGGCCTGACCTGAGATTTTGGGGATGAAATCCAACAATATTGGTACTATCCAACATCTTGGGGAAGATGTCCTGGCCCATGGCAGAGGTGTTGGAAACAATGATCCTTTAAAAGGTCTGGTCCAGAAAATTCTGTGATCATTCTTTCTCTACATGTGTGCAGAAAACTGAAATACTGGATGGTAGGAGTTGGACTGGGAAAATTGCTAGTGCAAGGTTAGGAATAAAATGAAAACTTTTAATAAAAAAGTTATTAAAAGAAAACCCTCCTTTAAAAACCAGATTTCACTGACTGACTCTGCACACTCTGTCACAGAGACAAAACCACCAGCAGTGTCCAGCTGGGGTTAAACCCAAGTGTGTGTCTGTCTCCAGGTGTCAGTCAGGCTGAGAACCTCAAAACTGAAATATGAACCAATCCTCACCTGCCAGGCTTTGGAAAGGTTTTTTTTTCAGAGAGAAGGGGAACAAACCCTCAAGTTCTCCAAGGTTTATCTGCCCTGGATGGCACTGAGTTTGATTTATAAACAAGACTGGGAGTGTAGCTTCATGGAGATGACTTTTTCTTTTTTTCCTGTGCATCTCCTGCAGCAACAGCAGAGTTAAAAAATCTGGACTAGAAACCTGCCCCAAACTGATTCTTCTCTCAGATTTCCTTGAACACCTCCAGAGTTGTTTTGGGGCAGACTGAACTCGAAGGACAATTTTCTCCTGGAGTCTGATCCTCCTGACAATGTCAGACTTGTGCCCAGAGCCATTGCAGAATCCTGCTGGAAGGCAGGAGCTGTGGCCAGGGCAGCTTTCCTGATCCTGCCAGCATTCCCTACAGTCCTGATCCCTCTGGATGAGGCACCTAAAGCAAGGGGCTTTCTTTCTTCCCCTCTGGGGTGCTGGGTCCAGTTCTGGGGTTCCCAACAGCAGAAGGAGATGGAGGTGTTGGAGTGAATCCAGAGGAGGTCATGGAATGCTGGGAGGGTTGGAGCAGCTCTGGAGCCAGGGGGAGAGAGTTGGGGGTGTTCAGCCTGGAGAAGAGAAGGCTCCAGGGAGCCCTTGGAGCATCTTCCAGTGCCTGAAGGGGCTCCAGGAAAGCTGGGGAGGAACTTTGGACATGGGCCTGGAGGGATGGGATGAGACCAATGGCTTTAAACTGAAAAAAGGGAGATTGAGGTGAGATCTTAGGAAGAAATTCTTGAATCTGAGGGTGCTGAGCCCCTGTCCCAGGCTGCCCAAGGAAGCTGTGGCTGCCCCATCCCTGGCAGTGTCTCAGCCCAGGTTGGATGGGGCTTGGAGCAACCTGGGCTGTGGGAGGGGTCCCTGCACATGGGTTGGTTTGTTGGGTTTTTTTTTGGTTTTGGTTTTGTTTGGGTTGTTGGGTTTTAGAATGATGTACAGAACATATCCAGAATTCCTCCAGCCATGTGGCAGCTGCCAGCACATTTTCATCAGGACCTCCTCATGCAGGAGGTGCCTCAAATTAAAGATCTTGGGGTTTCCCCACCTTCTTCAGGTCCTCCAACATCCTGAGGATGGGGCTTGGAGAAACCTGGGCTGTGGGAGGGGTCCCTGCCATCCAGGGGTTGGAACTGAGGAGCTGGAAGGTTCCTAAGATAGACATGGGGAATGGATTCAAACTGAGGAGGGAGATGGAGATAGTTAGGAAGAAGTTCTTAGGAGGGTGCTGAGGCCTGGCCAGGTTGTCCAGGAGGTTGGCTCCCCATCCCTGGAGTTTTTAGGCCAGGTTGGATGGGCTTGGAGCAACCTGGGCTGTGGGAGGGGTCCCTGCACATGCAGGGGGGTTGGAACTTAAAGGTCCCTTCCAACCCTGAACATCCTGTGATTCTGTGATCTTAAAGATCCCTTCCAACCCAAGCCAGGATGGGGTTCTGGGATACCAGGAGTGTTTCTGTTGGATGGGCCAGGAGATGAAATCTGGGTTGTCAGAGCTCTCAGAGCTGCTGGGTAACTCCTGAGCCAGGATCCCTTCCAGCTGAAACCCTGCTGAACCCAACTGCTGATTTCCTTATCACAGATCCAGGAACCAGGTTGGAAGACCTGATGTTCCTTCTGCTTTTGTGTAACAACAACCTTGGAACATTTCTGCCCTTGCTGTTTTTAGCAAGACCCAGGAAAAAAACACTGTCTAGGTCAGAAAAGTGTTTTAATCTTCTATTTCCTTCTGTCTTAGTGAAGTGTTGAGACACAGGCAGAATACTCAGGAGCCTCGTGGCTTCTCTCAGGAAGGTTTTGCTCTTCTGAGCTGCTCAAAGAGAAGAATGAATGCAAATTGAGCTTTTCAGGCTAAGGTGTATTTTCACTGTCATCTTTTTTTCTTTTTTTTTTTCCAAGGCAGTTGCTGAAGTGTTAATCATTTGATTACTGGGTGTTGTAGATAAGGCAGTAATTGGTCCCTTTTTTGTAAATTATGGAAGTGCTTGACAGGAAAGAGCAGTTGGCCTTGGAGCAGGCATGAAAACTCTTTGTTTGTGGGGGTTATTGCCTGAAACTAAAACAAGTTCTTGCTCTGATGACATCTGGGTTGTGACAAAATTGTATTTCCTACTTGCTTCTCAAGGGAATGTCTTCCAGCAAGGTCTGGAATGCTTCTGAGACCTCATTTTGAGCATCACTTGAAATGCATATTCATCAGTTTCTAAGAGAAGCCATAAAAAAATAAAATACAATTAATCTTTGGCTATGACCAGGGAGATAAGTTGAGTTTTTGCTTCCTGAGTGACCCATAGCTGCAGTGTTCTGATTGAAAAGGTTTCAGTGAGACTCAAGGAGCTGCAGATTTCCCTGATGGGTGCTATAGCAAATGGAGATGGTGTAGATATTTTGGCCCTAACTCCTTAAAATCCTTTAGGAAAATCATAAATCTTGTGGCTCTGAAGGAAAACCCCTGAGTGATCAGCAGTGCCTGTGGGATCATTGCATCTTTGGGGTTTTTTGGGTTTTTTTCCCCATATACTGTTTATTTCTATGTTTAAAATGATGCTGCTGGACTTGCTCCCTGTTTTTGTGTCCCTGCTCTTGGAACATGGGAGAAGGAGCTGCAGATGGGACCATCCAGTCCCTGTGTGTGCTCATCTCCCAGGCAGGTGTCATTCCTTGTTCTGTCATTACAGTTCACTCCTCTCTACTGCTTTCCCTTCTTCCTGCAGAGGGACCTGGAGAGACTGGAGAGTTGGGCTGATCCCAATGGGATGAGGTTCAAGACAAAAACCCCATGGGGAGCTCCAGGCTGGGCACAGAGTGGCAGAAAGGGAGCTGGGATTGGCAGGAAGCTGAAGAGGAGGCAGCAGTGTGGCCAGGTGGCCAAGAAGGCCAATGGCATCCTGGGCTGGCTGAGGAAGAGCGTGGCCAGCAGGTCCAGGGAAGGGATTCTGCCCCTGTGCTCAGCTCTGGGGAGGCCACAGCTTGAGTCCTGTGTCCAGTTCTGGGCCCCTCAGCCCCTCAGGAAGGAGCTTGAGGTGCTGGAGCAGGTCCAAAGGAGGCAAGTGGGCTGGTGAAGGGATCCAGCAGAGATGGTGTGAGGAGAGGCTGAGGGAGCTGGGGGTGTTGAGGCTGGAGAAGAGGAGGCTCAGGGGAGAGCTCATCACTCTCTGCAACTCCCTGAAAGGAGGTTGGAGCCAGGGGGGGGTTGGTCTCTTTTCCCAGGCAACTCTCAGCAAGACAAGAGGCCATGGTCTCAAGTTGTGCCAGGGGAGGTTTAGGTTGGAGATTGGAAAGAATTTCTTTCTGGAGAGGGTGATCAGGCATTGGAATGGGCTGCCCAGGGAAGGGGTGGATTCTCCGTGTCTGGAGCTATTTCCAAAGAGCCTGGATGTGGCACTGAGTGCCATGGGCTGGGAACCACGGGGGGAGTGGATCAAGGGTTGGACTTGATGATCTCTGAGGTCCCTTCCAACCCAGACAATTCTATGATTCCTTTGGCTCCTCTTTCCTTCAAATTTTAACCTTTGCCACATACCTGCTGCCTTGGGGGTGATTCTGTGGTGATTCTGTGGTGATGCAGTGATGCTGATTTCCTACTTGTTTTTTTTTTTTGTCATCTGACACTTGCTGATTTTGATAAGCCAGATGCACATCCTTGGGATTCTTGACTAGCAGGATCCAAACCTTGTGGTGTGTTCTACAGATGTGTGATAGAGCTGTGCTAGCAGGGTGTGTGTAAGTTGTGTGTACCCCAGGATTTATCCCCTCTGCTCTGTGGGTAAGAGCTGATGATTTCCAAATGGAGAGCTCCAGGCAAGCCCTGAGGTCAGAGCAATTGATCCAGGGCTCTATCAGACAGTTTTCAATAATGCTTTTAATTAAAAGAAAAAAAAAAAAAAAGCTTTGTTGTGGGTGATGACCTGAAAAGAAATGAAGGATTGGCAGGGATTGATCAGCCTCAAAAGGGCAGCTGGACTTGTTTGCCATTGCTATTGATTGTGTCTGCTTTTCTAGGGTTACTTTTTGAGGTTGGATGCCATAAAAGCTGTGCAAAGAAACTGCCAAAAAACCCCATTCTGAGCTGCTTGCTGTCTGGCCTCTCCCAGTCCTCTGCAAACCACCAGCAGCACCCAAGCTGCTGTTTTCTTTCTGTCTTCTGCAGAGCAGCAGTGGTTTCCTCTGCCCTGAGGATTCCAGGCATGAAGGATCATGGAATTTTTAGTCCTCTGCAACCCATAGAACCTGCTTTTAATTGTCAAAGGGCTTGGATTTTGTTTTGCATTTTAGAAGTATCCTTATAATGGACCAAAATATCTACTGATTGCTAAGGAAATGTAAAAATACTGATGTTTTAGCAATTTTTTAATTAATGTTTTGCTTCAGAAGTCACCTGCAGATCTTCACAGGGTTCACAGCTCCTGTGCAGAGCAAGGTAGCTGCAGATTTCCTCTGCCAAAGAAGTTGCAGCAAAAATAGAAGTGCCAAAACTGCTGGAAGGTTATTAAATGGACTTTCTGTTTCATCTGAAGGTGATGGATTCACTGTAGGTACTGAAATTTCCTCTGCTGATCTTTGGGTATTTCTGGGCTGCAGACTCTAGTCCATAGCTTGTTC
>CM041083.1:199055807-199475807 GCA_023079485.1 Archilochus colubris | reverse complement strand
TTTAATACAGCATTTCTGTTTTAAGAGCTCAGGCTGTCATACCTAAAAATATTCTTCTTGATTGCTGGCTCATACAGATGATTTAAAGTCAGCTATGAGCATCCTCCTTTTTGGGGTTTCTTTTTAAACCAGTCTCTAAAAATGCTTTTTATGCACTCATAACTCAGTATATTGTTCCTAGCAGTGCTTTTTCCTCTTGTTGCTTTTTTTTTTCCCCCCCCACACCTGGAGTAGCACATTTGGTGATGCTGAGTATTAAATCTTTGGCTTTCAGTGACTCTTTTCAAGCACCAGGTCTCAAGTGCCAGCAAATCTCAGCATAAAACTTCTCCTGAGGTCAGTAGTCAGGAGGCCTTGGACCTGTAACTTGGAACAGAGCTCCTGGAGTGGTTCAGGACTTCTGGATCATCCCTTTGGAGAGCTGAGGGGCAGGAGGGAGTTTGACTTCTCAGTAAGAAATGCTCCTTGTCAGCACCATTGGTGGTTGCTGGATAAGCTGAGCTGTGTGGCTGGCAAAGGAAATCCTTCCAGTGAAGATTATTATCCTCCTGAAAAAGCTGTCAGCCCATGGATCAGCCAGGAGCACTCTGTGCTGGGTTAGGAACTGGCTGGAGGGCCGGGCCCAGAGAGTGGTGCTGAACGGGGCTGCATCCAAATGGCGGCCGGTCACTAGTGGTGTCCCCCAGGGATCAGTGTTGGGCCCAGTGCTGTTTAATATCTTGAGTGAGGATTTAGATGAGGGGATTGAGTCCATCATCAGCAAATTCACAGATGACCCCAAGCTGGGGGGGAGTGTGGATCAGCTGGAAGGCAGGAGGGCTCTGCAGAGGGACCTGGACAGACTGGAGAGTTGGGATGATCCCAATGGGATGAGGTTCAAGACAAGAACCCCCTGGGGAGCTGCAGGCTGGGCACAGAGTGGCAGAAAGGGAGCTGGGATTGGCAGGAAGCTGAAGAGGAGGCAGCAGTGTGGCCAGGTGGCCAAGAAGGCCAATGGCATCCTGGGCTGGCTGAGGAAGAGCGTGGCCAGCAGGTCCAGGGAAGGGATTCTGCCCCTGTGCTCAGCTCTGGGGAGGCCACAGCTTGAGTCCTGTGTCCAGTTCTGGGCCCCTCAGCCCCTCAGGAAGGAGCTTGAGGTGCTGGAGCAGGTCCAAAGGAGGCAAGTGGGCTGGTGAAGGGATCCAGCAGAGATGCTGTGAGGAGAGGCTGAGGGAGCTGGGGGTGTTGAGGCTGGAGAAGAGGAGGCTCAGGGGAGACCTCATCACTCTCTGCAACTCCCTGAAAGGAGGTTGGAGCCAGGGGGGGGTTGGTCTCTTTTCCCAGGCAACTCTCAGCAAGACAAGAGGCCATGGTCTCAAGTTGTGCCAGGGGAGGTTTAGGTTGGAGATTGGAAAGAATTTCTTTCTGGAGAGGGTGATCAGGCATTGGAATGGGCTGCCCAGGGAAGGGGTGGATTCTCCGTGTCTGGAGCTATTTCCAAAGAGCCTGGATGTGGCACTGAGTGCCATGGGCTGGGAACCACGGGGGGAGTGGATCAAGGGTTGGACTTGAGGATCTCTGAGGTCCCTTCCAACCCAGACAATTCCATGATTCTAAGATTCTTCCAGCCCTGGCTCTTCTCAGGATCTCTCCAGTGACTCTTCAGAGGCTCCCAGAGGCAGCAGGTGCCCTGCACACCCTGGTCAGAGGAGCTGTTGGCTCCAGCAATCAGAGGTGATTGGTGTTGGCCACACACATCTCCAGCAGCAGGACAAGGCAGACTTCAAGGATCAGATAAATGACCTTGAAACCTCTCCTGTCTCTGCTGTCAGATCCAAGTTGCTGGGACTAGGAGATGAAGGTATTGATCTCCTTCTGAAGTCCTGGGCTGTGGCTCAGACAAAGAGAATTGATCAGATTGACTCAATTAGCTGTTGAAGGCTTTGAATTTGGGCCCTCAGAGTTCAGGGCAATTTCACTGATGGGAGTTTCACAAGTTCCCATCTTTTCACTCAGTTGTGTCTTGGATGCTTTGCTGCCAAGTGATGCAGCTGCTGATTTAGGGGGATGTTTGGGCATCTCCTTGTTTCTGTGCTGAACCAGTGAGCAAACCTTTCCTTTTAGGCTTTTCCCAGCATCTCATCCGAGCACTCTGTTTCTTTCTGCCCCTTCAGGTAATGAAACTTTGCAGCTTAGCAGAATCCATGTGTATGAGTGCTTCTGTTTTGCCTTGCACAGCAAAAACCTTTCTTTGCTTTTCCTTCCAGAAAAAAAGGGCTCTGCAGCCTGTATGAACTTGTGCTCTTCAGGTTTGCTGGTCAGAGTGGTGAGGAATTAGTTCAGGGTGGGAGCCACCAATGTTTTCTAGCTCCTGATTCTCCCAGAGATGAAGAGCTGGAGAAAACCAGCTGAGGAAGTTGGATTCCAGCTCAGAATTACCCACTGGAGGTGATTCCTTTCCTATCCTGGGGTGGACCCTGATAACCTGGACACTTAAAATGGTGTCTGAGCCACAGCTGTGGGATTAGGAGCTGGTTCATGTGGATTTGTTGGATCAAAAGCTTGGAGGAGCAGCAAAAGGCATCTTCTGCATCCCAAGTTCTGCATTCTTCAGCCACTTAAGGACAGAAATTCTCAAAATGAACCTTTAGGTGCAGTGATGGGAGAAAAAGATTTATTTGCTTAATCACTGATTTTCTGGGCTTGCCTCTGCTTAAAAAAAATTCTTGGATGCCTTGCATGGAAATTCCATCACTGGAATGAGATCTGACACCTCTGCCAAAGAACTGCAGAGATTCCAGGGCCCAGCTGAAGAGGTTTTTTGAGTTTATTACCCTCACTTTTCAAATTTCATTCCTTTTCTGGTAGAGTTTGCTTTGCACTTGGCTTTTAGCTGTTAGATCTTGTTCAGAAGGAGGCTGGAGATCACCTCTCTCTATCACTGAGTTACTTCTCTGCTTTCCATCCCCTTTCAGTTCCTCTGGAGAGCTCTGAGCTGACTTTTTCCTTGCCAAAAAACCTCCTGCTCAACTCCTGAATTACTCTGAGGTTTTTCCTCACTTGCCTGTCCAGCAGAACCCCCTGTGCTGCTCCAGCCCAAGCTGTGACCTGTGATAAAATCCTATTCACAGCATTTCCTCCCCTCCCTTTATTCCTCCCAGGATAATTTTTTTTTTTTTTAATTGTCCTAGCAGCATACCAGAAATATTTTGGCCTAAAGGATGCTGTGTGCTACTGCATTGCTGACTGATGCTGTCCTGGCCATATTTGTGTGTTGAATTAAGAGATATACATTATATAGAATCATAGAATCATAGAATTGGCTGGGTTGGAAGGGACCTCAGAGATCATCGAGTCCAACCCTTGAACCACCGTTGCGGTTGCTAGACCATGGCACTGAGTGCCACATCCAGTCTTTTTTTAAATGTCTCCAGGGACGGAGAATCTACCACTTCAGTGGGCAGCCCATTCCAATGCCGGATCACTCTTTCCGTAAAGAAATTCTTTCTAATATCTAACCTAAACTTCCCCGGGCACAACTTAAGTCCATGCCCTCTTGTCTTGTTGAAAGTCGTTTGGTAAAAGAGCCCAACCCCCCCCTGGCTACACCCTCCTTTCAGGTAGTTGTAGAGAGCGATGAGGTCTCCCCTGAGCCGCCTCTTCTTTAGGCTGAACAACCCCAGTTCTCTCAGCCTCTCCTCGTAGGGTCTATGCTCGAGTCCCTTCACCAGCCTGGTTGCCCTCCTTTGGACCTGCTCCAGGACCTCTACATCCTTCCTGAACTGGGGGGCCCAGAACTGGACACAGTACTCAAGGTGTGGCCTCACGAGGGCTGAGTACAGGGGCAGAATCACTTCCTTGGACCTGCTGGCAATGCTGTTCCGGATACAGGCCAGGATGCCATTGGCTTTCTTGGCCACCTGGGCACACTGCTGGCTCATGTTCAGCTTCCTGTCAATGCAGACTCCCAGGTCCCTTTCTGCCTGGCTGCTCTCCAGCCACTCTGTCCCCAGCCTGGAGCTCCCCATGGGGTTGTTGTGGCCAAAGTGCAGGACCCGGCACTTGGCCGTGTTAAACCTCATCCCGTTGGAATCAGCCCAACTCTCCAGTCTGTCCAGGTCCCTCTGCAGAGCCCTCCTGCCTTCTAGTTGATCAACACTCCCCCCCAGCTTAGTGTCGTCTGCAAATTTGCTGATGATGGACTCAATCCCCTCATCTAAATCATCAATGAAGATGTTGAGCAGAACTGGGCCCAACACTGATCCCTGGGGGACACCACTAGTGACCGGCCGCCAACTGGATGCAGCAAATTAGATTGGATATTAAATTAGATTATAATATTGTATATAGATATTAGATTATATATTATATTAGCTATATAGATTATTAAAACCCAAACCAAACAACCCTGCCTAATGAAAGAAGGTTGAAGTCTGAACTGTCTTAGCTGCTTCCTTTGGTTTTAACTCCCAGGTTGTTTCCCCACTTGTTTGCAATCTGTATTTTAAGCTCTTACCTTGTGTGACTCCTCCCTTCTGAGCTTCATTTTCCTCTTAAAGCAACTTGTGCATCTTTCAAGATTCTTTGGAATTCAGGTTCTGTTCTCTAACTTGCTTGCAATAATTCCCAAATTAATTCTGCTGAATCCAATAAACAATTCCAGCAAGGTGGAATTGAAAGCAAAGTGAAAATAGGTATCAGAATGGGATTCAAATGCCAGCCAATAAGTCATAGAATTGTCTGGGTTGGAAGGGACCTCAGAGATCATCAAGTCCAACCCTTGATCCACTCCCCCCGTGGTTCCCAGCCCATGGCACTCAGTGCCACATCCAGGCTCTTTGGAAAGAGCTCCAGACACGGAGAATCCACCCCTTCCCTGGGCAGCCCATTCCAATGCCTGATCACCCTCTCCACAAAGAAATGCTTTCCAATCTCCAACCTAAACCTCCCCTGGCACAACTTGAGACCATGGCCTCTTGTCTTGCTGAGAGTTGCCTGGGAAAAGAGACCAACCCCCCCCTGGCTCCAACCTCCTTTCAGGGAGTTGCAGAGAGTGATGAGCTCTCCCCTGAGCCTCCTCTTCTCCAGCCTCAACACCCCCAGCTCCCTCAGCCTCTCCTCACAGCATCTCTGCTGGATCCCTTCACCAGCCCACTTGCCTCCTTTGGACCTGCTCCAGCACCTCAAGCTCCTTCCTGAGGGGCTGAGGGGCCCAGAACTGGACACAGGACTCAAGCTGTGGCCTCCCCAGAGCTGAGCACAGGGGCAGAATCCCTTCCCTGGACCTGCTGGCCACGCTCTTCCTCAGCCAGCCCAGGATGCCATTGGCCTTCTTGGCCACCTGGCCACACTGCTGCCTCCTCTTCAGCTTCCTGCCAATCCCAGCTCCCTTTCTGCCACTCTGTGCCCAGCCTGGAGCTCCCCATGGGGTTCTTGTCTTGAACCTCATCCCATTGGGATCAGCCCAACTCTCCAGTCTCTCCAGGTCCCTCTGCAGAGCCCTCCTGCCTTCCAGCTGATCCACACTCTCCCCAGCTTGGTGTCATCTGTGAATTTGCTGATGATGGACTCAATCCCCTCATCTAAATCATCAATGCCTCCTTTATCATTTTCTTTAAATGTCCTTTATTACACTCATTATTTATTTCTTTTTCAAGTCATGCCCTGGGGCCTGGCAATCTATTGAGATGTTCTGAATAAAAAGTGATGTAAAACTCATCCAAGAGCCCGGGGGCTCAGCTCCAAAAGCCAAGTGTGGCTCAGCAGCCTTTCCCTTCTTGCTCTGCCAAGGGAGTGGAAAAAGTTCAGCTCTTTCTGCAGGTTCACAGAACCATAGAATGGTTTGGGTTGGAAAGGTTTTGGGTTGGAGATGAGTTGGGGATGGGTATTAAGGCAGTGGTTCTTTTCAAAAGGGAATATTTCAAGCCTGGAAACCCTCTGGACAAGGAGTCTGTTTATGTAATCTCAACTTGTGAATTTCTGAAGAGAAAATTCACTGATTTTATTTTTCCTTTTCATTAGAGATACAGTGGGAAATGTGGCTTTTCCCTTCTGCCAGAATTTTTAAATCTTTAAAGTTTTGAGTTTGTTTTTTCTTTTTAGAAGGAGAAATGATGATGCTTTAGGAGTTGGGGTGAAATTAGAACTGTAAGCAGCTGATATTTATACAACCTTGGTGTGGTGCTTGGTGCTGTGCTCTGAAAAGCAAACCCTGCTCTGTTTGGAGAAGAAATATCTGAGAGCTGAAGTGCATTAAGATGCTCTCTCCAAGTGTTGGTTGAAGCAGATGTTGAAATCTAAGCAAGCCAAGCAGCAGCCTGGGTTTTTAGGAGTGAAGGTAGGAAACCTCAAGGAATGGGAACTGGAAAAATCTCAGATTTTATGCATTTTGGACAGACTCACTCCAAGATAAGTGGCTCAGCCCAGGTTGGATGGGGCTTGGAGCAACCTGGGCTGTGGGAGGGGTCCCTGCACATCCAGGGGTTGGAACTGGAGGAGCTGGAAGGTCCCTTCTAACCCAATGCATTCCATGTTTCTACAATTTGATGTATTGTACCACATCAGCAGCAAACAGTGCTGGAGTGTTGCTTACTATTTAATTAAAACAGACTGTAATTAACTCAGAACTTCTTGGGCTTCTTGGGGAGGGACGTTGGACAAGGCCTGGAGGGATGGGATGAGGGGGAAGGGTTTCCAGCTGCAAGAGGGGAGATGGAGAGGAGATCTTGGGGAGGGAGAAATTGTTTGGGGTGAGGGTGCTGAGCCCCTGTCCCAGGCTGCCCAAGGAAGCTGTGGCTGCCCCATCCCTGGCAGTGTCTCAGCCCAGGTTGGATGGGGCTTGGAGCAACCTGGGCTGTGGGAGGGGTCCCTGCCCATCCAGGGGTTGGAACTGGAGGAGCTTTTGGGTCCCTTCCCACCCAAACCATTCCACGATTCTGTAAATTTTAAGAATAATTTCAATCCCATTCTTCACGTGGAAGGTTCAGGGCTGCTGGCTCTGGAGTGATCTCCTCCTCCTCTCAGAGCCCAGGGCTGTTGGTTCTGCACCACCTTGTGCTGTTCAACCCATCCAGAGGGGCCTGGGAGAAATCTGAGTGAAGGAATTTAGGAATCCTGCCCACCTGAGATGTATTGCTTCTGAAAAGCTATTCAAAGGCAATGGTTGCTTTTGCCAAGGCAGATTATCAGTGTTGTGAGGACACACAACAGGATGTGTCCTGTTGCAGAACACAGAGAACACAGAGCAGAAGATGTGAAAGATTCACCCAGGAGTTCAGATTTTAACTTGGGGAAAAATCTTTTTTCTCCAAGGCTGTCTGCTGGATTCCTGGTGAGTTTTGCACTTCTGCAGAGTTAAACCAAGTTTGCAGATGGATTAAAATGCTGCTGCAGTACAACACCTGAGATGTCTTTGAAAGTTTTATATTAAGATTTGAAAAACAAAAGGAAGGTTGGATGGGGTCTTGGAACAACCTGGGCTGTGGGAGGGATCCCTGACCATCCAGGGCTTGGAACTGGAGGAGCTTTTGGGTCCCTTCCCACCCAAACCATTCCAGGATTCTGTAAATTTTAAGAATAATTTCAATCCCACTCTTCACATGGAAGGTTCAGAGCTGCTGGCTCTGGAGTGATCTCCTCCTCCTCTCAGAGCCCAGGGCTGTTGGTTCTGCACCACCTTGTGCTGTTCAACCCATCCAGAGGGGCCTGGGAGAAATCTGAGTGAAGGAATTTAGGACTCCTGCCCACCTGAGATGTATTGCTTCTGAAAAGGTACTCAAAGGGAATGGTTGCTTTTGCCAAGGCAGATTTTCAGTGTTGTGAGGACACACAACAGGATGTGTCCTGTTGCAGAACACAGAGAACACAGAGCAGAAGATGTGAAAGATTCACCCAGGAGTTCAGATTTTAACTTGGGGAAAAATCTTTTTTCTCTAAGGCTGTCTGCTGGATTCCTGGTGAGTTTTACACTTCTGCAGAGTTAAACCAAGTTTGCAGATGGATTAAAATGCTGCTTAAGTACAACACCTGAGATGTCTTTGAAAGTTTTATATTAAGATTTGAAAAACAAAAGGAAGGTTGGATGGGGCCTTGGAGCAACCTGGGCTGTGGGAGGGATCCCTGACAGTACAGCACTGGAGATTTCTTTGAAAGTTTTATCTTGAGATGTGAAAAACAAAAGCAAAAAACAACCAGAAAACCCCTTAAAAACTTCCCTCCCATCCCAATCTTGGCTTTAATTCCCCAGTTCCCTTAATGGGCACCTTGCAGAGAAATAACATCTCTGCAAACTTGCTTGAAGGACACAAAATGGTTGCAAAATGGACCTCTTATAATTTTTTGTCTTTATTTCCTTATATACTTCCTTATTCCTTATTTATTTCCTGGCTTTTTAAGGAAAAAGAGCTCACAGGGTAGTCTGAGGCCTGGCTGGAGTGCTCCAGTTTTACATAGAACTTGGTTATGGAATGAGGAGCTTCACAGAGTTGGATAAAGTTTGTGATTTAACCTTCCCAGGATGAGTTGTGGTTCCAGAGGAGCTGCAGCATCACAGGAAAAAGGCTTTGTCTGCAGCTCTGAGAAGATTCCAGGTGGACCTTTAGAGCTGCATTCCAATACCTGAAGGGTGCTGAAAGGGAGAGGGACTTTTCCTAAGAGTGTCCAGGGAATAGGACAAGGGGAAATGGCTTTAAACTGAAGGAGAAGAGGTTCAGACAGGATTTTGGGATGCAGCTCTTCAGGTGGTGAGACTCTGGGACAGATTTCCCAGAGAAGTTGTGGATGTCCCCTCCCTGGAAGTGTTCAGGACCAGGTTGGATGAGGCTTGGAGCATCCTTGTCTGGATGAGAGGTGTCCCTGGGCATGGCAGGGAGGTTGGGGAAATGATCTCTGAGGTTCCTTCCAACTTCAGCCATTCTGTGAATCATGGAAGGGCCTGGGTGACACTGAGTGACACTGGGTGACACCATCTGACTGCAGCCCCAGTGAGTAATGGGGTTTTGAGCTGTGTATGACCCTCCTTGTTCAAAAACCTCTGGTGACTCCATCATCAAAGGAAAGCTGAGAATTATTGCAGTGAGAAAGACCTTCAGGCACTGAGGGAGATGGTAAAGAAACCTCTGAGCTGTGGTACTCTTCAATCATAACACCAGAGCAGGGACTGCCAGCTGTGTGACAGCTCTGGAGAGGGTGGCACTGTGGAGGTGCACAAGGAGATGGATTTTAAAGGGATGTGGCTGCATGGTTTGAGGGAGCAGAGCTATCTGGGTTGGGGCAATTTATTGTGAGGGTTGTCAGACCCCACTGCACACCTTCATTTAGCTCACCTCAGGTTACTGGGTGGCTTAGAAATATCAAACTATTTCAGTTTTCATCTTGAATCAACAGTATTTAAGAAAAAAACTGATGCTCAGGAATGGTGTGGGTTGGATGTCAGGGAAAAGTTCTGTACCAGGAGGAGGGTGGAAAACTGGCAGAGGTTGCCCAGGGAGGTGGTTGAGGTCTCATCCCTGGAGATGTTCAAGGTGAGGCTTGAGGAGGCTCTGAGCACCCTGAGCTGGGTGAGGGTGTCCCTGATACTGCAGGGGTTTTACTGAATGACCTTTAGAGGTCCCTTCCCACCCAGATTATTCCATGATCCAACCTTTTCCAGAAAAAAATGTCCCTTGTAGTGACTTTGCAGTGGTGAAGTCATGGAACTGCTCTGTTGCTTGTAGGAAGTTGAATTGCACAGTACAGACCTCTTGGGCACAGTAAAACTCCTGCTGAAGCTATTTTTATACCACTTGCTTAAAACTTGCACTGAAATTGCTTATTGAATCTGTTTTTTTTTTTCTTCTTTCAGTGGGGAAGACTTCCTTGATCACCAGGTTCATGTATGACAGCTTTGACAACACCTACCAGGTAAATTAATCCCTATTTTTGTCTTTTCTAAGGCCCCTCTGTTGCTGTGTCTTCCATTGCAGGAAGAATCCATTTGGTTGCAGTGGAGAAGGGTTGGAACACAGCCCAGATTCCTGCCTGTAAAAATCTTTTAAGCTTTTTATTTTCATAACCTTTGAGAATGGCATTTCCAGTGGTGAATTCTGCTCAAGTAGTTTATCTGCCACTTGCAGCAGGATGAGCTGTGGTTTGACAGCACAGACCTAAGTGAGAGCACTTCTTATATCCACCAGGTTTGGGTTTTCCACCCCAAATCTTAGGCTTTTGTGGGGAAAATGCAACAGGTTCCTAGTTCTTTTTTTATTATTATTATTAAAAAGAAGCAAGCTGAGATGCAAGAGGTTTTGCAGGGGGATGAACAAGGATTTGTGGAGCAGGGGTGGGTTGTGCTTTAGGATGATATTTTATGCTGCCTGTTGGATTGAAGACCACAAAACTCTTTTTTTATGCAGCCTCCTCATCCTATGACTTCTTGCTTATGTTTGTCTGGTTATTTCTCATTTAAAGAAGATGGGGTTGGCAAGGCTGAGGTCTTTTATTCCAGTCTGCCTTGCAGCCCCCTCATTTCTTCATCTCCTGGTGACAACTCAGTTCCAGATGGAAGCAAACTGAATTCAAGGAGAGCACTCATTGTTGCCCACTCCCAGAATTCAGGGTCAGCTTGAAAAGGTGGCAAGCTATCAAAATACTTTTATTTCCTCGAGTCTTCTTTAAGCAGGACATTTTTCATGACTCGGGTAGACTCTGTCTACCTGGACTTCAGCAAAGCCTTTGACACCGTCTCCCCCAGGATTCTCCTGAAAAAGCTGTCAGCCCATGGATCAGCCAGGAGCACTCTGTGCTGGGTTAGGAACTGGCTGGAGGGCCGGGCCCAGAGAGTGGTGCTGAACGGGGCTGCATCCAAATGGCGGCCGGTCACTAGTGGTGTCCCCCAGGGATCAGTGTTGGGCCCAGTGCTGTTTAATATCTTGAGTGAGGATTTAGATGAGGGGATTGAGTCCATCATCAGCAAATTCCCAGATGACCCCAAGCTGGGGGGGAGTGTGGATCAGCTGGAAGGCAGGAGGGCTCTGCAGAGGGACCTGGAGAGACTGGAGAGTTGGGCTGATCCCAATGGGATGAGGTTCAAGACAAGAACCCCATGGGGAGCTCCAGGCTGGGCACAGAGTGGCAGAAAGGGAGCTGGGATTGGCAGGAAGCTGAAGAGGAGGCAGCAGTGTGGCCAGGTGGCCAAGAAGGCCAATGGCATCCTGGGCTGGCTGAGGAAGAGCGTGGCCAGCAGGTCCAGGGAAGGGATTCTGCCTCTGTGCTCAGCTCTGGGGAGGCCACAGCTTGAGTCCTGTGTCCAGTTCTGGGCCCCTCAGCCCCTCAGGAAGGAGCTTGAGGTGCTGGAGCAGGTCCAAAGGAGGGTAGCCAGGCTGGTGAAGGGACTCGAGCACAGACCCTATGAGGAGAGGCTGAGGGAGCTGGGGGTGTTGAGGCTGGAGAAGAGGAGGCTCAGGGGAGAGCTCATCACTCTCTGCAACTCCCTGAAAGGAGGTTGGAGCCAGGGGGGGGTTGGTCTCTTTTCCCAGGCAACTCTCAGCAAGACAAGAGGCCATGGTCTCAAGTTGTGCCAGGGGAGGTTTAGGTTGGAGATTGGAAAGCATTTCTTTCTGGAGAGGGTGATCAGGCATTGGAATGGGCTGCCCAGGGAAGGGGTGGATTCTCCGTGTCTGGAGCTATTTCCAAAGAGCCTGGATGTGGCACTGAGTGCCATGGGCTGGGAACCACGGGGGGAGTGGATCAAGGGTTGGACTTGATGATCTCTGAGGTCCCTTCCAACCCAGACAATTCTAGGATTCTATGATTCTATATAGTTGGTGATGTCCTGAAACACTCAGCTGAGAAAAATCTCTCCCCTGGTGACTCTGAAGGGATTTTTAGGAGGGAAGGAGGTAATGGGGACAAGAATAGGGAAAACACTGTGATTCTTCTGTTGCTGAGTGGTTATCCAGGTGTCTCTTTCTGATCTCTTTATCCCTGGGGATTTCCTTCCTGCCTCTCCTCTCATTGCTGCTTCTGGGGGAGTTGAGCAGAATGAGATTTAATTTCTCACTGAGCTATGGGAGAAGCAAAACTTTTATGATGTGGGAGGGCTGGAGTGCACACATTGCAGCTCCCAAGGGAGCAAACATCCTTTCAGATTCTACCCAGTGTAATTACTTGGACATGTGAATGCAGTGTTTTTATTTCATCTGTTTTATTGGGTTTTTCCCCCCCCCACACACAATTTCTTTTCCTTCAGATCCATTCCTTTTCTCTACACAGCTTATGTCCTAGTTCTTTCTTGAGGAGGTTTGACCCTCTGTGTGCTTTCTGCCAGTTCAGTTGTTTCCATGGGAAGCTGGTCCAACATAATATACTAAAAGATTCCAAAATGAAGCAGTGGGATTTAAACCAGTAAGAAATCTTAAGGGCTAACAAGATAGCTACAATTTAGCTGTCACTTATGTGTGCCCAGCTTGGGGGTTAATGTAATGTCCTTCAGCCAAAAACCTCTGTTCTACTGAGGTAAGGTGATACATCCTATTTTGAGACAGCTGGAAAAAAATAATGAGTCATAAAAGCTCCAGTAATTTGGCCAAAATCACACCATGATTCTGTGTCAAACCAGAATATAAATTTCTTGCTGCCTGGGAGCCGAGAGAGACCTCACATATTTGAATGAGAACACCCATTAAAGTGTGCCTCTGGTTACCTGCAGGTGACTTGATGGATGATTTGCTCATTCTGGACATTTCTGAGGAATTCAGAATGTGTCTTTTCTGAAAGCTGCCACAACCTATCAGCTGAATGAGGCTTTTTGTGCTCAGTTGGTAAAAATAGCAAAACTGAGCTTGTATAAAATCTGTGCTGTGCTTTCATTTGCTTTTACTTGCTGCTAGATAAGAAGAATTCAGCTGTTGTCCCTGGCTTATTAATAAACTGTTTGCATGAAAGCAGCATTTGTGAATCAAACAAGAACTTGCTGTACTTGTGTCAAGGAAACTCAGAACACCTGAAATAAAATCGTGGCATTTATGGGGTGTAGATTTTACCAGGAGTGATTGCTCCCTGTGGATGTGCTGGGGAAGGTTTTACTTCTTCTTTGGCCCCATATGTGATGTGTAATGAAGGATCAGCATTGGCCAACATGTGTGTTAGGCAAAAGGAAAATTAGAGACCCCTCCCTTTAGCTTCATCCTCTCAGAAAGGGAGAGCAGCATGGAGTGGAAACATTGGCCTGGGACTTGAGAGAGAAGTCAGGTTCTGCTTTGCCTCAGGCTTCTGGCATAATTCTGGGTAATTCTGTGCAGTCTGTAAAATGGGGTGACAGAAGTTCCTTGTTAGACTGTAATCTTGGGGAGGACAGATGGATTTTAAGTCTTCGCACCCATGACCTGTAGCTGGAACAGCGTGGCCAGCAGGTCCAGGGAAGGGATTCTGCCCCTGTGCTCAGCTCTGGGGAGGCCACAGCTTGAGTCCTGTGTCCAGTTCTGGGCCCCTCAGCCCCTCAGGAAGGAGCTTGAGGTGCTGGAGCAGGTCCAAAGGAGGCAAGTGGGCTGGTGAAGGGATCCAGCAGAGATGCTGTGAGGAGAGGCTGAGGGAGCTGGGGGTGTTGAGGCTGGAGAAGAGGAGGCTCAGGGGAGAGCTCATCACTCTCTGCAACTCCCTGAAAGGAGGTTGGAGCCAGGGGGGGGTTGGTCTCTTTTCCCAGGCAACTCTCAGCAAGACAAGAGGCCATGGTCTCAAGTTGTGCCAGGGGAGGTTTAGGTTGGAGATTGGAAAGAATTTCTTTCTGGAGAGGGTGATCAGGCATTGGAATGGGCTGCCCAGGGAAGGGGTGGATTCTCCGTGTCTGGAGCTCTTTCCAAAGAGCCTGGATGTGGCACTGAGTGCCATGGGCTGGGAACCACGGGGGGAGTGGATCAAGGGTTGGACTTGATGATCTCTGAGGTCCCTTCCAACCCAGACAATTCTAGGATTCTGTGATTCTATGACCCCATCTGCAGGGTGGCCCCCTCGGGTGTTTTTTATGTCTTCTTTACACTTTCACTGCTGCTTGAAAATTCCCAGTGCTCAAAACCCACTGGGTTTAAAGATACAGAAGGAATTTTTATATCTTATTGGGTTTTGAGCTGAGGATTTATGTTTGTTGGCTCTTAATAGAATCCCAGGTGGGTTTGGGTTGGAAGGGACCTTCCAGCTCCTCCAGTTCCAACCCCTGGATGTGCAGGGACCCCTCTCACAGCCCAGGTTGCTCCAAGCCCCATCCAACCTGGGCTGAGACACTGCCAGGGATGGGGCAGCCACAGCTTCCTTGGGCAACCTGGCACAGGGGCTCAGCACCAAGAAGCTCCTGTTCAGAGGCTGCTCAGTTCCTGCTCATTCCACGTGGTGCACAGCATTTCACAAGTGGGTGAAACCTGCCTCCACTTTAATGCCAGCAATTAGCTTTTTTTTCCCCCAATCAGTGAGCAAACTTTTCCTCTGCTCATCCACAGCACAGCTCTTCCTTGCAACTGATCTGCAAAGATCCCCCTAAGCGTTTTTCCTTTTCCTTTTCCTTTCCCTTCCCCTTTCCTTTCCTTTCCTTTCCTTCCTTTCCTTTTCCTTTTCCTTCCCCTTCCCCTTCCCCTTCCCCTTCTCCTTCTCCTTCTCCTTCTCCTTTTCCTTTTCCTTCTCCTTCTCCTTCTCCTTCTCCTTCTCCTTCTCCTTCTCCTTCTCCTTCTCCTTCTCCTTCTCCTTCCCCTTCCCCTTCCCCTTTTCCTTCCCCTTTTCCTTCTCCTTCTCCTTCTCCTTCTCCTTCTCCTTCTCCTTCTCCTTCTCCTTCTCCTTCTCCTTCTCCTTCTCCTTCTCTTTCTCTTTCTCTTTCTCTTTCTCTTTCTCTTTCTCTTTCTCTTTCTCTTTCTCTTTCTCTTTCTCTTTCTCTTTCTCTTTCTCTTTCTCTTTCTCTTTCTCTTTCTCTTTCTCTTTCCCTTTCCCTTTCCCTTTCTCCTTTCTCCTTTATTTCTTTTCTTTGTTTGTTTTTCTTTTATCTTTTTTTCTCCTTCCATCAGAATGGTGACAAAATGCCTCATGGTAGGTTACCTATTTTAGAAAAAAATCTGGGATCTGGAGTGCCTGAATCAGCTCCTTGTGACATCTGCTGCTTCTCTGTGTCGTGATCCAGGTGGAGAAATGTTTGGCAGGGAGTTATTCCATACAACTCTTGCAGCTCTGAGCAGAGGAGTGCAGGGATCTCACTGACCCTGATTCCTCTGGGCCATTTGCCTTCCCCCCAGACTTCATCCAGCAACAGAATGAGCTTCAGAGTGAAGGCTGAGCCAGGTTTCAGGCTTTGGAGCTGATATTCCATCTCCTACTGAGAGCAGAGGAAAATGGGAGTTTCCAGCAGAACAGGATCCTAACTGGTGTGTGAGGTGTGGGATCATAGGTGTTTGGTAGCTTTCTCTCTGTAAAAAAAAAAAATAAAATAATCAAATAGACATGAGGGAAAATAGAATAATCCTTAAGCACTCTTCTGAGGAGTATCTTCCACCAAAAAGATGGAAAACAAGAGGGAATCAGGATGTTGCAGGAGGCTGTTGAGGCTTTTCCTACAGTCTCAGTGTGCAATGGTCATGTCACAGTTCTTGCTGACCAGTGAAAAATCACTGGTTACACATCTTGGGATCCATCAGCACTTGTTTTTCCTGTAGGCATGCCTGGAACTCCAAACCTTCTCTCCTGATCCAGCCAGGGAAGTTTGGTTTCTGATTTATATATTTAGTTGCAAAGGGAAATTCAGTCTGGGTCGTTCAGTTCTGCTTTTTTAATTCATTTGTTTCAGCTGGTTTTGGGGATTTTTCTTTCTGTATTGCTCCAGAGCAGGCTGACTGACTGCGAAGGCCAATGGCATCCTGGCCTGTATCAGAAACAGCGTCACCAGCAGGTCCAGGGAGGTGATTCTGCCCCTGTACTCAGCGCTGGTTAGGCCACACCTCGAGTACTGTGTCCAGTTCTGGGCCCCTCAGTTTAAGAAGGATGTAGAGGTCCTGGAACAGGTCCAAAGGAGGGCAACCAGGCTGGTGAAGGGACTTGAGCACAGGCCCTATGAGGAGAGGCTGAGAGAGCTGGGGCTGTTCAGCCTGAAGAAGAGGAGGCTCAGGGGAGACCTCATTGCTGTCTACAACTACCTGAAAGGAGGCTGTAGCGAGGTGGGAACTGGACTCTTTTCACAGATGCCCTTCAACAAGACAAGAGGACACAGTCTTAAGTTGTGCCAGGGGAGGTTTAGGTTAGATATTAGAAAGAATTTCTTCACGGAGAGGGTGATTAGGCTATGGAATGGACTGCCCGGGGAGGTGGTAGATTCTCCGTCCCTGGAGACATTTAAAAAAAGACTGGATGTGGCACTCAGTGCCATGGTCTAGCAACTGCTCCGGTGGGTCAAGGGTTGGACTAGATGATCTCTGAGGTCCCTTCCAACCCAGCTAATTCTATGATTTCATGATTCTATGACTGGTTTTCTTCTTTATTCCTGTCACAAAGTATCTGGCAGAATAGAAGAAATTAATTAATTATGGGGATATATAATGAACAATATGCAGCATATATAATAAAATGGACTCTCCATTAGAAACACTGAAGTATGGGAGGCAGGGAAGAGGTGGCTTCACTCCTCTTTCCCCTAGCTAAGCAGCTTGCCTATTACCTATTTTTTTGTTGTTTTTTTTTTTTTCCTTTTTGTCTTAAAATCAATTCTTTTGGGAACATCTCTGAAGCTCCAACTGTGTCTGGAAACTTGGGTGCAGTTGTGCTGCAGTGACCTTTAGTATTAACTCAGCTTTAGTAATTGTTGGAGGCTGTGTGTGCTCACACTCCTCTGGTGCAGCAGATGGGAAGATGTCCTCCTCAGCCTTAATAATAAATAAATACAAAAAAAAAGACTTAAATTAAGACATATCAAGCTAAGGAAACAGTGTGCCCAGATGTCCTGGTTCACACTAACTTGGGTCATATCCATACAACTCCTTGCTGGCTGTATGGATTAAGCTGTCAATCTGCAGAGACTGAAGTTAAACTCAACAACTTCTTGTGCTTTAAGATCTTGTTTCTGGTTCTGGATATTAAGGCAAAGCTGCCTGGAATCTTACAGACAGAATTACAACCTGCAAGGAAGAAAACCCAACATATTTTTCTTTCAGATCCACTGCAGGTGCTGAATTCTGAGGTGGCAGTAATCCTGGAAAAATCCCTACTGTAGGGAAAAATCCCTACAGTTGTTGTGCTGTTTCAATTAAGAGGTGTTGGGGGTTTTTTTTGTGTGTTTTGCTTTTTCTTTCATGTTTCTTTTTTTTTCTTCCAGGCAACAATTGGCATTGACTTCCTCTCAAAAACGATGTATTTGGAGGATCGAACAGTGAGTAAGATTTTTCCTTGCCCTTCTCTGTCTGCAGTAGGAATGAGGATCAGCAATCTCTTGGAAGTTCTGAGATCCCTTGGAAGCACAGACTCAACTTTCCATCTCCCAGCTGCTCCCAGGCTAAGGAATGCTGTGGGAAGAGCTCCCAGCTCCACATGGGGCAATGGGAAATCACTCATTTGCTTCATCTGTGGAAGGCTCCTGGGGGCCATTTTGCAGTCATTCCCTTTGAAGAAAGGGATGAGACAGATAGTTTGGATAATGGTGGGAATTTATAGGAGGGAAGCACACTTTGACCCCTTCAGGTTTTGAGGCTGTGAGACACAGGATAAAATAATAAGGTGCCAAATGCTGTCAGCTAATAGCTGGCTTGATAAATCTGAATGTTACTTCTTTAAAATAAAGAAGGTTGCCTTCAGCTGTAATCTACAAATGATAACTTGTTTCTAAGCTTACTGCAGCTCTAATTCCTGAAATGAAATCACTCCTCTGTGGAAACAAGCCTGGGGTTTTAAATGAGCTCAGATTCTTAATTAAGGGATTCAACCATTGAGCTATTTGCAGAAGCAAACTGTGCAGTGCTGCATATGCTGATGGGGTGGTACAAACCCACAGTAAATGTTACTGCATGGGAAGTGGTGGGATGGTCTTTCCATAGCAAAAACTGGCCCTGGTACATCTTGCCATCTTGCTTTTAGTGTATATTCCCTTTTCTTTCAGAACCTTGATGGTGAGAGACATTCAGCCTCATCTTTGTGCATGTTAAGATGCAGTGTGGCTAAGGCTTCAACAAAGAGTAATAATTAGCATTTTTTCCTCCTGGGGAAACTCACCTGAGTAGCTTTTCTAATGCTTTGGCAGCAGCTGGAGGCTCTGCCTTGAGAAATCTGGTGTGTGCTCTGAAATAACCTTCAGGTTACATCCTGGGGGCCTGAAGGAGGGGTAGCAGCAGAACACGACCCTCTCATGTAGGCAGGTGAACATTTGCCTTCATTTTCTTGCTAGTCCTCTCAGTTTGAAAGCTGAGCGAGTCCATTTCTCCTCTTTTGAGAGGAAAACACTTAAAATAAAAAAGGCAGAGCAGGAGGAAAGCCAAGATAGGTGCACACACACCACTTCAACTACTAGGAGAGGTAAAAGGAGGAGCCATCCTCCTCCTCTCAGCCCTCAGTCATCTCCTGCATGAGTTTATCATTTTTAATTTAGTTTTTTTTTTATTTATTTCTTTTCCAAAAGTAAATTTTCTTTTTACACTTTTAGTGGCAGTCTTTTTTTTTTTTTTTTTTTTTTTGGCTTTTTTAATTTTCTCCCACCCACAGATCAGGTTGCAGCTGTGGGATACTGCGGGTCAGGAACGTTTCCGTAGCCTCATTCCCAGTTACATCCGTGACTCTGCTGCTGCTGTAGTTGTTTACGATATCACAAGTAGGTATTTTGCCCTGGCTTTGACCTCTTTTCTTATTTTTCTTGCTTGTTTGACTGATTTTGTTAGGTACGGTTGCAATTATGGGACACAGCAGGTCAAGAACGGTTCAGGAGCTTGATTCCTAGCTACATTCGTGACTCCACTGTTGCAGTTGTTGTTTATGATATCACAAGTGAGTGGGGGGAATTCTGCATTTCTAATACTCTGCCCTTTTTTTTTTTTTTCATCCTCTAGCCTTAGCTTTGCATGTCCTCTCACAGACATCTTGCTTGGTCTTCATTCTGGCATGAAAACAAAACCAACAAATCGCCACAAGGATTTGTTTAATTTTAATTTTGTTGTTGTTGTAGTCAAGTTTTAAGCTGACCCATCCCTGGATGTTGTTGGGATGTGTAAACTACCTGACAAACAACATCATTTTGTAACCTTTTCCTGAAACCTTGAGTCCTGGCTGCTCTTGTTGCACTTTACCCTCTTCCATCTGCTTTTTGGTTCTCATATCACCTGTGACTTTTGGTCTCAAACACCTGAATCATCTTTTGTAAAGACTGGAATTCTTCCATTAGAAACATTGCACTGTAGCTTGCTTCACTCCATTTGCCCTCTTTCCACCCCCACCCCCCCAAAACAAACAAAAAAACAGAAAAAAAATTAAAAATCTGGGCATGGGCTGGGGGGGGGGATGCATTAACATCACCTTTCCATCTGACTGAGTCACTGTCACATTTTGCAATCAAACTTTACCACTAAGCCCTTCTCTTTTAACAACTGCTCTTTCATTTCTTACTAAGGTATGTACATTTTTGTCAACTAAAATATTAGTCCTGCTTCAACTCTTCTCCTTCTCTCCCTCCCCTCAATCCAGAGCCCCTGAATTTAGGAGCTTTCTGTATTTACCAAGAACAGGAATTTTTCTTTTTGGAGGATTAAACCTCCAGGCACTTTCAGTTCTAAACCAGAACTGACTGAGACCAATGCCCTAATTCTCTACAAGTGCAAAAGTGCTTGTCCTTTGCTTTATAAATACTGGGAGAGTACTGCAGGAAAACAGGCTTTACCTATAAAACCTTTAATTGTTAAAAACAGCACTTTTAGTTGAGCTAAAATTGCAGGTTAGCTGTGAACTTTTCTCCTGACCTGGCCAATTCTGCATTACCAAGTAGCAAAGAGAATAATTAAGACACTGGCAAGTGATCAAATCTTGACTGTCTAGCACACAATATATTACTTTGCAGTAGAAACCATTAAAAAAAAAATCAATACTTGTTAAGAACTGCTGCAGAGCCCTCCCCTCTGATTTTTAAGGCCTGCAAACTACTTTGGCAACTCAGATGCTCTTTGTGTAGCTCACTGAGCTCCATGGCAGCTTCAACTTGGTTTTCTTTATGGGGTGCAACTTTATAAACAACATTCTGGCTCATTAGATCAGGAGAGCTGCCTGAAATTCTTATCTTGCAGCTTTTAAGGACTTAGCACTAAGGAAAACACAAATTTAGCTTTTCCACAGATTTATTTTTTTTTATCTCTGGTTCTATGCCAATGATTTGCAAATTATTTCTGTATATTATTTCTTAGAGAAAATCCTGCTCCTAGCAAGTAAGAAGTGTAC
This sequence comes from Archilochus colubris, assembly GCA_023079485.1. Classification (NCBI taxonomy): domain Eukaryota; kingdom Metazoa; phylum Chordata; class Aves; order Apodiformes; family Trochilidae; genus Archilochus; species Archilochus colubris. Next base: position 199,455,425 of record CM041083.1, on the reverse strand, counting down.
AAAAAGCTGTACAAAAATTGTAGCTGGTATTTCAGAGAAGCAGTGAAGCTGCAGGGACCTTTTGCTGGTGAGCAGCAAAATGCAACATCACCTTAATCCCCAGTCTCTGTATACAATATTTTCTCTGCATCTCAATAAAAGGGAGCTGGTCTGAAACACAGTGATAAAACCTCTCATTATAAATGCTGTCAGAACCCAATTACAGGTGAACTCAGTTCACTCCCTGGCTTTGAAATCACCTGTAATCAAGTTTCATTTGAAGTTAATGCCAAAAAGTTTCTTGTATTTTAGTCTGGGGGACTCAGGGCTTCACTTGCTGGTTCTTCAACAATTAATTAGGCCAATTCCAGAGAAATGTGAAGCTTTTATTTGAGACAGAGATGTGTTTAGCAGTGACCTGTGAAGGATGCCTGCAGTGATAATCCTCTCCACTGTTCTCTGCTAGATGTAAACTCCTTCCAGCAAACAACAAAATGGATTGATGATGTCAGAACGGAAAGGGGCAGTGATGTCATCATTATGCTGGTGGGGAATAAAACAGATCTAGCAGATAAGAGGTATGGAGGATTAACTCATCTTTTAAATGCTTTTCTTAAACTGTTTTCTCCTAGAAAATGTCTGTTAAAAGAACACTTGTTTTTTTTTTTTATTTTTTTATTCTAGAATGCTCAAGCTTGTTTTGACTGTGCTGGAGATGGCTGTGACTAGAGAAATCTCAATTTTAAAATCTCTTTTTATTTGGTTAACCACAAGTTTTGCAGCACAAAGCTGTGAATTGAGTTGAGAACCTGTCACCAGCTTGTTGGGATGTCAGGAGAGAATGGAGTGTTAACTACAGCCTTCATCAGGGAATGAATAAGCTCAAGTTGTTACAAACACTCATGCTTAATAAATTTGCTCAGATAGAAATGCAAATGGAAGTAATTTTCCCTTTTAGAACTCCTCAGGATTTTCATGAATGCCCAACCTTAAATATTCTTACTAGAAGTTGTGCATCTTGTGCTGCACTGCGTGCTCTCCTTGTGTGGGTTTAGGGTTTTCTGAACACAAATGAGTCCAAAGTCACAAAATCAAAACAGAAACATGAGGGAACTATTCTGGATATGCTTGAAATCCCTGATTCTTCACAGTAGCTCCACTTGTGACCCTTACTTCACATTTCTAGCATCATATTTAAAGTTGTTTATGCACATCTTATCTCCCTCAGGTACCTCATGATTTTTATTTGGCAGCTCCTAAACAAAAGTTTCCCTCAGGTTTTGATGTAGCAAACAAATTTCATTTGATAGGAGGTGTTTATACCTGATCCTTGTAGGCTGCAAGTTAATGACTGCTATTAGGTATTAAAATCCACTGATTCCTAATTGTTCAGACATCAAATCATAGTTTTCTGGGTGAGGATTTGTAGTGGAAGTGGACTGAAAATGAAAAATCCTCATCCTCAAGGTGTTGGTCTGTTTGTTTTGTGTTTTAATGGTTTTTATTTTCCTAATTCTGTGCTATTTTTCCCCAGACAAGTGTCCATTGAGGAAGGAGAGAGAAAAGCCAAAGAGCTGAATGTAATGTTCATTGAAACTAGTGCAAAAGCAGGATACAATGTAAAACAGGTGAGTAATGTGTGGGCTCCAACCAGCCCTGAGATCTTTCCATTAATGCCTTGTTGTAGAAGCAGGAATTCCCTAGGCAATGGGAAACCTTTCCAGAGGGTGACAGAGGGACATTTTTAGGCCATAAAAAGGAAAATCTTAAAGTCAATTTGTTGGCTCGAGGTCCAGAAGGATTCCCTGAACTTGGAACTTCTTTCAGAAAAAAAAAAGAATTCTTGAAGAAGCTTTGTGAGTACAGAATCAAATCTTCCTGGAGGCTTCATAATCCAGGATTTGGTGCCTAGATGGAAAGGATTTGAGGCAAAAAGCTGGGGAAGGACAGGTCTGTGGAGTGTTCCTGATTTTAATTCAGCCAAAGAGGGTGAACAGAGCAGTTGAGGAGGAACATGATGGCTTAAAATGCTCCTGCTGCTCAGTGAGACAGTGTCAAGTGGTGTTCCCACTCTGCTGCAAGGCACTGAGTGTGAGGTAATGTTCTTGGCCAGCTGAAGGGATTTATTTCTGGGAGATGAGTTGCTTTTGAATCGAGGCAAAATGTCTTTGGAGCTGATGCAACTGCCACAAAATTGAGGTTTTTCTGTTGGGGATGAGCTGCCTGCAGCTCTTTAAATGCTGAGCTGCTGGAGGGAGTTGTAGCACTTGTGTTAATGAAATGTTTAAATTAAATCCAGGTTGGATGGGGCTTGGAACCACCTGGGAGGTGTCCCTGCCCATGCCAGGGGGGTTGGAACTGGCTGAGCTTTAAGGTCTCTCCACCCAAACCATTTTATGATTCTCTGATAAACCACTGGGCAAACAGTGAACTGGGGGAAGTAGTAAACACTGCAGAACAGACCTGGTGTTTAGATGCAAGAAATTTGGTTGGAGCTCATTAATTATGGAGGCAAATGTGCTGAAGAAGCAGCTCATGGAGAGACAGCCAGAGCTGTGCATCCACCCTCACTCAGTGCCTCATGGGATCCTCCTTTTTTTCCTTCATCTCCCAATTTCTCATCTGGAGTCGTGGCCACTGAAGCATTTGGCAGCTGCTCTTGTGGTAGGAGGACATGCAGCAGTGCAAGATGGGGAAGAAATTAATTTTTGGGTGTCTCCACAGCAGGCCCCCAGATGGGGATGGATATAACCACGTGTGTTTTGAAAGCCTGTCTGGATGTGGTGCTGAGGGATGGGGCTGAGTGGTGGATTTTGCAGCCTGCTGCTTAATGGTTTGACTTGAAAGTCTTTCTCACCCAAAGCATTTCTGTATTTTCTGTCTGTAGTTTGGATGCAGAACTGGATCAGGAGCTGCTAAAGCAGGGTCAGAAATGATTTTGTACATTATAGACAGGCTTGCTCTTAAAATGTCCCTTGGCTTGGTGTATTAGTAGCAAAATTATTCCCTATATAATGGAATAATTAGATGTATTACCTCAGCCCCATGTTTCAGTGCATTAGCAATCAAGCGAGTGTTCAGTTCCAGGGTCCACTAATTACCCTGCCACAACACAGAAGCTGGCTTTTAATTAGGGCTTGAAATCTGGACTGGAATCTTTAATCATTCCTTAAGAGGAGGAGGTGAGCACTTGAGAGAAGTTGCCTTGCTGGGAGGAATGATGGTGATGATGAAGCTCTATAATTCCCCCTTTCCTTGGGGGAAGAGTTACTGTTCAGCTGAGACTTCTTCCTTCCCACAAGCTTTTAAGGTAACTTGGTGGCTTTCAGGGCCAGTTGGAGCCCTGATGATTTGAGATAGAAGTAGGAAAATCTTCCCTGGTGTGTGCCTGCAGTCCACTTTGGCATCAGATGCTGTCATTTAATAAAACTCTGCTTTCTAGAGCTACCCCAGCCTTCATCAGGAAGGATGGCAGCTTCATTTAATGCATTATGGAGGAAGAAACTGCATCTTTTTCTGCTTTTTTTTCTCCTGCTGAAGCTGTTCAGGGATTGTACTAATGAGACTGCCAGAGCATAAAGCCATTTCTGTAGCTGCAGCCTCACTTGCACTCTCTCTGGAGGAAATTGTTAGTTGTGTAACCAAGGTCTAGACAAATCATGCCTCTGATTTTAATTGCCAGGTTACATGCTGTAAGACAACTTCTGGGAGAAAAGAGGTTTGATGATAAAACCTGGTGGTGGGGGGAACCTGGAGGTGAGTTCCCTCTGTATTAAATGGAAGATTTGCTCTTCTGAGATATAATTTTTGTCTTTGCTGACATCAATAAACAGTAATATTTGATAAACCATGAGGCTGATCCATATCCCTGCAGTGCAACCCAAGAGCTGGACAAAAGGACAGATTTTGGGTGACTTCATTCTCTGTGTAAACCATCAAACAAGAGGCATGAGGGGTTATTCCTAAAGATCTAAAAATGGATTTGTCTGCTCAGTTCTGATCCTGGTGTTGGAGGCACAGGCTGGGATTCTCAGGAACTGTGCTGCAGAATACCTGAAGCTCATTTTTTAATTATTTGAATAATTGTTGAAATAATTCTCAAGCAATAAACATCTGGCATCAGTAAACTAATATCTGATAAACCATGAGGCTGATCCATATCCCTGCATTACAACCCAAGAACTGGACAAGAGGACAGATTTTGGGTGACTTCATTCTCTGTTTAAACCATCAAAACAAGAGGCATGAGGGGTTATTCCTAAAGATCTAAAAATGGATTTGTCTGCTCAGTTCTGATCCTGGTGTTGGAGGCACAGGCTGGGATTCTCAGGAACTGTGCTGCAGAATATTTGAAGCTCATTTTTAAATTATTTGAATAATTGTTGAAATCTCAAGCAATAAACATCTGGCATCAGTAAACAGTAATATCTGATAAACCATGAGGCTGATCCATATCCCTGCATTACAACCCAAGAGCTGGACAAAAGGACAGATTTTGGGTGACTTCATTCTCTGTGTAAACCATCAAAACAAGAGGCACAAGAGGTTATTCCTAAAGATCTAAAAATGGACTTTTCTGCTCAGTTTTGAGCCTGGAATTCTCAGGAACTGTGCTGCAGAATATTTGAAACTAATTTTTTATTAGTAGAATAATTGTTGAAATAATTCTCAAGCAGTAAACATCTGGCATCAGTAAATAGTAATATCTGATAAACCATGAGGCTGTTCCATATCCCTGCAGTACAACCCAAGAACTGGACAAGAGGACAGATTTTGGGTGACTTCATTCTCTGTTTAAACCATCAAAACAAGAGGCACGAGGGGTTATTCCTAAAGATCTAAAAATGGATTTGTCTGCTTAGGTTTGATCCTGGTGTTGGAGGCACAGGCTGGGATTCTCAGGAACTGTGCTGCAGAATATTTGAGACTCATTTTTTAATTATTTGAATAATTGTTGAAATAATTCTCAAGCAGTAAACATCTGGCATCAGTAAACTAATATCTGACAAACCATGAGGCTGTTTCATATCCCTGCAGTACAACCCAAGAACTGGACAAGAGGACAGATTTTGGGTGACTTCATTCTCTGTTTAAACCACCAAACAAGAGGCACGAGGGGTTATTCCTAAAGATCTAAAAATGGATTTGTCTGCTCAGTTTTGATCCTGGTGTTGGAGGCACAGGCTGGGATTCTCAGGGAACTGTGCTGCAGAATATTTGAGACTCATTTTTTTATTAGTAGAATAGTTGTTGAAATAATTCTCAAGCAGTAAACATCTGGCATCAGTAAACTAATATCTGATCAACCATGAGGCTGATCCATATCCCTGCAGTGCAACCCAAGAACTGGACAAGAGGACAGATTTTGGGTGACTTCATTCTCTGTGTAAACCACCAAACAAGAGGCACGAGGGGTTATTCCTAAAGATCTAGAAATGGATTTGTCTGCTCAGTTTTTATCCTGGTGTTGGAGGCACAGGCTGGGGTTCTCAGGAACTGTGCTGCAGAATATTTGAAGCTCATTTTTTTATTAGTAGAATAATTGTTGAAATAATTCTCAGTAAACATCTGGAATCAATAAACAGTAATATCTGATAAACCATGAGGCTGATCCATATCCCTGCATTACAACCCAAGAGCTGGACAAAAGGACAGATTTTGGGTGACTTCATTTTCTGTTTAAACCACCAAACAAGAGGCATGAGGGGTTATTCCTAAAGATCTAGAAATGGATTTGTCTGCTTAGTTTGAGCCTGATGTTGGAGGCACAGGCTGGGATTCTCAGGAACTGTGCTGCAGAATATTAGAAACTCATTTTTTATTAGTAGAATAATTGTTGAAATAATTCTCAAGCAGTAAACATCTGGCATCAGTAAACTAATATCTGATAAACCATGAGGCTGCTCCATATCCCTGCAGTGCAACCCAAGAACTGGACAAAAGGACAGATTTTGGGTGACTTCATTCTCTGTTTAAACCACCAAACAAGAGGCATGAGGGGTTATTCCTAAAGATCTAAAAATGGATTTGTCTGCTCAGTTTTTATCCTGGTGTTGGAGGCACAGGCTGGGATTCTCAGGAACTGTGCTGCAGAATATTTGAGACTCATTTTTTAATTATTTGAATAATTGTTGAAATAATTCTCAAACACTAAACAGTAAACTAATATCTGATAAACCATGAGGCTGATCCATATCCCTGCAGTGCAACCAAAGAACTGGACAAGAGGACAGATTTTGGGTGACTTCATTCTCTGTGTAAACCACCAAACAAGAGGCATGAGGGGTTATTCCTAAAGATCTAAAAATGGATTTGTCTGCTTAGGTTTGAGCCTGATGTTGGAGGCACAGGCTGGGATTCTCAGGAACTGTGCTGCAGAATATTTGAGACTCATTTTTTAATTATTTGAATAATTGTTGAAATAATTCTCAAGCAGTAAACATCTGGCATCCGTAAACTAATATCTGATAAACCATGAGGCTGATCCATATCCATGCAGTACAACCCAAGAGCTGGACAAGAGGACAGATTTTGGGTGACTTCATTCTCTGTGTAAACCATCAAAACAAGAGGCATGAGGGGTTATTCCTAAAGATCTAGAAATGGATTTGTCTGCTCAGTTTTGAGCCTGGTGTTGGAGGCACAGGCTGGGATTCTCAGGAACTGTGCTGCAGAATACTTGAGACTCATTTTTTAATTATTTGAATAATTGTTGAAATAATTCTCAAACAGTAAACATCTGGCATCAGTAAACTAATATCTGATCAACCATGAGGCTGATCCATATCCCTGCAGTACAACCCAAGAACTGGACAAAAGGACAGATTTTGGGTGACTTCATTCTCTGTTTAAACCATCAAAACAAGAGGCACGAGGGGTTATTCCTAAAGATCTAAAAATGGATTTTTCTGCTCAGTTTTGAGCCTGGGATTCTCAGGAACTGTGCTGCAGAATATCATAGAATCATAGAATTAGCTGGGTTGGAAGGGACCTCAGAGATCATCTAGTCCAACCCTTGACCCACCGGAGCAGTTGCTAGACCATGGCACTGAGTGCCACATCCAGTCTTTTTTTAAATGTCTCCAGGGACGGAGAATCTACCACCTCCCCGGGCAGTCCATTCCATAGCCTAATCACCCTCTCCGTGAAGAAATTCTTTCTAATATCTAACCTAAACCTCCCCTGGCACAACTTAAGACTGTGTCCTCTTGTCTTGTTGAAGGTCGTCTGTGAAAAGAGTCCAGTTCCCACCTCGCTACAGCCTCCTTTCAGGTAGTTGTAGACAGCAATGAGGTCTCCCCTGAGCCTCCTCTTCTTCAGGCTGAACAGCCCCAGCTCTCTCAGCCTCTCCTCATAGGGCCTGTGCTCGAGTCCCTTCACCAGCCTGGTTGCCCTCCTTTGGACCTGTTCCAGGACCTCTACATCCTTCTTAAACTGAGGGGCCCAGAACTGGACACAGTACTCGAGGTGTGGCCTCACCAGCGCTGAGTACAGGGGCAGAATCACCTCCCTGGACCTGCTGGTGACACTGTTTCTGATACAGCCCAGGATGCCATTGGCCTTCTTGGCCACCTGGGCACACTGCTGGCTCATGTTCAGTTTCTTGTCAATCCAGACTCCCAGGTCCCTTTCTGCCTGGCTGCTCTCCAGCCACTCTGTCCCCAGCCTGTAGTGCTGCATGGGGTTGTTGTATTTGAAACTCATTTTTTTATTAGTAGAATAATTGTTGAAATAATTCTCAAAGGGTGAGGTTTTTAATACTCCTGCTTATCTAGTTCTCAGTTTCCTTGCAGCTTCTCTGTTGAGTGGTATGAATGTTTTTTACTAACTTTTCAATAAATCCCTTATGAAATGGGGAAGCAAATGGGGATTTCTGCAGAATAAATGGGATACCCTTCCCATCACCTGTATAAAATCTTCCATTAATAAACTGAATGCAGATTTCACCTTCCCCTAACTGATGACTTCCACCAAAATAGATTCTGAGGTAATTTTCATACAGGGTTTTTAATGAAGTGTCAAATTACTTTGAATACAAAGTCCACGTTTTGACTGTGTGTAATGAAACAGATTTATGGAAAACCTAAAATCACCAATGCTGGATAATTAATATTAATGTAGAGGTGGCTCTTAGACCACTGGAGGGTCTTTGGTTTGTCCATAAGGATCTAGATTCAGATTTAGCTGTGATACTGCTTAGGCCTGAAATTAGAGAAAATGAAATGTTTTGGTTTCTTTTGGGTTTTCTCCCACGTGGAACTCCTTCCTGCCAGTACTGAAACTTCTCAGATTGTCTGTGCTTCACTTGCAGCCTCGAGCAGCTCAGAAAAGCTGACAAAATGCTTTTGTTTCCTCACTGCCTTCTCTTCCCAGCCCAAAAATCTGTCTCCTGCATCTAAATCCTGTGCCTAGAGTTAAAGATAATGGGACAAATTAATACAGAGGGAGCCTTGGGATGAATCTCAACCCTCAGTCCTCAATTTTTTTTGCTTGTTTACATTTTCCACCCCCTTCTCATGGAGGTTTTGGTTCCCATGCAGTGTCAGTTGGAGACATCTCAATATCACCAGTTCCAGGGCCAGCTCTGGTGTTCCTGATGCCTCATGCACGTCCCCCCATGGCTTCCTTGCTTCCTTTCCATCCTCTCTTTCAGGTCAGAGGTGTGAATTCCAGTGTCACTTGTGTTCTGGAGACATTTCTGGAAGCCCTGGCCTGGGTCTGACCACCAGGCAGGGTTAGGAGGCACAGAGCTAATCCTCTGATTTCATTTCTGTTGAAGAATAAAAACCCTCACAGGTTCTGTCACCCTTAGTGCTGTTCCTCTTGGCTCAAGCCCTCAGGTTCTCCAGGGATTTTGTCCTGTTGAGGATATGGAAGAATCTTCATTTCTTCTGCTTGGGGAGAGGAAGATTTTTTTACTTCCTTGGCTCTGTTACTTGTTTCCTACCCAATCAATGGGAATCCAGAGTACTTCTGACCTTCTGTACTACTCTTCTGCCCCTGTGCTCAGCTCTGGTGAGGCCACAGCTCGAGTCCTGTGTCCAGTTCTGGGCAGTTCAGTGTCCTCTCCTTTTTATCAGTGCTGCCTTCCAGCAGGAAAGGAGGAATAAAAAGCTAAAAGTAGAATCATAGAATCATAGAATTGGCTGGGTTGGAAGGAACCTCAGAGATCCTCAAGTCCAACCCTTGATCCACTCCCCCCGTGGTTCCCAGCCCATGGCACTCAGTGCCACATCCAGGCTCTTTGGAAATAGCTCCAGACATGGAGAATCCACCCCTTCCCTGGGCAGCCCATTCCAATGCCTGATCACCCTCTCCAGAAAGAAAGTCTTTCCAATCTCCAACCTAAACCTCCCCTGGCACAACTTGAGACCATGGCCTCTTGTCTTGCTGAGAGTTGCCTGGGAAAAGAGACCAACCCCCCCCTGGCTCCAGCCTCCTTTCAGGGAGTTGCAGAGAGTGATGAGCTCTCCCCTGAGCCTCCTCTTCTCCAGCCTCAACACCCCCAGCTCCCTCAGCCTCTCCTCACAGCATCTCTGCTGGATCCCTTCACCAGCCCACTTGCCTCCTTTGGACCTGCTCCAGCACCTCAAGCTCCTTCCTGAGGGGCTGAGGGGCCCAGAACTGGACACAGGACTCAAGCTGTGGCCTCCCCAGAGCTGAGCACAGGGGCAGAATCCCTTCCTTGGACCTGCTGGCCACGCTCTTCCTCAGCCAGCCCAGGATGCCATTGGCCTTCTTGGCCACCTGGCCACACTGCTGCCTCCTCTTCAGCTTCCTGCCAATCCCAGCTCCCTTTCTGCCACTCTGTGCCCAGCCTGGAGCTCCCCATGGGGTTCTTGTCTTGAACCTCATCCCCTTGGGATCATCCCAACTCTCCAGTCTCTCCAGGTCCCTCTGCAGAGCCCTCCTGCCTTCCAGCTGATCCACACCCCCCCCAGCTTGGGGTCATCTGTGAATTTGCTGATGATGGGGGGTTTGGCAGGAAAACTTTCTCACAGCAGTAGCAAAAAAGACCAAAGCCCCTTGAGTAACCTTGTTCTCCCAGAGCTGGCTGCATCCAGCAGCTTGGCTCTTTCTCCTGTCTCCTGATTTTTCCCTGCCAGAGGGGTGAGAATTATTTTCTGCTCTCAGAGAAGGAGAATTAGGGAAAAGATTTGTTTGTTTGCTTTGCAGCTTTCTTGCCTGGCTTTTCCATCTGGATAGTGATCCCTCCTGTCCTTTTCCATGTTGCTGTGACACTGAAAGCTGTTCCATGCCTACACTTGTTTGTGACACTGATCTGGAAGGGGGTTGGGGGATAATTTATTTGCTGGAGTAGCAGGAAAAGGGACAGTTTGGCAAATGAGTTGAAACTAATGGTGAGAGTTGAAGGATTCTGATTTATCTTTTTTTCCAGTTCAATCAGGAAGGACATTGCAGGGTTGAATGCTCAAAGAGATGTTTTTGTGGCTCTTCCAGACAGCTGCATTTAACTCCTCCCTTGGAAAAACAAAGTAAATCCTGAATGTTCACCAATCCATGAGTTTTTTGCACACTGTGCACAAGTATTTAGACACAGGTGTGTCTGTACATGTCAGGGTTTAACACTGGCCCGGCAATTAAACCAAATAACAGATGCTCTCTATTAATCTCTCTTCTCCTTGATAAAGAAAGGAGAGAGAATAAGGGAGAGAGACTGATGGGTTGGGAACTAAACCACACAGCTTTAATGAAACAGGAATGATAAATAGGAAAAATTACTAAATCTATACAAATATACAGGAAAATGGAAACCACATTCCTCCCTCCTTTCCCCCAATAACTCTCACGTCACCACCGAGGCTGCAGGGCAGCCCTGGGAAAGTCCAGGCTGGAATCCTGGAGTCGGCAGCAGTTGGGAGCTGGAGGCAGGAACACACAGATATGGGCTGGCACGGATCAGGACCACAGGCAGACGAACGGACAGGATCCTTCCAGGATGCCGGGTGAAGGAAGGGAGGAAGGGAAATCAGGAAATCCAGAAGTCTGGAAATCTGGAAATCCGGAAAAGATCTGGCTCGGCCCTCGTGATGCCTCAGATTTATACTGAGTGTGACGTATATGGGATGGAATCCTCTGTTTGGTCAATTCTGGCATCTATCTTGTCTGTTCCTCCCCAAAGGAGGGCTCAGGTGGGACCTCTGTATCCTCCTGGACGGTAAAATGTTTTCCTCAGAGCTGAGCAGTGTCCTTGGCTCTGCACACCAGTCTCTAGCAGTAACTATAAACATCAAGTGTTATCAGTCCTAGAAGCACACACTGTCTGAGAAACTTGCTGTTAATTTCAGCAAGTGCAACTACTTACAAGAGACTGAGCTAAAAGCAAAAGTACAAGACAGAAAATCACCTTTATCCTGGCCCAAACCAGGACAGTACACATATTATATATGCCATGGGGATGTGCCTGCAACATTTCTCAGTGAGATTAGGCTCCTGGCTTGGGTCCTGAAGGCACTGGAAAGCAGTAAGGTCCCTGTGTAGAAGACTATAATGTAGTTTCCCTAATTGGATTTCTTTCACATATGCTGTGCCTGATAAGCAGAAGGTTAATAAGAAAGAAAGTTGATTTTCTTAGTTGCCAAATTCCTTTTTTTAGTCAAATAATTTAGGGGAGAATTAACTGCTAAAAGCATCATTTTATTCCTGGGTTTTAATGTAAAGAAAGGATTAGTGTATTTTAAACACTTTTTCTGTCAGCAGCTTGGTTTAAATGCAGTAATTCCAGTTGGTTCCTGTCAGCTGAGGGTTTTTTTAAGACTCCACACCCCCCTCCCTCTTTAAACCTCATCCATCACTTCCTATCTGTTGTGCAAGGGGGTAAATAAATAGCAGAGCCACAGTTTAAAACAATTCTGGGTTTTGTAGTTCTGTTTCCACCCAGGATCTCAAAGCTGGGGCCATCAGCAGAGAGCTGGATGAAATGATGGATTTTTCATTCTTTCTCTCAGACCAAGACCAGCAACTGAGTGTAGGTTGGGTTGTGCCAACCTCTGCTCTGGATCTATCCTTAAAACCAATGGCAGGGATTTGTTTCTCCCCTAAAACTTCCATGTGAAGAATGGGATTGAAATGACTCCTAATATTTATAGAATCATGGAATGGTTTGGGTTGGGAGGGACCCAAAAGCTCCTCCGTTTCCAACCCCTGGATGTGCAGGGACCCTTCCCACAGCCCAGGTTGCTCCAAGCCCCATCCAACCTGGGCTGAGACACTTAAAATTGCAATATATGAACAACAACACCATTTATGGGTTTGGTGATCAGGTAGTGAGGTGGATCAGGAACTGGTTGAAAGGAAGGAGTCAGAGAGTTGTAGTCAATGGGGCAGAATCTGGTTGGAGGTGTGTGACTAGTGGAGTCCCTCAGGGGTCGGTACTGGGACCGGTGTTGTTCAATATCTTCATCAACGACTTGGATGAGGGTATAGAATGTACCCTCAGCAAGTTTGCTGATGACACTAAGCTGGGAGGAGTGGCTGACACACCAGAAGGCTGTGCTGCCATTCAGAGAGACTTAGGCTGGAGAGTTGGGCAGAGAGAAACATGATGAAATTCAACAAGGGGAAGTGTAGAGTTTTGCATTTGGGGAAGAACAACACGATGTCCCAGTATAGGTTGGGGGCTGACCTGCTGGAGAGCAGTGTAGGTGAAAGAGACCTGGGGGTCCTGGTAGACAAGAAGATGACCATGAGCCAGCAATGTGCCCTTGTGGCCAAGAAGGCCAATGGCATCCTGGGGTGCATTAGAAAGGGGGTGGTTAGTAGGTCAAGAGAGGTTCTCCTCCCCCTCTATTCTGCATTGGTGAGGCCGCACCTGGAGTATTGTGTCCAGTTCTGGGCCCCTCAGTTCAAGAAGGACAGGGAAGTGCTTGAAAGAGTCCAGCGCAGAGCTACTAAGATGATTAAGGGAGTGGAACATCTCCCTTATGAGGAAAGGCTGAGGAGCTGGGTCTCTTTAGTTTGGAGAAAAGGAGACTGAGGGGTGACCTCATCAATGTTTTCAAATATGTAAGGGGTGAGTGTCAGGGAGATGGAGTTGGGCTTTTCTCAGTGGTGACCAGTGATAGGACAAGGGGTAATGGGTGTAAATTGGAGCACAGGAGGTTCAAGTTGAATATCCGGAAAAATTTTTTTCCTGTAAGGGTGACAGAGCCCTGGAACAGGCTGCCCAGGGGGTCGTGGAGTCTCCTTCACTGGAGACATTCAAAACCCGCCTGGACACGTTCCTATGCGAAGTGCTCTAGGTGGCCCTGCTCTGGCAGGGGGGGTTGGACTAGATGATCTTTCAAGGTCCCTTCCAACCCCGAGGATTCTATGATTCTATGAAAAAAAATTCAGTGGAAGGGTAGGTGAGCTAATTCACTCTGTTTTCTACTTATAATCTGTGTACCAGCAGGAAAGTGTGTGCTGGAGTGGTGAGAGGTTTAACAGATGGATGTAGCTCTGAAGTGATGTGCCAGAGAGGAGCAGAGTTCACCATGACATCTCTGTATGCATTGACAACATTCCAGAGCACTTCTAAAAGCAAATTCTAGGTGGTATTTGGATATTTTGCAGTGTAGCCTGGTGAGTGTCCAGTAAGCCTTTTAAATTATGGGGTTTTTTCCCAGGAGTCCCAGAGCTCTCTCATTTCATAAAACTGAAGCTGAAATCTGGCACTCAACCTGTGTAAGCTTCCTGAATATTAAACATTTGGAGAGGAGAAGTAAATTTAAGGACAAAGCTCAGGAAAAAAGGAGAATCAGAACCTTCTGTACCCAAATGGGAGCAGGGCAGGGAGTTTATTGAAGTCTTGAGACTGCAGAGAGCTTGTGGGTTCAAAGATAGTACTGAAACTTCTAAGGCTTCCAGAGGAAGATGAGTCTGGAGCTCAGTTACTTCCTTCATCATCTCCAAAATGCAAAAAAAAACATTAAAAAAAAGCTTTTAATCAATAGTCAGTGCAATAGTGAATGAATGAATGAATGAATGAATGAATGAAAAGCATTTTGCAAATCAATAAAGCTGAGGAGGTTGGCAGGAGCTGCCCTCTTACCTGATTGGAATGGCAAGGAAAGAGAATGCTGATCAGGAGGATGCTCTGAAAGTCAGCAGCTGCTTTCTTCTCCCCCATTTCATTCTTAGAAGCTAAAGTGCTCCTGGCTTGAGAAGTTTTGAAATGCTTGGGGACTGAGAGTCAGGGGAATGAGAGCCAAGCAGAATGAAGAGTGGTGGTGAGATGCAGTGAGCAGACAAAGTAGCAAAAAGTGCTGAGCTGAATGAAAAGGACATTTTTTGGTCTATTAGGTCTATGTTGAGCTTCTCCCTGTGTCAAAATTATCTTCATTCCAGCCAGGAAGCCTTTTGATACTTCTGGAGGTGATCTTGCTGTCTGTTCAGTGTTGGTGCAGATGAAATCTGGAATTTTGACACAGTCTTTGTTTCTTCATAGTTGGAAAACTTGTTGGTGAGGCTGGGAGGCTCAGGGCAGTGACAGAGGTGAATAGAACATTAAATGGGGATGTGAAGGTTTGGGGGGGGTTTGCCTTTGAAATATTCCTCTAAAATCAGTGAGCTCCATCAAGTGCTGGCTTCCCAGACCCTATCCCCTGCTCTCAGTCTGGCTTTCAGCACATAGAATCATAGAATCATGGAATTGTCTGGGCTGGAAGGGACCTCAGAGATCATCAAGTCCAACCCTTGATCCACTCCCCCCGTGGTTCCCAGCCCATGGCACTCAGTGCCACATCCAGGCTCTTTGGAAATAGCTCCAGACACGGAGAATCCACCCCTTCCCTGGGCAGCCCATTCCAATGCCTGATCACCCTCTCCAGAAAGAAAGTCTTTCCAATCTCCAACCTAAACCTCCCCTGGCACAACTTGAGACCATGGCCTCTTGTCTTGCTGAGAGTTGCCTGGGAAAAGAGACCAACCCCCCCCTGGCTCCAACCTCCTTTCAGGGAGCTGCAGAGAGTGATGAGGTCTCCCCTGAGCCTCCTCTTCTCCAGCCTCAACACCCCCAGCTCCCTCAGCCTCTCCTCACAGCATCTCTGCTGGATCCCTTCACCAGCCCACTTGCCTCCTTTGGACCTGCTCCAGCACCTCAAGCTCCTTCCTGAGGGGCTGAGGGGCCCAGAACTGGACACAGGACTCAAGCTGTGGCCTCCCCAGAGCTGAGCACAGGGGCAGAATCCCTTCCCTGCACCTGCTGGCCATGCTCTTCCTCAGCCAGCCCAGGATGCCATTGGCCTTCTTGGCCACCTGGCCACACTGCTGCCTCCTCTTCAGCTTCCTGCCAATCCCAGCTCCCTTTCTGCCACTCTGTGCCCAGCCTGCAGCTCCCCATGGGGTTCTTGTCTTGAACCTCATCCCATTGGGATCAGCCCAACTCTCCAGTCTCTCCAGGTCCCTCTGCAGAGCCCTCCTGCCTTCCAGCTGATCCACACTCCACCCCATGCCCCAAAAGTGGGGTTGCTGTTGGTGAAAGAAGGGTGAGGATGCTGGAGGAGGTTATGAGGTGATGGGAATGGCAAAGGAAAAGCAGCTTTGTCTTTTCCTACCTGTCAGTTTTGGTCTCTCTGCCTGCAGCAGCCTCTTCACTCAGGAACAAACAGTGACAGCAAAATGCAGGCACCAGCAACCATCATGTGTTGGTTGTCCTGCCCTGCAAAGGTCACAGCACACCTGAGAAACCTTGAGCCTTCTTCAGGATGAGCTTGGAGGCTCCTTGTCAAGCCAGCAGAGCTGTCTTCTTCTCTTCCCAGCCTCACGTGGACACTTGAAAGCAAATTTACAAAAAGCACTTGGGCCCTGATGTGCAGAGCTGTTCAGGGACTGACGTTTGGGATGTAAACAGCCCCACAGTGGCTTGGCTCCATTTTCTGTGGAAAGTGGGTCACTGGGAATAAGGGGTTTAGCTTTAGTGTCATCTGAGGAGAGGACTGAAATAATGTGCAGCCATGTGTCACTTGAACACGTTAAGGCTGAGAGGAAAACTCAACGGGTGTTCTGGGACTCCTGAGCTGCTGCTGGGCATGCAGTGGGGTAATTTTTAAGACACTGATGGATGGAGATGGTGAGTGTTTAGAAACCTCTGGGGTCCTCTGGCTTGATCATGTGCAGGCAAGGAATATATAGCAGTGACAATTTCTGTAATGGTGTAAAAATGTTAGTGCAGTTTGGATCTGGGATTGTGCTGAGCCCATCAGCATGGGAGCATTTAGAGCCTCAAATGCTCAAGAGGGCTGTGAAGCCAGGCTGAGGGATTGGGGTTGTTCAGCCTGGAGAAGAGGAGGCTCCCAGGGGAGCTGAGAGCAACCTTCCAATATCTGAAGGGGCTCCAAGAAAGCTGGGGGAGGGAAGGGGAGATTGAGGTTGGAGATGGGGAAGAAATTCTGGAATTTGAGGGTGGGGAGAGCCTGGAACAGGTTGAGAGAGTTGGGGGTGTTCAGTCTGGAGGAGAAAGAAGAAGAAGAAGAGGAAAAGGAAAAGGAATTGAGGAGAGAAGGAGGAGGAGAAGGAGAAGGAGAAGGAGAAGGAGAAGGAGAAGGAGAAGGAGAAGGAGAAGGAGGAGAAGGAGAAGGAGGAGAAGGAGAAGGAGAAGGAGAAGGAGGAGAAGGAGAAGGAGAAGGAGAAGGAGAAGGAGAAGGAGAAGGAGAAGGAGAAGGAGAAGGAGAAGGAGAAGGAGAAGGAGAAGGAGAAGGAGAAGGAGAAGGAGAAGGAGAAGGAGAAGGAGAAGGAGAAGGAGAAGGAGAAGGTTCTGGGGAGCCCTTGGAGCTTCTTCCAGTGCCTGAAAGGGCTCCAGGAAAGCTGGGGAGGGATCTGGACAAGAGCCTGGAGGGATGGGATGAGGGGGAGGGATTTCAAGAGGAAAGAGGGGAGATTTAGGTGAGATTTTAGGAAGAAATTGTTTGGTGTGAGGGTGCTGAGCCCCTGTCCCAGGTTGCCCAAGGAAGCTGTGGCTGCCCCATCCCTGGCAGTGTCTCAGCCCAGGTTGGATGGGGCTTGGAGCAACCTGGGCTGTGGGAGGGGTCCCTGTCCATGCAGGGGTTGGAACTGGAGGAGCTGGAAGGTCCCTTCCAACCCAACCCATTCAATTCTAAAACTCTCCTAGGAGGGCTGTTCTTCAGATGTAGAAACAATAAGGTTCTCACTTGATAACCCTGATGAGCAGGGAACACTATTTATCCACCCATCTGATTTGTCCTCTCCTCCCCTTCTGCACACACACTCACTGAGGAAGGTGAAAAAGAGAATGTTGCTGTTGAAACTTGTGTGGTTTCTACCAACAAGCTTCCCAAAGAAACTGCACTCAGCTGAAGGACAGTCCTTAAATGTACTGCTCCTGTGCAGAAGGCAGAGATCAGGAAATTCAGGTCAAGTCTCCTGGTTTCTTGTGGGTGAATCTGTAGGCTCCTTGCTCAGAGGGCTGGGGAAAAACTGTAGTGAGAATCCCAGGTCTGAGCTTCAGGATCTTCTCCCAAGGAACAAGTGAGAGGACAAGGGAATGGCCTCAAGTGTCACCAGGGGAGGTTTAGGTTGGATATTGGGAACAATTTCTCCCTGGAAAGGGTTGTCATTCCCTGTCCCAGGCTGCCCAGGGCAGTGGTGGAGTCCCCATCATTCCTGGAGGGATTTGCAAGCCCTGGAGCTGTGGTGCTGAGGCCATGGGGCAGTGGTGGCCTTGGCAGTGCTGGGTTCAGGGTTGGACTGGATGATCTGAAAGGTTTTTTCCAACCAGTAAAATTCTGTGTTTCTATGACTTGGTCCTGTTCAATCTTAACCTCTCATCCTTCTTCAAGTGGATACAGCTCTGGAGCTAAGAACCTTGCTGGAAACAGTGTCCAAGTAAGAAGTGGGACAACTGCTGTGGGTTTGGAAGTGTACTTGAGAGTGTTCCTGCTCTGTCTTTTACACCCTGAGTGCAGCCATAGGAGAACAAGGGAGTTTGTACCAAAAGTTGAGGACTCTTAGAAAAATATTGGGCAGATTCCTGGAAGAAAAGTCCTTTGTCTGGTTCACAGGGAACCTGAGCCACAGGTTGAAGCCTAGAAGAAGATTTTTGGGGGGTTTCACTACCTCCATCCCCTTTCCTGATGCTCCTCTCTTTGTGCCAGCTTGGTGAACATTGGTGACAGAGTCCTGGGTCTTGTGTTTGGTGCCATCACTGTGTCCCTACCCCTCTCGAACTTACTGGAGTGTGAAGGTCAAGGTCCCACCTGATGTGGGGAAGTTGCTGTGGGGTTTGTGGACCAAACCCACTGAGTATTTGTGGAGCCCATGCTGGAAGGTTTGCAGCTTGTGTAGCCAGGAACATTTGATCTTCAGTAATAACAAAAAAAAGGTGGTTTGCCATTTTCTGAGAATAAAGGTGATGTTTGGTGGCTGTCAGGCTTTTTGGTGGAAGCTGTGCAAGTAGCACTGGGGGCTCCTTGTCTGAGCTGTGTCAGCTTGGGGTGAAGTCTTTTAAGTGTGATTGTTCTGATCTGTTCCCTCTGTGGTTTTCTTTGATTTTTTGCAGCTTTTCCGACGTGTGGCAGCTGCCTTGCCTGGAATGGAAAGCACACAAGACAAAAGTAGAGAAGACAGTATCCTTTCTTTCTGCTGCCAGGAAAATGCAGGCCCTGAGTAACAAGGATGAAGAAGGAGAGAGAGAGAGAGAGAAACATCTCTCTTACAGCCCTTGGTCAGCTTATGGACATCCCAAAAAGAGGCCTGAGAAGGGGGGGATGGGGGCAAGGAACCTTGGGGGCTTTAACCTTGGGCTTTTGAGCTTCCTTGAAATTGAGGAAGAAGCCTTGGTGGGTTAGAAAGCTGGGATTAGGAGTTGTTAAAGAGGGGGGATGGTTAGAGCAGTGTAAAAGTGAGGACAACTGAAGGGAAGATAATAGGAAGGTCCTGAAGGGTGCAGTCAAAACAGGTCCAGAAAGATTCTTTGCTTGGTGTTTGAGCAGGTTGGATGTGGAGAGGGAGGAGGAGATCATGGAGCAGGAGAAAACAGCTGAAAAGGGTACTAAAAAAATCCCCTCTGTGGCTCTTGCAGAATCCTAGAGTGCCCTAGGGTGGAAGGAACCTCTGTAGGTCCCTTCTCCAACCCTCCTGCTCAAAGCAGGGCTAGTTCCAAAAATCCAGAATTCTCAGAGAAACTTCTGAAATCTCCTGGGATGGAGATTCCATAACTCCCAGGACAACCTGGTACAGTGCTGGAGCTCAGCCAGCTCTGGGCAGACATCTGAGTGGTGTCAGGGACTCCACTGAAGGGATCCTCCTTGGAGAAGGGACAGGAGATGGTGTGAGGGATGGAAAAGGGATAAAGCTTCGTGCCCAGTGAGCAATAGGGCAAAATCTGAATTGTTTTCCTGCCCATCTGGGGGTTCTGGGGGGAGGAGAAGGTCAAGCCCATGGATGTGCTTTTGTTGGGTGTGAAAAGCTGTAGAAGTGGTGGAAGTTCTGTGATACCAGAGCCAGTTTTTTACTGCTCCACCTGAATTCCTGTTTCTGGTGGCTTGGATTGAGAGAGGAAAGGTAAAGGTGGAACAAGGGTGCTGGATGGGAAGGGGAGAAGGGGAAAAAGAGTGGGGGAAGAACCACGATGGGTACTTCCAGCTGGGAGCAAAGAGGGGGTTGTATTGAACCTGGATGGAAAGAGTTTGAAGATGTTAAAGTGGTTGAGATGTTGGGTTTTTGGGGGTTTTTTTTGAGAAGAGGAACTTTTGCAGGCTTGTCAGGATCAGGCAAGGGGGAAATGGAGGAGAAATGGTCCTTGAGAGGAAGGATGAGGCAGGGACTGAAACTCCATCTCCTGGAAAGCAGCCCCAGGGAAAGGAGGATTTGGGAAGCTGTGGATTGCAGCTGCTGAGGCACCAGCTTTGTGTGCTAGGGGCTTGATTGATCAAAAATATTTTGTTCTGCAGGGCACTCAAAGGTTAATTAATGAGCAACCAGCTTCATTAGTGAGAGGGCAGTGGCAGAGAGTCTGCAGGCACTGCCTGATGGGTTTTTCCCTATCAGGGAGTTTGATCACAGGTCTCTAAATGGGGGTGGAAGCAGGATGCTTTGAATTGGACTTCCTGCAGGCAGCAGATAGCAGAAATTGAATATGATTGTCTCCCAGATGGCTGTGGATTAATGGGGGGTGATTTTCCACAGGCTTTTTTTTTTTTTTTTACCCCCAGAACATGGAGGGTTGAAGGATCTTGAAGTGGTTGTGCTCAGTGATGAAGTTGTGGCTCGAGGTTTAGATCAGTGAAGCAAAAGGATCAAATACTTGGGTTGAGTTATTGGCCTTTTTGTTCCTCTTTTTCTGTGTTTTCTCCTCTGTTAAAAGCAGCTAAAGAAAGAAAGAAAGGAATGGGGAGCACCATCTGTCTGACCTATTTGCTTCTGTGTTGGCTGATAAGAGAACTGCTTGAGACTCAGGTTTGGGGATTTAGTGTCCAAAGCTCCTACAAAGGCAGCAGCTGATCACAGGCAGGTTCTGAGCAGCTCTCCAGCCACCTCTTGTTCTCCTCAGCTGCCACTCTGAGGGGTGAGTTCAGGCACCCCTTGCCCAGACCTAAAGAGCTTCTCCTGCCTGCCCCCCAAAAAATAAAAAGATGAGGATAGAGTAAGAGGGAGGCACTTGGCACTGAAGTGTAGAAGCAAACACTTCAGCCATGGGTTCCTCCAGGTTCCTGCTGGCCTCAGAACTTACTACTTTGAGGTAAAGCCCCTCCTGGGTGCCCATCAGCTGGAGGTTCTACTGGAAAACTGGAATCCAGTGTTGGATCAGCACTGGTGTGGCCACCAGCAGGAGCAGGGCAGGGATTGTCCCCCTGGGGTGGGCACTGGGGAGGCTGCACCTCAAATCCTGGGGTCAGTTTTGGGTCCCTTGTGACAAGAAGGACATTGAGGGGCTGGAGTGTGTCCAGAGAAGGGGAATGGAGCTGGGGAAGGGTCTGGAGCAGAAATCTGAGCAGGAGCAGCTGAGGGAGCTGGGGGTGTTCAGCCTGGAGAAAAGGAGGAGGAGGGGAGAACTTCTGGATCTCTGCAACTCCCTGGGAGGAGGTTGGAGTGAGGACAGGTCAGGCTCTGCTCCCAAGGAACAAGTGACAGAACAAGAGAAAATGGCCTCAAGTTGCCCAGGAGAGGTTTAGGTTGGATATTGGGAACAATTTCTTCCTGGAAAGGGTTGTCAGAGCCTGGCCCAGGCTGTGCAGTGGTGGAGTCCCCATCCCTGGTGATGTCCCACAAGGTGAGTCCCATAACCTGGGACAATAAAGATTGCTCTGCATCTTCCCAGGGATATTGAAGGGATTATTATGGGATCAGAGGATGGCTGAGGTTGGAGGGATCTCTGGAGATCTTGAAGGGCCTGGGCGTGTTGATCCTGGAGCAAAGGAGGCTGAGGGGAGAACTTCTGGATCTCTGCAAGTCCCTGAGAGGAGGTTGGAGTGAGGAGGGGTTGGGCTCTGCTCCCAAGTATACAAATGGTAGGATGAGGAGATGGCTTCAAGTTGCACCAGGAGAAGTTTAAATTGGATATTGGGAACAATTTCTCCCTGGAAAGAGTTGTCATTTCCTGTTCCAGGCTGCCCAGGGAAGTGGTGGAGTCCCCATCATTCCTGGAGGGATTTCCAAGCCCTGGAGCTGTGGTGCTGAGGCCAAGGGGCAGTGGTGGCCTTCGCAGTGCTGGGTTCAGGGTTGGACTGGATGATCAGGAACAGCGTGGCCAGCAGGTCCAGGGAAGGGATTCTGCCCCTGTGCTCAGCTCTGGGGAGGCCACAGCTTGAGTCCTGTGTCCAGTTCTGGGCCCCTCAGCTCAGGAAGGAGCTTGAGGTGCTGGAGCAGGTCCAAAGGAGGCAAGTGGGCTGGTGAAGGGATCCAGCAGAGATGCTGTGAGGAGAGGCTGAGGGAGCTGGGGGTGTTGAGGCTGGAGAAGAGGAGGCTCAGGGGAGAGCTCATCACTCTCTGCAACTCCCTGAAAGGAGGTTGGAGCCAGGGGGGGGTTGGTCTCTTTCCCAGGCAACTCTCAGCAAGACAAGAGGCCATGGTCTCAAGTTGTGCCAGGGGAGGTTTAGGTTGGAGATTGGAAAGAATTTCTTTCTGGAGAGGGTGATCAGGCATTGGAATGGGCTGCCCAGGGAAGGGGTGGATTCTCCGTGTCTGGAGCTATTTCCAAAGAGCCTGGATGTGGCACTGAGTGCCATGGGCTGGGAACCACGGGGGGAGTGGATCAAGGGTTGGACTTGAGGATCTCTGAGGTCCCTTCCAACCCAAATGATTCTGTGATTCTCAAGAAGGGGCTGCTGAGAAATCTCTTAGTGCCTGGAGTGACAGGACAGGGGCTGGGGGAGTGGAACTAAAAGAGGGGATGAGATAGAAGGAAGAAAATTTTTACAAGGAGGGTGCTGAAACACTGGCCCAGGTTGTCCAGAGAGGTGTGAGATGTCCCATCCCTGGGAACATTCCAGGTTGGGATGGAGCTCTGAGCAGCTGAAGGTGTCCCTGAAGTCAGGGATGGAGTAGGTGAACTGTAAAGGTCCCTTCCTGCCCAGAGCCTTCTCTGGTTCTCTCAGCTGGTTTGAAGGTGGGGTTTTGGTTCTTTGGGGTTTTTTGCTTTTGTTTTTGTTTTTTACTTGTTTTTTGGGGGGGGGGTTTAGTTTGGGTTTTTGGGTTTTGTTTTTGGTTTGGTTTTGGGTTGGTTTTTTGGTTTGGTTTTTTGGGTTGGTTTTTTTTCTTGTAGGTTTTGGTTTTGGTTTTTTGTTTTAGTTTTGGGGGTTTTTTTGGTTTTTGGTTTGGTTTTGGTGTTTTGGTTTTTTTGTTTTGGTTTTGGGTTTTGTTTGGTTTTTTTTTTTTGGATTTTGTTTGGATTTTTTGTTTTGGTTTTTTGGTTTTTTTGGTTTTGGTTTTGGTTTGGTTTCTTGTTTTTTGGTTTGTATTTTTTGTTTGTATTTTTTTGTTTAGTTTTATTTTTTGTTTCTTGTTTTTTGTGTTTCGTTCCTTGTTTTTTGTGTTTTGTTTCTTGTTTTTTGTGTTTTGTTCCTTGTTTTTTGTGTTTTGTTTTTTGTTTTTTGTGTTTTGTTTCTTGTTTATTGATGGTTTTTGGTTTTTTGTTTTTTGTTTTTCTTTTTTTTATTTCAGTTTTGGGGTTTGTTTGTTTTTTTTCTTGTTTGTTGTTTTGTTTTTTGTTCTGTTTTGCTTTTTCTTTTATTGTCTCTCTGTCTCCTTGCTGAACAACACCCTTCAGGGACCTCAGTGGCAAACACAGACCTTCCAGCCCCCTTCCCACCTTCCCCCCCCTCTCCTTGCCCAGGGAGAGCCCCAGTTGGATTTCTCTGTTTCCCTTAACTCCTTCCTCCCAGTGATTGACATAAAACTGGAAAAGCCTCAGGAGCAGCCTGTCAGTGAAGGAGGCTGTTCCTGCTAATCCCACCTGGCTCCAACCTTCCTCCAGAACATCACTGCTTCCCCTCCCTTTCCTCTTCATTGACTGCAGTGTGAATATTTGGCTTGAACCTTCCCCTTTCAGTAATAACATATTGCAGCTCATCATTGCTGGCTGTCTCGTGGAGATGATCTCTTAGCTTCACAAGCACACACACACACACACACAGAGAGAAAAAATGTCAGTGTCTTCATTATTTATAAGAAAAAAACAAAAAAACCCAAAATATTCCAGTGTATTCTAGTTATAACTTTAAAAAAAAAAAAAAAAAAAAGGAAAAAAAATAGGTACAGTTTCTTAATATTCATTCCTTTTTTTTTTTTTATGATGCTGCACTTGGAAATGATGGAAACTGAGGAAGTTTGGGATGGGGTTTAGGGGAGAAGTGACACTTTGAAGATCTTGGGTTTCTCTGAGCAGCCTGGGAAGTGACTGGAGAGCAGGTAGAGGAGGTGGCAGAATGCTGAGGGTTAAATGCTTATCCTTATAATAATTAATAATAATAATAATAATAATAATAATAAAGAAATTAAACCCAAGCTCTTGATGTTTGGAGCAGAGGGAGTCTTGGCCCCAAACTGGGGGGGTCTTGACACCACAAAAGCAGAGGCAACCTGGACAGTTTTTCCAAGAGGCCCCAAAGAACTAAGCCAGGGTTTTTGTGAGAGGGTTGAGTGGGTTCTGGAGGGTTTTTTTCTTTTTGGAGGGGAGGAAAGGAAAGGGCTGGGTGTGTGTTGTTGGCAAAAGGGAAACAGGGAAATAACATTTAAAGTGCACGATGAGTTTTAAGAGCATCTTAATTATTTTTTTTTTCTTCCTTTTTACATAGAACACCAAATGAAGTTAAATTATTACTGCCCAAGAGATGGGAACAGAACCTTTCAGCTGGTTGGAGGAAAAAGCATTTTGCTGCTTTGTTGGTTGTGGGGTTTATTATTATTTTGTTTTGTTTTGATTTTTAGGGGGAATACCAAGTGAATTCAGGACTGGCATTAAGTCAAACCTGCTGAAGTGGATTGAAACCTTTAAAGTTTGGCAGAAAAGAGGCAAAGAGCAGCTGGATTTCCCAGGGGAGAACTCACAGGCCAGTTGGCAGCTGGGAGAGAGGGGGGGAGAGGTGGAAGGGGGAAAATCACAGCCCCTTCCCCCAACATTGGTGGACTGGGGAAGGAGTGTTGGCTTTGATCACACAGAAATCTAGTTGAGAGATCTTAGAGAGTTGAATAGAATGGAAACTTAATGATTATGCAGAATTATGCCTTTATTTTTTAGCTTTTTTTATTTTATGTTCAGTCTTCCAAGTTGGTTTAGTTCGGTTCACCAGACCTGTAGAGTTTGGTTAAACACCAAGTCATTTAGTTTTCTATTTAACTAGGCTGACAGTTAACCTTTTTTTTTTTTTTGATATTTATTTCTTGGCTTCATTTTTTTTTTACTATTTTCAGTAATTTGAAGGGTGGGGGGGGGGTGGGATGATGTATATTTTTGCTGAGGTTTAGAGCTTTGCTGATGTTGCGAGACGTAGCTAGCCATGAAACACAGACTGGAAACACCACACTAGAAGTGCACCCTTTTCATCTTTACTCTAGTCATTGTGAAGTTGCTGTGTAAGTTAAATAAACACAACTGTAAATACATTTGTTTGCTGGGAGAATATGGCTGAGTTACAGTGCAGGGAGGAATCCTGGAGTCTGCCTTGCCATTGCGACTTCAAATTGCAAGCAAAAAGACTCAGGCTCCTCCTTTTTTTTTGGGTCTCTTCTGCCCCCTTTCCTACCATCTCAAAATAACCCAACTGGGGAAGAGAAAATCATCCTCACCACCACTTTTCACCAGGAAAAATGGGCCTAAAAGCTTTGGAATTCAGCATTCCTGACTCCGTGCCCTGCCCTGGGTTGATAGCAACTCTGAAAGGCAGAATGAGATGTAAAAGTGCTTTTATAATGCAATATTAAAGGCAAGTTGGTTTTTTTTGTTTTTTTTGTTTTTTTTCTTTGACGTGGCATGTCTTGAAAATAAACATCAATGATATGTGACAAAGGATCATTCTTTATTTAAAAGAAACTCTTGGGGGGAAGGAAACCTGGCTGCTTTTCCTGTATTGTACTGTTCTTAACTGTTTAAAAAAAGGTTCATCTTGCTGCTTCTTTTTGGGTTTGGTTTGTTGGCTTTATTTTTTTCCTCTCCTTTTGGTTCTTCATGCAGCTTAGGTTGGTCACCATTTGGCTGTTTTCCACAAGCATGGATATTTTCTTTTTAACCTCTGGTAGTAACCAAATCCCAACCTTTTTCCATAGCACTTTGAGCACCGGGTTTGTAAGGAGCTGGCTTAGAAGGAGCCACTTCTGATGGACCAGCAGCTCCAGGAACTTCTAGTGGAAGCTGCTTTTTGGGGAGCAGCTGCAATCCTGGGAGCAGGTTTGTTCAATGAGCCTATTGGAAGTTTCTCTGGAAAAAAAATAATGGAAAAAGTGGCTGCAGGAAGGAGGAGAAGTTCTCAGCTCTTTGATACTTTTCCTCCAGGAGGGCCCTGAGGTCTGCTCAACCCAGTCAGCTCTGTTTAAACCCATGTCCTTGCTGATGGTCAGTGCTTAACAAGACTCAATCCTGCCCTAAACCCACTTTTCCAGAGAAGAGACACTTTCAAATCAAGCACAGGAACCACACAGTCTTAAATTTAATTTATTTATTTGGTTTTCTTTTGGTTTTTTCTTTTGGTTTTCTTTTGCACCATAACTCTTGGCACCCATCGGTCTTATCAGGGTTTAGCTTTTAGTTTTCCTCCATCAACCTGGCCAGTAGAACCATGGCAACATTTCATTTTTTTTTTCTGCTTAAAAAAAAATGACTTATTTTAATTTTAAATGATGATTTTGTAAACAGTGAAAGCTTCTGCTCTGTTTCTTTTCTCCTCCCCACTCCAGCTTGGTCGTTGTACAGTAACATTTGCGCAGCTATTCCATGAACTCACTTTTTGTCTCGAGTACAAGTAGTTGAAGAAATTGTATAAGGGGAAAAAAAACAAAAAAAAAAGGTTCCTTTTCTTCATGTTGGAATGTCACTGGTACCTCAGCTCTGTTTGAGAATATGAAACAACAACAACAAAAGAAATCCTTAGCGCTTGAACTAAATAAATAATGTCTCATTGGAAAGCTCTTGGCTCTCTTCTCTAAGTATTGTCCTTCAGGTGCTTGGGGGTGCAGGCTTCTTGTTGCTGCTTTGGGGGTTTGAAGTGCTGCAGGTGGCTTTATTTTTAAGGTTTTGGGGTTGTTGTGGGTTTGGGGTTTTTTTTGGATGGTGGAGTTTGGGGTTTGCTGCCCCTCTGGTTCTCTGCGGTGTCTCCGCGTTGTTCCCAACACTTGTTCTCAGCAATGGGTGAGATGGAGGATGGGCACAGAGGAGTGGGACCTCTGCCTGCTGCAATTCCACCTTTCTGCTCCTTTCCTCCTCTCAAAATCCAGCTCTTTCCTCCCTTCCCTTTCTCAGAGGTGATTCGGGTGCATCCTGCACGGCTCCGGCGTCCCTGGGTGATCCAAACCCCCCTGCCCTGAGGAGGATCCTGCTGCAGCCTCCACCCTGCTGGAGATGGCAGACGAGGACTTTCTGGGATGGGGAGGTGAGTACCAGTGCCAGACACTCCTTGGCAGAGTTTTCCATGTTGGATCTTCCAGGGAAATTCAGTGGTTTGGGGCTGGTGGCACCAGCAGCCTCTTGGTGTGTGGTCGAGTTTTTCTTTTCATCATTAAGTTGGGTGTTAAACTTGACCAGGAAGAAAATAGGAACTTTTTGTGCTGGATTTAGTGATTTGGGAACAGCCAGGTGGGATCAGGTCACTGGAAGAGACATTTGTCACTGGGAGGAGCTCCTGTTCCTTGCCTTTGGTACCTCCCCATCCTATCCTGGGTTGGAGCCCACCCAGGGAGCAGCCCAAGGGCTTGAGGGAATTGGGAGGAAAATCACCTCTCAAAAGTGGGATTAGGATCATTATTTGGGAAGGAGCTGAACTTATTATCAGTGAGTGGTGTTCCTCAGGTAGGACCCAAACACGTTGGGTCTCCATCCCTCCTCCTTGCTCTCCATGGCTGCTGAATTCCCTCAAGGATGCTGCTGGGGGCTGAAACCCCAAATGTTGATACCTCCCTTTCCCAGCTGGAAAAAGGGGATGGATGAAACTGGGGAGAAGGGGCTGGGTGAAACTGGGGAGAAGGGGATGAAATTGGGGAGAAGGGGATGGAGGAAATTGGGAAGAAGGGGATGGATGAAACTGGGGAGAAGGGGATGAAATTGGGGAGAAGGGGATGGAGGAAATTGGGAAGAAGGGGATGGATGAAACTGGGGAGAAGGGGATGAAATTGGGGAGAAGGGGCTGGGTGAAACTGAGGAGAAGGGGATGGAGGAAACTGGGGAAAAGGGGCTGGATGAAACTGGGGAGAAGGGGCTGGGTGAAACTGGGGAGAAGGGGAATGAAATTGGGGAGAAGGAGATGAAAATGTGGAGAAGGGGCTGGGTGAAACTGGGGGGAAGGGGATGGAGGAAACTGGGGAGAAGGGGATGGAGGAAACTGGGGAGAAGGGGCTGGGTGAAACTGGAGAGAAGGCTGGATGAAACTGGGGAGAAGGGGATGAAACTGGGGAGAAGGAGATGAAAATGTGGAGAAGGGGCTGGGTGAAACTGAGGAGAAGGGGATGAAATTGGGGAGAAGGAGCTGGGTGAAACTGGGGAGAAGGGGATGGATGAAACGGGAGAAAGGGATGAAATTGGGAAGAAGGGGCTGGATGAAATTGGGGAGAAGGAGCTGGGTGAAACTGGGGAGAGGGGTCTGGGTGAAACTGGGGAGAAGTGGCTGGATGAAACTGGGAAGAAGGAGCTGGGTGAAACTGGAGAGAGGGGGCTGGGTGAAACTGGGGAGAAGTGTCTGGGTGAAACTGGGGAGAAGGGGCTGGGTGAAACTGAGGAGAAGGGGATGAAATTGGGGAGAAGGGGCTGGGTGAAACTGGGGAGAAGGGGCTGTGGCTGGGCCAGGGATGGGCTGGGGGCACCCACCAGCTGGAGCCAGGGTAGTGGCCACAAGCCCAGGGGTGCAGAGGGTCAAGCTCTCTGCTCCCAACCTGCTGGGGATTTGGTAGCTAAAAAGTCAACCAGGGAGTGTCTGGCTGGGATCAGAGGGTGCCTCATGCTGATGTTTTGCTGATGGCTTTTGTCTGCTTTGCTGAAAAGGGTCAGGCTTAATTTTTTTATTTTTTTTTATTTTTTTTCCAGGCTTGGAGGAGCTGCAGCCATCTCCTTGGAGCAGCCAACACCATCCCCTTGCTGCACACCCTCGGGTTTGCTCCCAGCACTTAAATCCTCAGCAACCCGTGAGGAGAGAGCTCTCCCTGATGCAGCAGCAGCAGCAGCAGCATTTTTTTTCCATGCTGGGCATGCACCAACCTTGAAAGGAAGATAAACGAGGGGTGGGCAGGCTGCTTCTCCACTTCCCTGCCTGCAGACTTGGCTGCAGCAGAGGCTGCCGGCGCTCCTGTGGTCAGAAAAGGAGCTGCAGCCCCCCAGACCTGGCTGCTGAGCCTCCTCCTCTGCTGCTCCATAGGTGCCTGAGCTTGGGGTTTGGTTTTTCATCGATTTTTATTTTTCTTTTTTTCCCCCCATTCTTCTTCACCCCCCTTTTCCCATCCCCACCCCTCTCTGAGCTGAACGTGGCTTTTTCTGAGGAATTTGGGATCTTTTTGCAGTGGCTGAGCATCACCTACAGCCCAGGGGGATGCTGCAAACCCCTGGCTCAGGTGTGTCAGGGGCCAAACACCATCTGAATTACCATGACATGAGCAGCTCTGTCCTGGAGGATGAGGAGGGGCAGCAAGGGGTTTGGGAGCGATGCTCCTGGGTTCAGAAGGAAGAGGCTCTCCCCACCCGTGTTGAATCTTCAAGGCTTGCCACCTTTTTCCCCAGTTTTGGGGGGGATAAATGAAAGGCATTTGCAGTGTTTGCTGCCAGCCACCCAGAGAGCATGTCTGGAAGGAGGGTTGCATGTAAAGCTTCATTAAAGTTACCCCTAATTAAAGGACTGCACTCACTCCCTATCCCCCACCTGCTGGCAGTGGATTTGGTGCTGACCTTTCTGAGCTGGGGAGAAGGGAATAGGTGGAAATTCCAGGCTTGATCCTGACATTTGCTGAGACTCAGCAGCTCATGATGCAGCTGCTTTATCTCCAGAGAGAAAAAAAGGTTTTTGGATCACATCAAGGGTCAAGGAGTCTCCAGCCAAGTTCTTTGCTGTGACATTTGGGGGCTGTTTGTGGGCATGTTTGGAGGTTTCCTTCCTGAGCCTGGTCCCACTTGTGTTAATCCTCATTTTGGGGAGTTGTTTGGGGCTTGGGGAGCATTCAGAGAAGGATGACACAGATCTGTGTGTGTGTTTGGAGTGGTTCACCTCTCACTTCTGTTTCTCAGCACTTCTTGTCCCTCTGTTCCCCATAGCATCAGTCCCAGGCAGCACTAAAAACCCTTCTCCTGCAGATGAAAACCCCAGTCAGGGGGTTTTGTGGTTGATAATTCTTTATGCTTCCAAATTCCTTTTTAACCTGTTCCATGGCTCCTTTGTTTAGCTTCCTGCTGAGGGCTCTGCCTGCCACCAACAGCCTGAAGACCCCAGGACCTGCTGCTGGAGGCACAGGCTGGACCATCACTGCCCTTCCTTGTGGCCTTCCCTGGACCTCTTGGTGTCCCTGGGTCTTCAGGAGACCAGCAAATCCCTGCTTGGTTGGAGAGGAATCATCCCTGGGATGTTCAGGTACCAGAGGGCTGGGGAGCATGGGGCTCTGAGCTGGGGAAAAGGAGATTTTTGAAGGTTGTGGTGTGGAGAGGAGAGCTGATGGCCTGGTCATGGGGCTCTCAGTGACAGATTTCCAGATGTTTCTTTCTCCAGATGTGTCCCAGCCTCAAGTTATGAACCTGGTGTGGCAAATGCCCACACCAGCAGCTCCTGGAATGGGTTTGCTGAAGGAAAGCTGCAGCTTTTCCCAAAATCTCCCAGGACTGGAAGACCCTGAGGGGTTTTGAAGGATGTCCCCTTGCTTGGCCATGTCCCTGCCCAGCCCAAACCATCTTGCACCCCCAGGTTGTGCTGCTGCCTCTGGGTGCTTTATTCCCACCAGAGCTGGGCAGAACCCCCAGGGGCTCCATGTCCCAGGCTGCTTCATTTCCCAGGAGATGGGGTGGCACCAGGGGGTCCCCATCAGCATTAATTAATTAACTGGTGGCAGCAGCAGCAGCTGGGACCATGCCCATCCCTGGAGCTGATCCAGAGCTGCCCCTGGTCCCCTGGTACCAGGAGACTTTGGGGAGAGGAGATGTGGACTCCCTCACACTCATTCTGGGATGTCCCTCTGTCCCAAAGCCCTCCCTTTGGGGTCAGGGTGGGGGACACCCCACAATGGGTCCTTTGGTCCTGCAGGGTCAGGAGGGGAGGGGGCAACAGAAGTGACAGCTTCTGTTTCCCACCTGAAATATCCCAAAATCTATCCTGGGTTTGTGGGTTTATTTCCAGTCCCTGAAAGAGCTCCAGGAAAGCTGGGGAGGGACTTTTACTCAAGATGGAGTGATAGGAAAAAGGGGAATGTTTTTAAGCTGGATTTAGGTTGGACAATCCCAGAACCCCCCCAGGTCCTGGAGGCATCAGCAGAAGCCCAGAGAGCATTGAGGGAGGGGATTCTCCCCCTCTGCTCTGCTCTGCTGAGACCCCACCTGGAGTCCTGTGTCCAGTTGTGGAGTCCCCAGCATCAGAAGGACACAGAGCTCCTGGAAGGTGTCCAGAGGAGGCACTGAAATGCTCAGAGGGCTGAACACCTCCCTGGGAAGCCAGGCTGAGGGATTGGGGTTGTTCAGCCTGGAGAAGAGGAGGCTCCCAGGGGAGCTCAGAGCAACCTTCCAATATCTGAAGGGGCTCCAAGAAAGCTGGGGGAGGGCTTTGGACACGGGGGGGTAGGGAGAGGAGAAGGGAACTGGGTTAAAAGTTGGAGAGAAAGGGGAGATTGAGGTTGGAGATGGGGAAGAAATTCTGGAATTTGAGGGTGGGGAGAGCCTGGAACAGGTTGAGAGAGTTGGGGGTGTTCAGTCTGGAGAAGAGAGGAGAAGAGAGAGAAGAGGGAAGGAGAAGGAGGAGGAGGAGGAGGAGGAGGAGGAGGAGAAGGAGAAGGAGAAGGAGAAGGAGAAGGAGAAGAAGGAGAAGGAGAAGGAGAAGGAGAAGGAGAAGGAGAAGGAGAAGGAGAAGGAGAAGGAGAAGGAGAAGGAGAAGGAGAAGGAGAAGGAGAAGGAGAAGGAGAAGGAGAAGGAGAAGGAGAAGGAGAAGGAGAAGGAGAAGGAGAAGAGAAGGAGAAGAAGAGAAAGTTGTGGGGAGCCCTTGGAGCATCTTCCAGTGCCTGAAGGGGCTTCAGGAAAGCTGGGGAGGGATTTGTACAAGAGCCTGGAGGGATAGGATGGGGGGGAAGGATTTCAAGAGGAAAGAGAGGAGATTTAGGTGAGATATTAGAAAGAAATTGTTTGGTGTGAGGGTGCTGAGCCCTGTCCCAGGTTGCCCAAGGAAGCTGTGGCTGCCCCATCCCTGGCAGTGTCTCAGCCCAGGTTGGATGGGGCTTGGAGCAACCTGGGCTGTGGGAGGGGTCCCTGCCCATCCAGGGTTTGGAATTAAAGGATCCTGAAGGTCCCTTCCAACCCAACCCATCTGGGATTCTCTGGTTTCCCTGTTCCCCTCTCTGTTGCAGAAGGAATACCCATGGGCTCTGGGGATGCAGAGGAGGAGGAGGGGAAGTTGTGGGGCTGAGTGTGGCACAGGGGGAGATGGCAGAAGGGAGGAGGGCGCTGAGGGGTGGAGAGGGCCAGATCCTCCTTGGAAGATGAACTTTTCCTCTTGGGATCCGTGCAGCAATGGAAGGACCTGAAGGGGGTGGTTGTGGTAGAAAAGCCTGAAGTTTTGGCTTCAAAAACGCTGATTTTTAAAATTTATTTATTTATTTTCCTAAAAGCAGGGGCTGGGCCAACCTCAGCTTCGACGATTCACAGATTAAAGAACCCCCCTGAAGCTTTGAAGCCACCTCGAGGCTTCAGAGGGAGCTGGCAGAGCCTCTCCCTGCACCAATCCCTTCCCAAAGGGAAACTGCTCCTTCTGCAGGCTCTGGATTTGGGATGCAGAGGGAAGGAGCTGCTCTGCCACCTCCAGAGAGGTTTCTTGGGTGGTTTTAATTTTTTTTTTTCTTCTTCTGCATCTCTTCAGGGACACCCGAGACCCCGGGGAGGGGCTGGGGCTGGTTGGGTCCAAGCAGCAGAGGCACTACAGGTTGGGGAGAGAGTGCCTTGAGAGCAGCCAGGCAGAAAGGGACCTGGGAGTCTGGATTGCCAGGAAGCTGAAGAGGAGCCAGCAGTGTGCCCAGGTGGCCAAGAAGGCCAATGGCATCCTGGGCTGGCTGAGGAAGAGCGTGGCCAGCAGGTCCAGGGAAGGGATTCTGCCCCTGTGCTCAGCTCTGGGGAGGCCACAGCTTGAGTCCTGTGTCCAGTTCTGGGCCCCTCAGCCCCTCAGGAAGGAGCTTGAGGTGCTGGAGCAGGTCCAAAGGAGGCAAGTGGGCTGGTGAAGGGATCCAGCAGAGATGCTGTGAGGAGAGGCTGAGGGAGCTGGGGGTGTTGAGGCTGGAGAAGAGGAGGCTCAGGGGAGAGCTCCTCACTCTCTGCAACTCCCTGAAAGGAGGTTGGAGCCAGGGGGGGTTGGTCTCTTTACCCAGGCAACTCTCAGCAAGACAAGAGGCCATGGTCTCAAGTTGTGCCAGGGGAGGTTTAGGTTGGAGATGGGAAAGAATTTCTTTCTGGAGAGGGTGATCAGGCATTGGAATGGGCTGCCCAGGGAAGGGGTGGATTCTCTGTGTCTGGAGCTATTTCCAAAGAGCCTGGATGTGGCACTGAGTGCCATGGGCTGGGAACCACGGGGGGAGTGGATCAAGGGTTGGACTTGATGATCTCTGAGGTCCCTTCCAACCCAGACAATTCTATGGTTCTGTGATTCCCGTCCTTCCCTTCCCAGCTCCTGGTTCCAAAAGGAAGAGAGGGATGGACATGAGGAGGGGGTGGCACTTGAGGGAGACCCAAAGCTTCCCACCACCAGGAGATCCCCGAGGAGGAGGAGGAGGAGGATCCCCCCTCTCAGCCTCACACACCCGCAGCCAGGGGCTGGGTTTTCACTGCCTTTATTTCAGGAAGTGCTTTTTGTCTTTTTTTTGTGTGTCTTTTTTTCCAAAAACAGCTGAAAGGGGAGGAGCAGGTTTGGAGGGAAGGAAGGTGGGGAGGATGAGGAATGGTGGTTTTTTGGGGGGATATTCCCCCATCCCCTCCTTCAGGCCCAGGGAGGAGCTGATCTGGGGGTTTTACCAGGTTGGTTTTTCTGTCACCTACCTGGGATTTTCAGATTTAATTTTTATGATTTTTTTTTTTAATCTCACTGGTGGCTCTGGGTGAAGTGGTGCCCCTAAAGGTAACACTTGGCAGCTGCCCCTCCCTGTCCCCTTTCTCTCCCAGCTCTGCTTGGTGCTGCCCAACACAAAAAATGTCACCCACCCCCTTGGCCCTTGTCCTCAGGGCCACCTCAAGGCATCATCACCCCCTCCTCAATCCCAAATCCCTGCTTCCAAAGATCTGGAAAGGGTTCCCAGGTCCCCAGGGTGAGCTGTCCTTGTCCCCAGGTGATTTCTCCCCCTTCCCAACACTCAGGGTGAAACTCCAGATGCCTCCTGTCCCTCCTGCTGGGCTGGGGAAGCTGTGAGATTCCCAGTGCTCTTCCCATCCCCATTTCCAGGGGTCTGGCCCCAATTCTCAGGGGTTTAGCCCCAATTCTCCAGGGTTTACACCCCTTTCTCCAGCTTGGCAACACTCAGGGCACTGGTGCAAGGCAGTGGAAGGGCTTGGACATCCTTCCAAAGGTTTTCATCCCCCTTGATCTTCACCTTGTCTCCTGATTATCCCTGAGTTTACCTTTTGTGTCACTCCTGCTCTGGTGCTGGAGCCTCCCCCCAGCCCCCCAAAACAAAAGAAAAACCCTTTACAAAGCAGCTTCAAAGCTTGGGCTGTGACAGAAATCATCCAGCTGCCCAAAAAAAAACCCTGTTTGGAGCAGTGATTCCCTCTCTCCCTCTTGTTCCAAAAATCCAGGTATTTCTGCAGCCAGCTCCCCACAGAGGTTTGTTTGGGGTTGGGATCCTGGACCTTCCCCTCTGCTGAC
This sequence comes from Archilochus colubris, assembly GCA_023079485.1. Lineage (NCBI taxonomy): Eukaryota > Metazoa > Chordata > Aves > Apodiformes > Trochilidae > Archilochus > Archilochus colubris. Next base: position 199,420,770 of record CM041083.1, on the reverse strand, counting down.
AGCCCCAGGCCCTTGGTGGATGGGAATTGGGTTTTGGGGTTGTTTTAAGGTTTTTTTTCGGGGGGGGGGAGGTGTTTCTGAAGCACTTATAGGTTATTTAATGCAAAATTCCAGGCTGGGAGGAGGCTCTGGGATGGGGTTGGGGTTGGATCTCCATCCCCAGGGTGGAGGATGTGCCGAGCAGGGAAGTTTTTTTGGGGGGAGGCTGAGTGGTGAGTACCAAGCCAGGGGTGAGTTAAACCAGGCTGGGGAGGAACAAAGGGTTGGGGTGGTTTTTTTAGGGGGGAGAGGGGGCACAGGGGTGAGCAGGGGGGTGTTAAAACCAGCAGGGCATCCACATGAAGGAGCCCAGGGCAGCTCCCGTGGCCGCCCCTGCCAGCAGCCCCAGGGCCATCTGGTCCCCAGAGACCCTGTAGGGATCCTCACGCACGATGATGTGGGTCACCCCAGGAGCTGCAAGGCAAAAAAGGGGGAGCAGGGGGTGAGCTGGGCTTGGGGGTGACAAGGAGGACATTTTCTGGCACCCCCAAGCCCACCCCAGGTGCCACCCGAGGGACACTGCTTCCCTCCCACCCCCCCCACAGTGTGCTGGTGGTTTGGGATGGAGGGGACACCCAGGTTTTTGGCTGTCCCCCCGTGTTGCCATGGTTTCCCCCACCCTCCTCTCCCCACCCTGGATGTGTCACCGTGCACTGGGTCTGTCCCAGCTCAGCCCCTCAGCTCCTGGAGCTCAGGATCAGTCCCCAAACTCTGGGGGGCTGGATGTGGGGTGGGTGCTGTGACCACCCTGGTGAAACATCCACCAAAGGTGGGGGAAGGATGAGTGAGGGGGGTGAACTGGGAGGATGTGGCCACCACCCCAGTGCCACCAGATGGGGCCACCCACCTCCATACTGGTGGCCATAGTGGCCAGAGCTGATGTAGGCAGTCTGGTGGGAGTCGAGGGGCACGGTCTGGTAGTAGTCATCATCATAGGGGTCGTAGACGTGCACCTGGGAGGAGTGGGAGCATGGAGGAGGTTGGTGAACAGAGTGGGGACACCTGGTGGAGCCACAGGTGTGGCTGTGCCTCAGTTTCCCCCATTTCTCAAGCACCTGTGCTCAAGTCACCTTAATTTGGGCTCCTTTCACCTTCACCGTGTCCCCATCCCCTTTGAAGTCTCCCCCTGTAACCATGTCCCAACACCTGAACTCTGCTTCTGTCACCTTATCTGTGTCCCATGCCACCTTATCTGTGTCCCATGTCACCTTAACTCTGCCCCATCCCCCCCCAGCTGTGTCCCCCCTCAGCTGTAACTTCTGTCACCCCCAACAAGGTTGTCCCCCAGGGCTCTCCCATCTTCTGTTGGTGACACCAGGAGGGCTCTGTCACTTCTCACCCTTCTTCCCTTCACTCCTTGTGTCCCAGGGGGTGCAGGGTCCCAGGGGGCCACCTCAGCATCAGTCCAAGGTGGGAGGGCTCAGGTTGATGTCACCTCCACCCACCCACCCCCTCATTTTGGGGACAGAGCCCCTCGTTTTGGGGACAGAGCCTCACCGGGGTGGCTTTGGCCTCCAGCACAGCCATCTTCCAAGCACTGCAAATAAAACAGAAGGGAGGTGGGTTTGGGGTGGGAATTGTCCCTCTGGGGCTGGGAATTGTCCCCCTGGAGCTGGGAATTGTCCCCCTGGGGCTGGGGGCAGCTCTGTGTCCCCATCCACCCCCTCAAGTGACCTGGATGTGACCGTGGGGCTGGCACTGCTCTTTAATTCCCTGTTGGTGCTGGGCTACTGGGTGTGGGGGGGTGGTAGCCATGGGGATGGGCACAGGGCTAAATGCTCTTCCTTGGGAATGGCCCAAGGTATGAAATGAGGGCAGGCAGGAAAAACAGCACCTGAATTTTGGAGGAAAAGTGGGAAATGGATGAATTTCCCTTTCAGCTGGGGTCAAGCTGAGCTCGGCCATGGCTGAACATCTCCCCCCATCTAAGCACAGCTGAGAGCTTCCCACTTTTTATCTTTTACAAAAATGTGGGGGTTTTAAATTTATTTTCTATAGATGTCTGAATTTTTATAGCAAATTTTAGTATTTTTTATATTTTTATAGCAAAAAATGTCTTGATTTTTAATAGGAATAAATAAAAGGGGAACAGTGCTAGGAGTGGGTATCTCCTCCTGCTGGCCACAGGCAATAAGGACTTCACTTTCCTGCTATTTATCACTAAAATTCCAACAAAAAAAAACCCTTTTCCCAGTGATCCCAAAGCTGATTTCTCATTGGGGAGGGAATCCCCCTCTGCAGGAGAGAGACTGCTTAAAAATTGATGCTTTGGGCTCTGAATTATTCAGCAGGAAACCCAATTCTCTGTTCTATTGAGCAGAGAACACGGGGGCTCTGTGGGGTTTCAGCCATGGGTGGGTGTGGGGTGGGGGCCTCGTGTGGCCAAGGCTCTTTCCACCATCCAAAGTTCCATTTTCATCATGAGTGGCAACATCTCCCCCCCAGCCATGACCCTACAGGATGTCCCCAAGGTGTGGGTCACCATCCCTTCCAGCACCAAGGGAATCATAGAATGGTTTAAAGCTTGAAGAGGGGAGATTTAGGTGAGATTTTAGGAAGAAATTATTGAACTTGAGGGTGGGGAGAGCATGGAACAGGTTGAGAGAGTTGGGGGTGTTCAGTCTGGAGGAGAAGGAAGAGAAGAGAGGAGAGGAAAGGAGAGGAGAGGAGCAGCAGGAGAAGGGAGAAGGGAGAAGGGAGAAGGGAGAAGGGAGAAGGGAGAAGGGAGAAGGGAGAAGGGGAAGGTTCTGGGGAGCCCTTGGAGCAGCTCCCAGTGCCTGAACGGGCTCCAGGAAAACTGGGGAGGGACTTTGGACAAGGGCCTGGAGGGATGGGATGAGGGGGAAGGGTTTCCAGCTGCAAGAGGGGAGATGGAGAGGAGACGGGAGGGAGAAATTGTTTGGGGTGAGAGTGCTGAACCCCTCAAGGGGCTTTGGGCAAGGAAAAGGACACTTTGGACAAGGACATGGAGTGATGGGATGAGGATGAATGGTTTGAAGCAGAAATTTAGATGAAATCTTAGGAAGAAATCCTTGAATTTGAGGGTGCTGAGCCCCTGTCCTAGGTTGCCCAAGGAAGCTGTGGCTGCCCCATCCCTGGCAGTGTCTCAGCCCAGGTTGGATGGGGCTTGGAGCACCCTGGGCTGTGGGAGGGGTCCCTACACATCCAGGGGTTGGAACTGGAGGAGCTGGAAGGTCCCTTCCAACCCAAACCAGTCTGGGATTCTCTCCTACAAAGTTATTTTTGACATTTTGGGGTACAAAAGCAGCAGTTGTGCTTCAGGAAGATGAGTTTGCACTGGGGAATAGCACACTGCTGTTTTCTGAGCAGAACTGGATATTCATAGAATCATGGAATGGTTTGGGTTGGAAGGGACCTTAAAGATCTCCCATTTCCAAGGCCCTGTATGGGCAAATACCTCAGCACTGTGTGTGGCACAGCTCCTGGCACACCAGGGGACAGACAGAGTCCCTTTTGGGGACAACACCATCTGCTGTAGACCCTGTCCCAGGTTGCCCAAGGAAGCTGTGGCTGCCCCATCCCTGGCAGTGTCTCAGCCCAGGTTGGATGGGGCTTGGAGCAACCTGGGCTGTGGGAGGGGTCCCTGCCCATCCAGGGGTTGGAACCGGAGGATCTTTCAGGTCCCTTCCAACCCAAACCATTCCATGATTCTATCATTCTATGATTCCAGGTTTGGATAAAAAGCCAGATTTGGGTGAAAAAGCCACCAAGGAGGATTTGAGTGCTGTGCTGGTGACTTTTTTTCTTCTTGTTTTTTGTTTTTGTGGCTTACACAGCATCATCCTCGCTCTCTGCACACAGCGTTGTCTTGGAGCCGTCCCGCAGCACGATGGTCAGCAGGCAGTCACGGCTCCTCCCCTCGGGAGGCTGCACATCTGGAAAAGGAAAGGAGCAAGATCTGACCTCAGGGAAGGAGACCCCTCCTCACCCATGTCCCCCCACCCATTTCCCCCCACAGAGACCCCATCAGGAGAGCCACGAGCAGCCCCGGGTGCTCCCCGTGAAATAAGCGCTCGCTGGGACGCCGTGTTCAGTATGTGGGTTTAACTTCATCTCTGCTTACAGGTCCCTATCAGGCTCTCAAAGGTTAAAAGCCACCAAAAGCCAAGAGCTGAGGAGCAGAAACTTCCACCCCCACAGCCAAAAGAAAGTCGAAAAGGCAGAAAATTGCCAAAAATCTGACCTGGAGGTCACAAGGCTTGAGCTGCGCTTGCTCAGAATTTGCCGGATCGCAGCGAGCGAGCACCCAAATCTTGTTGAAGCACAAGACCCTCACTGGTGGAATTTGATTGTGAGCTCCAGCAAGAAGTGTAAATCCACAAGGGTTGTCCCCTCAGAGCTGGGCAGGACCCTCTGGTGAGGAGAAACCTTGGGATTTGTTGCTCACTCCGTGGCATCCTGGCGTCGCAGCCCAAGAAAAGGCGCTTTGTGTGGCGGCTGCGGGGCCGAGCTGAGCTCCTGCTTTTGTTCCCCTTGTTTGTGTGAGACTGTGTGGGATGAGTCAGGCCCGTGGGATTGTGCTTGGAACAAGCACAAACCAGGAGGAGAGTTTCTCCTTCCTGCCTTCTTTTCCCCAGGGAAAAGCAGTGGGAGAGATGATTTGATCTGCATCTCGTGGGGAACAACCTGGTGCTGGCTGGAGGGTAAACGGGGCTGAATTTTCATGGAGTGGTTTGGGTTGGAAGGGACCTGAAAGATGATCCAGTTCCAAACCCCCTGCGTGGGCAGGGACCCCTCTCACAGCCCAGGGTGCTCCAAGCCCCATCCAACCTGGGCTGAGACACTGCCAGGGATGGGGCAGCCACAGCTTCCTTGGACAACAGTGGGAATGGTCTCACCACTCTCACAGGAAAGAATTTCTTCCTCAGATCTCATCTAAATTCCCCTCTCCATGTTTAAAGCCATTGCCCTTCATCCCATCCCTCCAGGCCCTTGTCCAAAGTCCCTCCTCAGCCTCCCTGGAGCCCTTTCAGGTGCTCTCAGGTCTCCTTGGAGCCTCCTCTTCTCCAGGCTGAGCATTCCCAGCTCTCAGCCTGGCTTCACAGGAGATGTGCCCAACCCTCTGAGCATCTCATGGCCCTGAGCAGCCTGGATTGGTTTTTGGGGTATCCTAGAGCATCATTTAAAAGACTTCCACAGAGGATGGAGTTGGGAACAAGGGGTTTGGGGACATGGGGGAGTTTCTCACCTCTGCACTCACGCCCAGTCCTGACATCCCTGCAGCTGAATTTGATGTGGATCCTCCCGTCCATGTCGCGCTGCGTCTCGTCGTGATAGTAAACCAAGCTGCCATCCAGGTAGAGGACAAACCAGTTCCTCTTCCAACGGCGCAGGATGGAGCCTGAGGGGGATGGGAAAGAGGTGAAGGATCCTGGGGGGGATTTGCCCAGCACCCACCCAAGACCCAAAGCCCATCCCCTGACTTTCCAGCCGGATCCCACCGCCCCCTCCAAGAATCCCGCAGGGCACCCGGGCCTGGCATCCAGCCTGGCCAGGTGGCTTGAAATGAAACAGAGCTGCCAAAAAAAGCCATCAGGGCATCATGGGGACACCCCACTGGGCACACGGGAGCGGATCCAGCCCCGGAGGTGGAGCTGTGTCTCTGTTTTCATGGCAGAAGGTCCCTGTCCCTTACGTAAAGCTCAGCTGCCACCTCCTCACCGCTGTGGATTAACCGCCCGGCTCAGGGCCCCTTCCTCCCCCCCCTATCCCCCCAAACACCTCCTCCTGGAATCCCCTAGCCAAAAAACCTCACCATGGTTTTGTTTTTTTGTTTAATTTTGGGCAAAGTGGGGGGAGAAGGCTCCCAAGGTGGAAAGCTGAGGGGTTGTACTTACTCTGTCGCCAAAGCCAACCGCTCTTCACCAGCGCCATGGTTGCGGGAGGGTTTTCCGGACCTGCTGGTGAGGGGTAAATAATGAGGTTAAAATATCACCTCCTGCCTTGCCTGGGCAGCTCTCACCTCCCCGTGGCTCCAGGAGAAGAGTGGGATAGGGAATCACCCTCCTTGTCCCTTTTTATTGGGGAAGGAGGGGGGGGATGAGTCGATGGCTCGGGTTAATCGGGCTTAGACGTGGGATTTCGTCATCGGGGAAACGCGGTGGTTGGGCAGGGAGGAGGAACCTCAGCCACCTTCCTTTCTGCCTTTAATCTCTTTGGGATTTAGGGATTATCATCCCGTAGAGGTAAGTGGAGAAATCCAGGCCCCGGGTGACAACAGGGACCAAGTCCCCACGGCCCTGGTAACTTTCCACACCTGCCACGCTCCTTTTGTTTTCCCTCTCAGGGTGGGAACGGGTCCTTCGTAAGGCCACGAAATGGCTCCCCAGGTCCCCAGGCAGAGCCAACCCACTCAGGACCAGGCAGGAGCTGTGCCACAGGCTCCCCCCCCTCCCACCCATCAACCCCAGTGTCCCCACAATGGGGACTCAGCACCTCCTGGGTGGGTGCCCCCTGGTCTTGGTGGCACAGCCCCTCAGCAGGCAGTGGGTGCTGTGGGTCCTCTGTCACCCACTGCCCAAATTCCTGGGTGTCCCCATCCCCCTGGTGCCCCAGCACCCACCCTGGTAACCCACGTTGCCCCAGCACCCACAATCTCCCTGGCACCCACGTTGCCCTGGGAGCTGCACCCCCTCAGGAGACACAGCCCCTGGGCACCTCCTTTCCCTGGCACTCTCACCCCCTCTCTTCCCCCACATCCTCCGGGGTGATCTTGGAGATCCCAACTCAAAATATTCCATGATCCTCCTCACATCTGGTACCACAACATCTTCCCCCCCCCCCCAGAACTCCATACCCACGTTCTGGGGTACCCCCTTGCTGCATCTCTCTGGTCCCCAATATCCCTCAGGACTGCAGCCCCCCTGGGACCCCCATCCCCCAGTACCTCCCATCCCCTGGCAGCCCCATCCCTGATGCTCCCATCCCCCTGGTGCCCCCCAGCTCCTGGTGCCTCTGTCTCCTGGTGCCCCCCCAAGCTCCTGGTACCCCATAACTCCTGGTACCCTGTATCTCCTGGTACCCCCTTCCTCCTGGTACCCCCTGTCTCCTGGTACCCCCAGCTCCTGGTACCCCCAGCTCCTCGTACCCCCTATCTCCTGGTATCCCCTATCTCCTGCTACTCCCATCTTCCTACTCCAATCCCTGGTATCCCACTACTCCCCTCCTAGTACTCCACGCCCCCTGGTATCTCCCCCTCTCTGCTGCCCAAATCCCTGGTACCCCCATCCCTTCGCACCTCCCATCCCCTGGTGCCCCCCATCCCTGTTACCCCCCTCCCATTACCCCCATCCCCTGGTGACCCCATCCCTGTTACCCCCCACATCCTGTTACCCCTGTCCCCTGGTGACCCAAATCCTGTTTAACCCCACCCCCTGCTACCCCCATCCTGTTACCCCTATCCCCTGGTGACCCCTGATCCCTGGTGACCCCCATCCCGTTTCACCCACCCCCTGCTACCCCCATCCCATTACCCCTATCTCCTGGTGATCCCTGCTCCCTGGTGACCCCCATCCCATTTCCCCCACCCCCTGGTGCCCCCCATCCTGTTATCCCTGACCCCTGGTGACCCCCATCCCGTTACCCCCACCCCCTGTAACCCCCCATCCCCTGGTGCCCCCCCCATCCCATTACCTCCATCCCTGTTCCCTACATCCCCACTACTCCCCATCCCGGTGCCCCCCATCCCCTTATGTCCTCCATCCCATTACCCCCCCCGGTGCCCCCATCCCGTTACCCTCACCCCATTACCCCCCTCCCTGTTCCCTGCATCCCCCCTACTCCCCATGCCGGTGCCCCCCATCCCATTACCCCAATCCCTGCTCCCTGCACCCCCCTACTCCCTATCCCGGTGCCCCCCATCCCGTTACCCCCATCTCATTACCCCCCTCCCTGTTCCCTACATCTCCCCTACTCCCCATCCCGTTACCCCCACCCCCTGGTGGCCCCCATCCCATTACCCCCCATCCCATTACCCCCATCCCTGTTCCCTACATCCCCACTACTCCCCAACCCGGTGCCCCCCACCCCCTGGTGCCCCCCATCCCGGTGTCCCCCAACCCGTTACCCCTACCCCCTGATGCCCCCCACCCCATTACTCCCCTCCCTGCTCCCTGCACCCCCCTACTCCCTATCCCGGTGCCCCCCATCCCGTTACCCCCACCCTATGACCCCCCTCCCTGTTCCTTACATCCCCCCTACTCCCCATCCCGTTACCCCCACCCCCTGGAACCCTCCATCCCATTACCCCCATCCCATTACCCCCATCCCTGTTCCCTGCATCCCCCCTACTCCCCATCCCGATGCCCCCCATCCCGTTACCCCCCTCCCTGTTCCCTACATCCCCACTATTCCCCATCCCGATGCCCCCCCTCCCGGGGCAGTCTCACCGCCCGGTTCCGTTCGGCGGAGCTCTCCGGGCGGATCCGGTTCTGTTGGTCCCTTCTGCGGGCAGCGCTGCGCTCCTCTGCCCGGCCCTGCCCGCTGCCCGCCCGCACGGCCCGCCGGGAGCTGTAGTCCGGTACCGACAGGCTAGAAGTCCGGTACTGCCAGGACTGGGCTGGGCTGGTTCCGAGCATCCTCAGGTGCTGGGGAGAGGGAAAACGTCAGTTTGTGGTTTTTTGTTTTTGTTTTGTTTTCTTTTTTAGCAATTTATCCCAAATCCCCTAAAGAAATAAAATAAAAATAAAAATTAAAATTAAAATAAAAAATAAAAATAAAAAAAATAAAAATAAAAATAAAAATAAAAATAAAAATAAAAATAAAAATAAAAATAAAAATAAAAATAAATGAAACAGTGCCCGGTGCTGGTGGCACCAGTGAGAAAACCAGCAAAGAATTTGGGTTGGAAAAGCCCATTTAGATGAAATCCAGACATTACTAATGATCCACCACGGGCACTGTTATCACTTGGACTCCATCTTAAAGGGTTTGTCCAACCCAAACCATTGGATGATGCCCCTGGGACCCACTGGGGGGTCTGGATCCAGGGCCCCCCCTTTTCCTTGGAGCTGGGGGTGCAGAGTGGGGCTGGAAATCCCCTCTGGGGGGGCTCTGGGTCCCAATGGACCTTGGGTCTTCAGGGAGGTTTGGAAATCGTGGGCTGGGGAATTTGGGGAAAAAGTGGGGAGAAAAAAAAAAGTGAATTCTTGGGGGGAGGGATCAAGGGCTGAAAATCCAGGCCCCCCTTTTCCTTGGAGCTGGGGGTGCAGCTGTAGAGCTGGGGGTGCAGAGGGGGGCTCTGGGTCCCCTCTGGGGGGGCTCTTGGATCTTCAGGAAAGTTTGGAAATCGTGGGCTGGGGAATTTGGGGAAAAAGTGGAAAAAAAAAGGAGTGAGTTATTGGGGGGAGGGATCAAGGGCTAAAAATCCAGGGCCCCCCCTTTTCCTTGGAGCTGGAGCAGCTGTAGAGCTGGGGGTGCAGAGGGGGGCTGGAAGTCCCCTCTGGGGGGGCCCTTGGATCTTCAGGCAGGTTTGGAAATCGTGGGCTGGGGAATTTGGGGAAAAAGTGGGGAAAAAAATAAAAATAAAGTGAGTGAGGGGAGGGATCAAGGGCTAAAAATCCAGGCTTCCCTTCTCCTTGGAACTGGGGGTGCAGAGTGGGGCTGGAAATCCCCTCTGGGGGGGGCTCTGGGTTCCAATGGGAGCCCCAAAACCACTTCCAGAGCAGGGAGGGGGTGCCCAGGGCTCTGCCCCAGACTGGGGGGGGAGCTGAGATGCTGGGGGGGTGCAGGATCCTCCTGCAGAGCTGGGAATGGCTCTGAGGAGAAGTTTTACCACCACACTGGGACCTTTCTGGAGTGAGCATTGGGATCAGAGCTCCAGTGGGGTTCAGGATGAGGAATAAGCTGAATTTTCAGAATTTCTGAGCAAGGTGCCCCCTCCCCTGAGTTAAAAATCAACATCTGACCTGGGTCCTGCTGGAGAAAAAAGGAAAATTCTTGTCAGGTCCAGAACCAGATGAGCTGAAGCCAGAGGTGCAGGGTTGGAAAAGCTCCTGGAGTTCTGCTGGGGACCTTCCACCTGCTCGAGGCATCCCAGGCTTGGCAAAACTGTTGGGAGGAATAAAAAAAACCCAAAATCATGGAGGTTTGGAGAGGAGGAGAGGGTGGGATGAATCCCTGTGCCCTGCTGGCAGCCAGGGGAGGTGCAGACCTTGGGTCTCCAGCACCTGCCAGGAAGGTTTGGAAATCGTGGGCTGGGGAATTTGGGGAAAACGTGGAAAAAAATAAATAAAAGTGAATTATTGGGGGAGGGATCAAGGGCTGAAAATCCAGGGCCCCCTTTTCCTTGGAGCTGGGGGTGCAGCTGTAGAGCTGGGGGTGCAGAGGGGGGCTGGAAATCCCCTCTGGGGGGGCTCTTGGATCTCCAGGAAAGTTTGGAAATCGTGGGCTGGGGAATTTGGGGAAAAAGTGGGGAGAAAAAAAAAAAGTGAATTATTGGGGGGAGGGATCAAGGGCTGAAAATCCAGGTCCCCCCTTTTCCTTGGAGCTGGGGGTGCAGCTGTAGAGCTGGGGGTGCAGAGTGGGGCTGGAAATCCCCTCTGGGGGGGCTCTTGGATCTCCAGGAAAGTTTGGAAATCGTGGGCTGGGGAATTTGGGGAAAAATGGGGAAAAAGAAAATAAAGTGAGTGGGGGGAGGGATCAAGGGCTAAAAATCCAGGGCCCCTCTTTTCCTTGGAGCTGGGGGTGCAGAGGGGGGCTGGAAATCCCCTCTTGGGGGGCTCTGGGTCCCAATGGACCTTGGATCTTCAGGGAGGTTTGGAAATCGTGGGCTGGGGAATTTGGGGAAAAAGTGGGGAAAAAAAGGAGTGAGTTATTGGGGGGAGGGATCAAGGGCTAAAAATCCAGGCCCCCCCCCCTTTCCTTGGATCTGGGGGTGCAGCTGTAGAGCTGGGGGTGCAGAGTGGGGCTGGAAATCCCCTCTTGGGGGCTCTGGGTCCCAATGGACCTTGGATCTCCAGGCAGGTTTGGAAATCGTGGGCTGGGGAATTTGGGGAAAAAGTGGAAAAAAAAAGGAGTGAGTTATTGGGGGAGGGATCAAGGGCTGAAAATCCAGACCCCCCTTTTCCTTGGAGCTGGGGGTGCAGAGGGGGGGGCTGGAAATCCCCTCTGGGGGGGCTCTGGGTTCCAATGGGAGCCCCAAAACCACTTCCAGAGCAGGGAGGGGGTGCCCAGGGCTCTGCCCCAGCCTGGGGGGGGAGCTGAGATGCTGGGGGGGTGCAGGATCCTCCTGCAGAGCTGGGAATGGCTCTGAGGAGAAGTTTTAATACCACACTGGGACCTTTCTGGAGTGAGCATTGGGATCAGAGCTCCAGTGGGGTTCAGGATGAGGAATAAGCTGAATTTTCAGAATTTCTGAGCAAGGTGCCCCCTCCCCTGAGTTAAAAATCAACATCTGACCTGGGTCCTGCTGGAGGAAAAAGGAAAATTCTTGTCAGGTCCAGAACCAGATGAGCTGAAGCCAGAGGTGCAGGGTTGGAAAAGCTTCTGGAGTTCTGCTGGGGACCTTCCACCTGCTCGAGGCATCCCAGGCTTGGCAAAACTGTTGGGAGGGAAAAAAAACCCAAAAAAACCCCAAATCATGGAGGTTTGGAGAGGAGGAGAGGGTGGGATGAATCCCTGTGCCCTGCTGGCAGCCAGGGGAGGTGCAGACCTTGGGTCTCCAGCACCTCGTGGTTTGGAAATCGTGGGCTGAGGAATTTGGGGAAAAAGTGGGGAAAAAAATAAAAAGTGAATTATTGGGGGAGGGATCAAGGGCTGAAAATCCAGGCTCCCCTTTTCCTTGGAGCTGGGGGTGCAGAGAGGGGCTGGAAATCCCCTCTGGGGGAGCTCTTGGATCTCCAGGCAGGTTTGGAAATCGTGGGCTGGGGAATTTGGGGAAAAAGTGGGGAAAAAAAAATAAAGCGAGTGGGGGGAGGGATCAAGGGCTAAAAATCCAGGGACCCCCCTTTTTTCTTGGAGCTGGAGCAGCTGTAGAGGTGGGGGTGCAGAGGGGGGCTGGAAATCCCCTCTTGGGGGGCTCTGGGTCCCAATGGACCTTGGATCTCCAGGAAAGTTTGGAAATCGTGGGCTGGGGAATTTGGGGAAAAAGTGGGGAGAAAAAAAAAAAGTGAATTATTGGGGGGAGGGATCAAGGGCTAAAAATCCAGGGACCCCCCTTTTCCTTGGAGCTGGAGCAGCTGTAGAGGTGGGGGTGCAGAGGGGGGCTGGAAATCCCCTCTGGGGGGGCCCTTGGATCTCCAGGAAAGTTTGGAAATCGTGGGCTGGGGAATTTGGGGAAAAAGTGGAAAAAAAAAGGAGTGAGTTATTGGGGGGAGGGATCAAGGGCTGAAAATCACCCAGCTCCTCATCCCTGCTTCCAGAAGATAAGGACCAGCCAGGAATCTCTGTCTCCCCACGGACACAGGGAGGGCACACCTGGGGTGACTCCAGGAGGCAGGGATGTGATTCCATCGGGATAATCCTGCTGGGAGCCTCTCCCAAACCCTTTCATTTCCCAGAGGAAATTCCCTCCGGATCATTTGGGTCCCAGAAGGCTCAAGGAGCACGATGCCCAGCAGGGGGTTTTGAGGCTTAAAATGCAGTTTGGGTGATTTCCAGCCAATAATAAATCTCCAGGTTGGTAATAAAGAGGCTTTTGAAGCACCTGGCAGCCCTAAATCCATAAATCCCTCCTCTATCCTTGTAGATAAGTTGACCAAGTATGGGTTTGGTGATCAGGTAGTGAGGTGGATCAGGAACTGGTTGAAAGGAAGGAGTCAGAGAGTTGTAGTCAATGGGGCAGAATCTGGTTGGAGGTGTGTGACTAGTGGAGTCCCTCAGGGGTCGGTACTGGGACCGGTGTTGTTCAATATCTTCATCAACGACTTTGATGAGGGTATAGAATGTACCCTCAGCAAGTTTGCTGATGACACTAAGCTGGGAGGAGTGGCTGACACACCAGAAGGCTGTGCTGCCATTCAGAGAGACTTAGACAGGCTAGAGAGTTGGGCAGAGAGAAACATGATGAAGTTCAACAAGGGGAAGTGTAGAGTTTTACATTTGGGGAAGAACAACACGATGTCCCAGTATAGGTTGGGGGCTGACCTGCTGGAGAGCAGTGTAGGTGAAAGAGACCTGGGGGTCCTGGTAGACAAGAGGATGACCATGAGCAAGCAATGTGCCCTTGTGGCCAAGAAGGCCAATGGCATCCTGGGGTGCATTAGGAAGGGTGTGGTTAGTAGGTCAAGAGAGGTTCTCCTCCCCCTCTATTCTGCATTGGTGAGGCCGCACCTGGAGTATTGTGTCCAGTTCTGGGCCCTCAGTTCAAGAAGGACAGGGAAGTGCTTGAAAGAGTCCAGCGCAGAGCTACTAAGATGATTAAGGGAGTGGAACATCTCCCTTCTGAGGAAAGGCTGAGGGAGCTGGGTCTCTTTAGTTTGGAAAAAAGGAGACTGAGGGGTGACCTCATCAATGTTTTCAAATATGTAAGGAGTGAGTGTCAGGGAGATGGAGTTAGGCTTTTCTCAGTGATGACCAGTGATAGGACAAGGGGTAATGGGTGTAAATTGGAGCATAGGAGGTTCAAGTTGAATATTCGAAAAAATTTTTTTACTGTAAGGGTGACAGAGCCCTGGAACAGGCTGCCCAGGGGGGTCGTGGAGTCTCCTTCACTGGAGACATTCAAAACCCGCCTGGACACGTTCCTATGCGAAGTGCTCTAGGTGGCCCTGCTCTGGCAGGGGGGGTTGGACTAGATGATCTTTCGAGGTCCCTTCCAACCCCAAGGATTCTATGATTCTATGATTCTATTCCAGCAGATTTTCAATGGTTTTTCCTCCCCCTTTTTCTTTTAACTTTTCCAATGCTTTTTTTTCCCTTTCCCCTCCCTCCAGGGACAGCTTTGCCAGGAGGAAGAGCAGGAGGAATGAAATGAATCCAGCAGCAAAAAGGGGGATTATAAAAGAGTTAAAGTGCAGCATGCAGGAATTAGGGTGAAATTTGGGTTTGGGATGAAATTTGGACTGGAATTTAAATTTGGGGTGAAATTTGGGTTTGGGTTGAAGTTTGGGTTTTGGGTGAAATTTGGATTTTTAGGGTGAAATGTGGATTTGGGCTGAAATTTGGGGTTGGGATTAAATGTGGATTTGGGCTGAAATTTGGATTTAGGTTGAAATTTGGATTTGGGTTGAAATTTGGATTTGGGTTGAAATTTGGATTTTTAGGATGAAATGTGGATTTGGGCTGAAATTTGGATTTAGGTTGAAATTTGGGTTTGGGTTGAAATTTGGATTTTTAGGGTGAAATGTGGATTTGGGCTGAAATTTGGATTTAGGTTGAAATTTGGGTTTGGGGTGAAATTTGGATTTTTAGGATGAAATTTGGGTTTGGGATTAAATTGGAATTTGGGATGAAATTTAGGTTTGGGGTGAAATTTGGATTTAGGCTGAAATTTGGATTTTTAGGATGAAATGTGGATTTGGGCTGAAATTTGGGTTTGGGATGAAATGTGGATTTGGGCTAAAATTTGGATTTAGGTTGAAATCTGGATTTGGGTTGAAATTTGGATTTTTAGGGTGAAATGTGGATTTGGGCTGAAATTTAGATTTGGGGTGAAATGTGGATTTGGGCTGAAATTTGGATTTAGGTTGAAACTTGGGTTTGGGGTGAAATTTGGATTTTTAGGATGAAATTTGGGTTTGGGTTGAAATTTGAATTTGGGATGAAATTTAGGTTTGGGCTGAAATTTGGATTTAGGCTGAAATTTGGATTTTTAGGATGAAATGTGGATTTGGGCTGAAATTTAGGTTTGGGATGAAATGTGGATTTGGGTTGAAATTTGGATTTAGGTTGAAATTTGGATTTTTAGGGTGAAATGTGGATTTGGGCTAAAATTTGGATTTAGGGTAAAATTTGGGTTTGGGTTGAAATTTGGATTTTTAGGGTGAAATGTGGATTTGGGCTGAAATTTAGATTTAGGTTGAAATTTGGGTTTGGGATGAAATTTTGATTTTTAGGATGAAATTTGGGATTGGGTTGAAATTGGAATTTGGGATGAAATTTAGTTTTGGGCTGAAGTTTGGATTTAGGCTGAAATTTGGATTTTTAGGATGAAATGTGGATTTGGGCTGAAATTTAGGTTTGGGATTAAATGTGGATTTGGGCTAAAATTTGGATTTAGGTTGAAATTTGGATTTGGGTTGAAATTTGGATTTTTAGGGTGAAATGTGGATTTGGGCTGAAATTTAGATTTAGGTTGAAATTTGGGTTTGGGATGAAATTTTGATTTTTAGGATGAAATTTGGGTTTGGGTTGAAATTGGAATTTGAAATGAAATTTAGGTTTGGGGTGAAATTTGGATTTAGGTTGAAATTTGGATTTGGGTTGAAATTTGGATATTTAGGGTGAAATGTGGATTTGGGCTGAAATTTAGATTTGGGCTGAAATGTGGATTTGGGTTGAAATTTGGATTTAGGTTGAAATTTGGGTTTGGGATGAAATTTTGATTTTTAGGATGAAATTTGGGTTTGGGTTGAAATTGGAATTTGGGATGAAATTTAGGTTTGGGGTGAAATTTGGATTTAGGCTGAAATTTGGATTTAGGAAGAAATTTGGGTGTGGGATGAAATTTGGATTTAGGCTGAAATTTGGATTTTTAGGATGAAATGTGGATTTGGGCTGAAATTTGGGTTTGGGATGAAATTTGAATTTGGGCTGAAATTTGGGTTTGGGATTAAATGTGGATTTGGGCTAAAATTTGGATTTAGGTTGAAATTTGGATTTGGGTTGAAATTTGGGTTTTTAGGATGAAATGTGGATTTGGGTTGAAATTTGGATTTGGGCTGAAATTTGGGTTTGGGATGAAATGTGGATTTGGGTTGAAATTTGAATTTGGGATGAAATTTAGGTTTGGGGTGAAATTTGGATTTAGGAAGAAATTTGGATTTTTAGGATGAAATGTGGATTTGGGCTGAAATTTGGATTTAGGTTGAAATTTGGATTTAGGCTGAAATTTGGATTTGGGATGAAATGTGGATTTGGGTTGAAATTTGGATTTAGGAAGAAATTTGGATTTAGGAAGAAATTTGGATTTTTAGGGTGAAATGTGGATTTGGGCTGAAATTTAGATTTGGGCTGAAATGTGGATTTGGGTTGAAATTTGGATTTAGGTTGAAATTTGGGTTTGGGGTGAAATTCGGATTTTTAGGATGAAATTTGGGTTTGGGTTGAAATTTGAATTTGGGATGAAATTTAGGTTTGGGATGAAATTTGGATTTAGGCTGAAATTTGGATTTTTAGGATGAAATGTGGATTTGGGCTGAAATTTGGGTTTGGGATTAAATGTGGATTTGGGCTAAAATCTGGATTTAGGATGAAATTTGGGTTTGGGTTGAAATTTGGATTTTTAGGGTGAAATGTGGATTTGGGCTGAAATTTAGATTTGGGATGAAATGTGGATTTGGGCTGAAATTTGGATTTAGGCTGAAATTTGGATTTTTAGGATGAAATTTGGATTTGGGTTGAAATTTGGATTTTTAGGATGAAAAGTGGATTTGGGCTGAAATTTGGATTTAGGTTGAAATTTGGGTTTGGGTTGAAATTTTGGATTTTTAGGATGAAATGTGGATTTAGGCTGAAATTTGGATTTAGGTTGAAATTTGGGTTTGGGTTGAAATTTTGGATTTTTAGGATGAAATTTGGGTTTGGGTTGAAATTGGAATTTGGGATGAAATTTAGGTTTGGGGTGAAATTTGGATTTAGGCTGAAATTTGGATTTTTAGGATGAAATGTGGATTTGGGATGAAATTTGGGGTTGGGATTAAATGTGGATTTGGGTTGAAATTTGGATTTAGGTTGAAATTTGGATTTGGGTTGAAATTTGGATTTTTAGGGTGAAATGTGGATTTGGGCTGAAATTTGGATTTTTAGGATGAAATGTGGATTTGGGCTGAAATTTGGATTTAGGTTGAAATTTGGGTTTGGGCTGAAATTTGGATTTTTAGGATGAAATTTGGGATTGGGTTGAAATTGGAATTTGGGATGAAATTTAGGTTTGGGGTGAAATTTGGATTTAGGCTGAAATTTGGATTTTTAGGATGAAATGTGGATTTGGGATGAAATTTGAATTTGGGCTGAAATTTGGGTTTGGGATTAAATGTGGATTTGGGCTAAAATTTGGATTTAGGATGAAATTTGGGTCTGGGTTGAAATTTGGGGTTTTGGCTGAAATTTGGGTTGAGGCTAAAATTTGGATTTGGGGTGAAATTTGGGTTTAGTACTGGTTTTTGGGGTTGTTTTTTTCCCAGCTGTCAGACTCCACATGAAATTTCCCCCTGCCCAACTCTCCAGTCTCCCCAGGTCCCTCTGAATGGAATTCTTGCCTTGCAAAGGATGGGAGGTAGGAAGCTGGAAGATGTTTCCAAGAAGCTCTGGTTCTTCCCTGGCAAACCAGTGGGATGGGGACATGGCAGGGATGGTCCCATGGCAGGGATGGTGTTTGGGATGCTGGAAATGAGGGAAGATTGCAGCATTTTTTTTTTCAGTTCAGATGGATCCATTAGGGAACACGTGGAGATGTTGTAGAGGATGCAGATATTTGACTCCTAAAAAACAGAAGGGAAAGAAGGGTGGTGAGAAAAGGGCTGAAGGCATCTTTGGGGCTTTCTTTCCACCTTCAGGAGTTTGGGTGGAGGAAATCATAAAATCCTAGAGTTGGCTGGGTTGGAAGGGACCTCAGAGATCATCAAGTCCAACCCTTGATCCACTCCCCCCGTGGTTCCCAGCCCATGGCACTCAGTGCCACATCCAGGCTCTTTGGAAATATCTCCAGACACAGAGAATCCACCTCTTCCCTGGGCAGCCCATTCCAATGCCTGATCACCCTCTCCAGAAAGAAATTCTTTCCAATCTCCAACCTAAACCTCCCCTGGCACAACTTGAGACCATGGCCTCTTGTCTTGCTGAGAGTTGCCTGGGAACAGAGCCTGACCCCCCCCTGGCTCCAACCTCCTTTCAGGGAGTTGCAGAGAGTGATGAGCTCTCCCCTGAGCCTCCTCTTCTCCAGCCTCAACACCCCCAGCTCCCTCAGCCTCTCCTCACAGCATCTCTGCTGGATCCCTTCACCAGCCCACTTGCCTCCTTTGGACCTGCTCCAGCACCTCAAGCTCCTTCCTGAGCTGAGAGGCCCAGAACTGGACACAGGACTCAAGCTGTGGCCTCCCCAGAGCTGAGCACAGGGGCAGAATCCCTTCCCTGGACCTGCTGGCCACGCTCTTCCTCAGCCAGCCCAGGATGCCATTGGCCTTCTTGGCCACCTGGCCACACTGCTGCCTCCTCTTCAGCGTCCTGCCAATCCCAGCTCCCTTTCTGCCACTCTGTGCCCAGCCTGCAGCTCCCCATGGGGTTCTTGTCTTGAACCTCATCCCATTGGGATCAGCCCAACTCTCCAGTCTCTCCAGGTCCCTCTGCAGAGCCCTCCTGCCTTCCAGCTGATCCACACTCCCCCCCAGCTTGGGGTCATTTGGGAATTTGCTGATGATGGACTCAGTCCCCTCATCTAAATCCTCACTCAAGATATTAAACAGCACTGGGCCCAACACTGATCCCTGGGTGACACCACTAGTGACCGGCCGCCATTTGGATGCAGCCCCGTTCAGCACCACTCTCTGGGCCCGGCCCTCCAGCCAGTTCCTAACCCAGCACAGAGTGCTCCTGTCCAAGCTGAGGGCTGGGGTTCCCTCCCAGGTTCATCCCAGAGCTCTGAGGCTCATGTTTGGAACTCAGAACATCCTCCTCTCAGAAGGTAGCCACAGAAATAATTTTCATGGTTTAGGGGGAATTGGTGGCTCCTGGGCATCCTTCCCCCCACCAGCACCCCCAGGGCCCTTTCCCCTTCCCTGCTCTCCAAGAACTCATTGTCCTTCAGTTAAATGTTGAAAACCTAAAAGTAAAAAAACAGATTTACCCCAGAGCATCCTCTCCCTGCTCTCCTCCCCATCACAGCACCAGTGATGAGGCCACTTCAGGTTTCCCTATTTTTTTTTTTTTACCCCAGAGCAGCCAAGAGAAATCCTTCCCAATAAAAATCCTTTCTAAATAAGAATTCTTCCTAAATGAAAATCCTTCCTAAATAAGAATTCTTCCTAAATAAAATTCCTTCCTAAATAAAAATCCTTCCTAAATAAAAATCCCTCCTAAATAAGAATTCTTCCTAAATAAAACTGCTTCCTAAACAGAAATCCTTCTTAAATAATTCTTCCTAAATAAAAATCCTTCCTAAATAAGAATTCTTCCTAATTAAGAATCCTTCCTAAATAAAAATCCCTCCTAAATAGGAATCCTTCCTAAAAAAAACTCCAGTTGACAACCAGCTTTCCACAGATTTTTGGGGAGCAAACCCCTGGATGCCACTTGCTTTCCTGCTGTTCCCCTTGTTCCTTTCCCATTTTTAATCCCAGCAGATGAGGGGGATTCCTCATCCCTCCACTGCTGCCCCCAACCTCTCCAGGTTCTTGGGGTTGTTCCTCCCCAGACTCCACTTTTGTTGTAATTCATTGATTTTTTTCCCTCTGGTGCCACCCAACCCCCCCCAGGTGGCTTTGTTTTCCTCTGGGAAAGAAAACAGTCTGGGATTTGGGGAGGATTGGGGTTTTTCCATTTTTTTTCCCCAAGTTTTGGGCTGGTTGTGATTTGGGAGGGTTTTTTTGGGGGGATAAATGGGTGGCAGCAGCCACCTGAGGAGCCAGATTATTTCCAGCTGGCAAAAGGGGAGGATACAACATGGGAATGGGCTTGGCCCCTCTCCCAGAGGAGCCAAAACCATGGATTTTCCCCTCTTTCCTTTTTTCCATGGTGCTGCTCAGAGAAAGAGATGGAATCTGAAACTTCCAGGGGGGTTGTTACAGCAGGAAGGTGTCACAGAGTGCTGGCTCAGTGCCTGGGGATCTCTGCTGCAGCCCAACCCTTGGGTTTTGGGTTGGGAATGGAGGATTTTGGAAACACTTCCCACCTCTCAGGATTTCCCCTGGGGGAGTTTCCTCTGGTTCTGCTGCTGCAGAGGCACAAAAGTTCTGGGGATTGGAACTTGGGGAGAGCTGTGGGTGAGAGCTGACACCCCAACATCTGCTCTTTCTCTTGCTGACACAAATCTCCTGTTGGGAAAGGGCAAAGCCTTGGCTTGCAGGGGGGAGGAGACCCCAAAGTGGGCTCGTAAAAAGCCCCCCAAATTTCTCTGGAGGCTCCTTTAACCACACAACATGGAATTAGAGAATTTTCAGGGCTGGAAGGGACCCAAAAGCTCCTCCAGTCCCAACCCCTGGATGTGCAGGGACCCCTCCCACAGCCCAGGTTGCTCCAAGCCACATCCAACCTGGGCTGAGACACTGCCAGGGATGGGGCAGCCACAGCTTCCTTGGGCAACCTGGCACAGGGGCTCAGCACCCTCACACCAAACAATTTCTCCCTCCCCAAGATCTCCTCTCCATCTCCCCTCTTGCAGCTGGAAACCCTTCCCCCTCATCCCATCCCTCCAGGCCCTTGTCCCAAGTCCCTCCCCAACTTTCCTGGAGCCCCTTCAGGCACTGGAAGATGCTCCAAGGGCTCCCCAGAACCTTCCCTTCTCCTTCTCCTTCTCCTTCTCCTTCTCCTTCTCCTTCTCCTTCTCCTTCTCCTTCTCCTTCTCCTTCTCCTTCTCCTTCTCCTTCTCCTTCTCCTTCTCCTTCTCCTTCTCCTTCTCCTTCTCCTTCTCCTTCTCCTTCTCCTCCTTCTCCTTCTCCTTCTCCTTCTCCTTCTTCTCCTTCTCCTTCTCCTTTTCTCCTTCTCCTTTTCTCCTTCTCCTTCTCCTTCTCCTTCTCCTTCTCCTCCTTCTCCTTCTCCTCCTTCTCCTTCTCCTTCTCCTTCTCCTTCTCCTTCTCCTTCTCCTTCTCCTTCTCCTTCTCCTTCTCCTTCTCCTTCTCCTTCTCCTTCTCCTTCTCCTTCTCCTTCTCCTTCTCCTTCTCCTTCCCCTTCCCCTTCCCTTCCCCCTCCTCCTCCCCCTTCCCCTTCCCCTTCCCCTTCCCCTTCCCCTTTCTTCCTCTTCCTCTCCTCTCCTCTCTCCTCCAGACTGAACACCCCCAACTCTCTCAACCTGTTCCAGGCTCTCCCCACCCTCAAATTCCAGAATTTCTTCCCCATCTCCAACCTCAATCTCCCCTTTCTCTCCAACTTTTAACCCAGTTCCCTTCTCCTCTCCCTACCCCCCCGTGTCCAAAGCCCTCCCCCAGCTTTCTTCATAGAATCAGGGGGGATAAGACCCCTAAAGTGGGCTCTTAAAAAGCTCCCCAAGTTACTCTGCACCTCTGCACCCCAAGCTTCTTCTTCTGTCCTTTTACCACAAAACAGAGAATCATGGAATTGTCAGGGCTGGAAGGGACCTTCCAGCTCCTCCAGTTCCAACCCCTGGATGGGCAGGGATCCCTCCCACAGCCCAGGTTGCTCCAAGCCCCATCCAACCTGCCCTTAAAAACTTCCAGGGATGGGGAATCTTCCACCACCTCTCTGGACAACCTGTGCCAGGCTCTCACCACCCTCTTGGTGAAGAACTTCTTCCTAACTTCCAATCTCCATCTCCCCTCCTCCAGTTTGAATCCATTCCCCATGTCCTATCCCTCCCTGACATCCTCACAAGTCCCTCCCCAGCTTTCTTGGAGCCCCTTCAGATCTCTGAAGGTTGCTCTGAGCTCTCCTTGGAGCCTTCTCCTTTCCAGTCTGAACAACCCCAACTCTCTCAGTGTCCTCACTCCAGAGCTGCTCCAACCCTCTCAGCATCCTCTGATTATCAGCATTGGGCATCTCAGGGGCTGAGCACATCCCAGCAGTGCCCCCAACATCCTCCACCCTGCAGGAGACCAAGTGCAGAGAGAAATGTTAAATTTAGAGCTGGTTTTGATGCTGTGCTCAGAGAGGGAGGAGAAACCCAAGGGACCTTCAAGGTGTGACCCTTGGCAACGCCATCCTGAGCCCCCAGGGGGTTATTTGACATCAGTCACTTGGGAAATGAAATCACCAGGACTCAGCTTCACAAAAAACCCCAAAAAACCAAAATACAAAGCCAACAATCCCCCCCCCCCCTCAAATATCTCACCCAGCAATGAGCGTGCTGAAGCACCAAGGAGGGGATGTGGGGGTCACCCTCTTGGTGTCAGTCCCTGAGGAATTTTTGCCCCCTCCCCTTCCTCCCAGCCACCCCCACTCTCCCCCTGTCCCCAAATCCTCCTTTCCTAAAAAATTTAAAACCTTAAAACCAAGGCACTGAGCTGTCAGCACCTCCTGAAAGCTGCGAGGGAGTGTGCCCAGGTGGCCAAGAAGGCCAATGGCATCCTGGGCTGGCTGAGGAAGAGCGTGGCCAGCAGGTGCAGGGAAGGGATTCTGCCCCTGTGCTCAGCTCTGGGGAGGCCACAGCTTGAGTCCTGTGTCCAGTTCTGGGCCCCTCAGCTGAGGAAGGAGCTTGAGGTGCTGGAGCAGGTCCAAAGGAGGCAAGTGGGCTGGTGAAGGGATCCAGCAGAGATGCTGTGAGGAGAGGCTGAGGGAGCTGGGGGTGTTGAGGCTGGAGAAGAGGAGGCTCAGGGGAGAGCTCATCACTCTCTGCAACTCCCTGAAAGGAGGTTGGAGCCAGGGGGGGGTTGGTCTCTTTTCCCAGGCAACTCTCAGCAAGACAAGAGGCCATGGTCTCAAGTTGTGCCAGGGGAGGTTTAGGTTGGAGATTGGAAAGCATTTCTTTCTGGAGAGGGTGATCAGGCATTGGAATGGGCTGCCCAGGGAAGGGGTGGATTCTCCGTGTCTGGAGCTATTTCCAAAGAGCCTGGATGTGGCACTGAGTGCCATGGGCTGGGAACCACGGGGGGAGTGGATCAAGGGTTGGACTTGATGATCTCTGAGCTCCCTTCCAACCCAGACAGTTCTATGATTCCATGGGGGGCCCTGAGGAGCCCCCAGGCCATGGTGGGAGGACGAGGCTGAGGTGATGGTGGGCCAAGGCCCAGCCCCCCTGCTCTCCCCTCCTCTCCTAGGCGGACCTGCCGACTACGGGAGCTCGGGGATCATCTCCCGGAGCCGGGACGAGGCCCCGGGTGCCTCTGGAGCTCCGCTTTGTGGGGTCGGGATGGGGACAGCCCCTCCGCGGCCTGCGGCCTCCCCTCAGCCTAGGCGGACTACAACTCCCAGCATGCCCCGCGGCACTACAGCTCCCGTCACTCCGAACTACAGCTCCCGGCATGCCTTGCGGCGCCGCGCCCTCACCGTACTACAGCTCCCAGCGGGCAGCGCGCCGGCACCACGCTTCCCAGCATGCCCCGCGCCCCCCCAAGGCCCTGTCTCCCTCCCAGCCCGCCCTTGAGGACTACATTACCCAGCGTGCCCCGCGGCGGGCGGCCACTGGTGAACCGTGGCCACGACGCGCGGGGCATGCTGGGAGCGGTAGTCCTGGTGGTGCCTGTAACGGTCCCGCTGTTGGTACTCCCCCCCTTTCCCACACAGACACTCACACACAGTCACACTCACACACTTACTCACACACACACACACACACACACACACAACCCCAACCCCTCCCGCCCTCCGCCCCCCCGCCGCCCGCCGCCGCCGCCCCCTCCCCCACCGGCTGCGGGCAGAGCAGGAGCCGCGGAGCAGGCAGCGGGAGGAGGGGGAGCAGCGCGACCGCACCGGCACTGGGGACTCCACCACCCGAGCGGCCGCAGGTGAGGGGGGGACACCCCCAGAGGGCGACGCTGAGGGGAGCTGGGGGGGGGGGGAGAGAGGAGGATGTGAGGCAGCGGGTGACAGTGGAGGAGGAGGGGAATGGGGGGGGGGGTGTGTGGGCTGCGAGCCCCCCACATCCCGGAGGGGACAGGGCCGGGGGAGCATCCTCTGGGGACGGGGCTTTGCCTGACCCCCCCCCCCCCAAACACACACCCGCCCTTCCGAGGGTCACTCGTGAGAGAAGAAGAGCCCGGGGCGATGGGAAGGGGGAGACCACCGCCCTCGGGAGGGAGAGACCGGCCCCGGAGCCCCTCTCCTCCCCACAGCCCCCCTCGGAGCCGCTTTCCCCCCTCGGAGCCGCTTTGCCCCCTCAGTGCCTGTTGCAGCCCCACACCCCGGACTTTGTTGTGTCCCCCCCACGTTTCCCTCCCCGAGCTTGTTACCCCCTTTCTGGAGCCGATTTGCCCCCCCTCAGAACCTGTTGCCCCCCTCAGAGCCTCTTTCCCCCTTCAGCTCCCGTTTTCCCCCCTCAGCTCCTCTGTTCCCACCCCTCATCTCCTCTTTCCCCCCCTCATGTCTTTTCCCCCCCATCTCCTCTTTCTCCCCCATCTCCTCTTCTCCCCCCTCATCTTTTTCCCCCCTCATCTTTTTCCCCCCTCATCTTTTTTCCCCCCTCATCTCCTCTTCTCCCCCCTCATCTCCTCTTCTCCCCCCCTTCATCTTCTCTTTTCCCCCCCTTCATCTTCTCTTTTCCCCCCCTTCATCTTCTCTTTTCCCCCCCTTCATCTTCTCTTTCCCCCCCTTCATCTTCTCTTTTCCCCCCCTTCATCTTCTCTTTTCCCCCCTTCATCTTCTCTTTCCCTCCCTTCATCTCTTTTCCCCCCCTTCATCTCTTTTTCCCCCTCATCATCTCTTCTCCCTCATCTTTTTCCCCCCCCATTTTTTACCCCCCATCTCCCTTTTCCCCCCATCTCATCTCCCCTTTCCCCCCCTCATCTCTCCCTTTCCCCCCCTCATCTCTCCCTTTCCCCCCCTCATCTCTCCCTTTTCCCCCCCATCTCTCCCTTTTCCCCTCATCTCCCCTTTTTCCCCCCCATCTCTCCTTTTCCCCCCTCCTCTCCCATTTTCCCCCCCTCGACCTCGGTGGCTTCAGCCCCCCAGGGAACATTTATGCTGGATACCCCCAGCTCTCATCCTGGGGGGGGCCCAGCCATGCTCAGGGGGTCCTGGGGGACCCTCATTTCCCTCACCCACCTCCTTTCCAAGGCTTTTGGGTTGGGGGGAGAACCCACAGAGGAGCCACCACCACCGGGTCCAAGCCAAGTTTCACCTTCTCCTGGTGCAGAAGAAGGGAAATGGAGCTCCCAGGTGATATTTTTTTTTAAATATTTTATTTTTAAAATTCTTCTACACTTGTCCCAACCCTCAGGAGGTGGCTGGTGTTGGGAGGGGGGGGTGTTTACCCCCCCCAAAAAAAAAAAATTACCCAGAGGGGCACATGGGGGGTGAGGACAGTGATGATGTTGGGAATATTAAGGAGCTCGCCAGCAACTTGATGGGATGGGAAGGGATGAGTTGTGGCCATGTCCCCCCCCCACCCCTCCATGTCCCACTCCCCTTTCCTGGGAGGGGGGATTGGTTTAAAATGAGAGATTTTGAGGAGAAAGGGGGGGATGTCAGCATTGTGCAACATCTGTGGGCTGCAGGCAGAGCGCGGGAGGCTGTGAAATGTAAGGCAGCTTTATTTTTCTCTCAAATCCTGTAGTTGATTGGGTTTTTTTTTTAATGGAAGGGCTGCTTATTTTCCTTTTTTTTTTTTTTTTAATAATTGCTTGGTTATTTTTCCTCTCAGCATTGTGGTTTTCAGGGCAGTGAAGTCCATTGCTGTCTGGTGGGTTAATAACACCAGAAAGCTGCTGAGCTTCAGCCCTCTCCAGAAAGCAGAGGAGCCCTGAAGTATGGAAATGAAATAAATATTCAAAAAAAAAAAAAAAAGGTTTTGGACTGTGTGGGATTTTGGGGGGGATTTTTTTACCTCTCCCCCCCACCCTGTATATCATGATAAGCTTTCAGGTTACAGCTTGTATTTCCAGAGACTGAATTTCAGTCAAAAGGCATTCATTTAGTGCTGAATCCTGTCAAATGTAGAAAAATGAGCAGGTTGAGTGGTTGATTTTTTTTTTTTCCCCTTCTCCTGGACAAAGAAATGTTGTACTAACCAGAAAGGAGAACCCCAAGTGATTCTATTTCTGTTTTAACCAAAATATGATTTAAAATGCAGTGGTATGTTTATTCTTGCTGTTAAATAGTGACAGAGGAAGCAAGAGGGCTTTTTTTTTATTATTATTATTATTTTTTAAGGAATGTGAATGATGGAAACATCTTTAGGGAAACGTTTTGCTGGACTTGATTGCATCAAGTACATTATTTCATGAAATGTTAACTGTGAAGTGGTTGTTGATTAGAACTCAAATTGAGGAGGGATGTTGAGCAACGTAAAGAAAAAGGAAATTAGTACTGAGGGGCCAGATGCTTTTCTTCTTTATTTTTTTTTTTTTTAAGTTCTTTCTGATTTTGAATTTTAACTGTTTCATGGATTCTCTTGACCTTTATGATTATTATTTCCCCCCCCTCCAGACAACAATTATGGTGTGGATATTTATTGCTGCTAGATGTATCTTGTCATTAGAAAGACTGACAGCAGTTAGCAATGGATCTATCAAATAGATATTAAATCTGATTAACTTTTGTTCTGGAAGTTACAAATATCAACTTATTGTGTTATGCATCTTAACTTTTCTTTTTTTTATTAAAAACCAAAGCAAATATTTACATTTTCTTGGAGGAATTTCCCTCTCCCAAATGATGTGCTTAGAGTGGTCTTTCATTTTAGTGGATGTGTGCTCAGTATTTCAGATATTATTGCTCAAATGCATGGGGTTTTTTTGCTTTTTTTATGTACTATTTGATTGATTTAGATTCCTGGCTCTTAGTAAAGACCCTTTTTTTAATTTTTTTTTTTTGGAGTGGTACATGTAGAACCTTTCTGCTTTGGAACAAAGGGCTTGGAAGCAAAATGACTGCGTGGCAAGAAGGTGTTTTGAACTTGTTTAGGAATGAGAGAGATTGCTTGGAGTCAGAAACCTAAATGGCACCATGAAAAGAACCCTAAATGCACCCAGAATGCCTGAGAATTAACACGAAATCATTATGGGATGCATCCTTTCAGAGAGCACCTATTTTAAAGGTGGTTTTTTTTTTGATCTTAGGTGGTAATCATCAGTCAAATTCAGTGCTAAGTCTGCATTGCGGCAGGTGAACTATTTAGGGATTTTTAAGCCCCTCTTTGCAGTGAAGTTTTTCTGCTCCCCTCCTCCAGCAACCACAGGGACAAGAGGAAAATCCTGGAGAGAAAGGTGCTGGGGCTCTTGGTGCTCCTGAAAACATTTCTCAGGCAAGTGGAAATCCTTTGGAGAAGCATTCCTGAGAAAGGCCTTCAGTCTGCTCTCAATTGAGAGCCTAATTAAAACGATAATTAAATAGGGTCTAAATTTAATTATCTGTCTAGAAGAGCATGTGAACCTTGGTTTGGACATGTAGGTGGAAATGCAGCTGCTTGAAGCAAGGGAAATGTGTATTTAATCCAGGTTAGGGTCTGTTTCTGGGAAGTTTTCTGAGGTGATAGCCATGAGGTTGTGTCTTGGGTCAGACAAGACAGATTGGCATCAATCTCCTTTTCTGAGAAATGGGTCATTGGCAGCTGGGATGGGGCTCTTGGGTTACCATGGTATAAACATAATTTAATCTTATTTTCAATCCAGGCATTTTCCTGCTGCTGCCTGGGGCAGAGGAGCATTTTCAGACCTTTCAAACCTCCACGTTTCCACCTGGGAACTCTCCACAAATTTCCAGCTCTTGGTGGCTGTTGATGAGGCCATCAAAAGGGAGCTACAACTTTTACATTTTCTTTTCTGAAATGTGTGTTTAATCCAGGTTAGGGTCTGGTTTTGGGAAGTTTTCTGAGGTGATATCCCTGAGGTGTGTCTTGGGTCAGACAAGACAGATTGGCATCAATCTCCTTTTCTGAGAAACGGGACGTTGGCAGCTGGGATGGAGCTCCAGTGTTACCAAGTGCCACCTTCCATGAAAGGCAGCAACCATGGCATAAACATAATTTAATCTTATTTTCAACCCAGGCATTTTCCTGCTGCTGCCTGGGGCAGTGGAACATTTTCAGATCTTTCAAACCTCCACATTTCCACCTGGAAACTCTCCACAGATTTCCAGCTCTTGGTGGCTGTTAATGAGGCCATCAAAAGGGAGCCACAACTTTTACATTTTCTTTTCTGAAATGTGTGTTTAATCCAGGTTAGGGTCTGGTTTTGGGAAGTTTTCTGAGGTGATATCCCTGAGGTTGTGTCTTGGGTCAGACAAGACAGATTGGTATCAATCTCCTTTTCTGAGAAATGGGTCATTGGCAGCTGGGATGGGGCTCCTGGGCTACCAAGTGCCACCTTCCATGAAAGGCAGCAACCATGGCATAGACATAATTTAATCTTATTTTCAATCCAGGCATTTTCCTGCTGCTGTCTGGGGCAGAGGAACATTTTCAGACCTTTCAAACCTCCACGTTTCTACCCAGGAACTTTCCACAGATTTCCAGCTCTCAAGTAGAGAGATTGGTGGCAGCTGGGATGGGGCTCCTGGGCTACCAAGTGCTACCTTCTATGAAAGCCAGCAACCATGGCATAGACATAATTTAATCTTATTTTCAACCCAGGCATTTTCCTGCTGCTGCCTGGGGCAGAGGAGCATTTTCAGAGCTTTCAAACCTCCACGTTTCCACCTGGGAACTCTCCACAGATTTCCAGCTCTTGGTGGCTGTTAATAAGGCCATCAAAAGGGAGCTACAACTTTTACATTTTCTTTTCTGAAATGTGTGTTTAATCCAGGTTAGGGTCTGGTTTTGGGAAGTTTTCTGAGGTGATATCCCTGAGGTTGTGTCTTGGGTCAGACAAGACAGATTGGCATCAATCTCCTTTTCTGAGAAATGGGTCATTGGCAGCTGGGATGGGGCTCCTGGGCTACCAAGTGCCACCTTCCATGAAAGGCAGCAACCATGGCATAGACATAATTTAATCTTATTTTCAATCCAGGCATTTTCCTGCTGCTGCCTGGGGCAGAGGAGCATTTTCAGACCTTACAAACCTCCACGTTTCCACCTGGAAACTCTCCACAGATTTCCAGCTCTCAAGTAGAGAGATTGGTGGCAGCTGGGATGGGGCTCCTGTGTTACCAAGTGCTACCTTCCATGAAAGCCAGCAACCATGGCATAAACATAATTTAATCTTATTTTCAATCCAGGCATTTTCCTGCTGCTGCCTGGGGCAGAGGAGCATTTTCAGACCTTTCCAACCTCCACGTTTCCACCCGGGAACTCTCCACAGATTTCCAGCTCTGAAGTAGGTTGGTGGCTGTTGAGGAGGCCATCAAAAGGGAGCCACAACTTTTACATTTTCTTTTCTGAAATGTGTGTTTAATCCAGGTTAGGGTCTGGTTTTGGGAAGTTTTCTGAGGTGATATCCCTGAGGTTGTGTCTTGGGTCAGACAAGACAGATTGGCATCAATCTCCTTTTCTGAGAAATGGGTCATTGGCAGCTGGGATGGGGCTCCTGTGTTACCAAGTGCTACCTTCTATGAAAGCCAGCAACCATGGCATAAACATAATTTAATCTTATTTTCAACCCAGGCATTTTCCTGCTGCTGCCTGGGGCAGAGGAACATTTTCAGACCTTTCCAACCTCCACGTTTCCACCTGGGAACTCTCCACAGATTTCCAGCTCTCAAGTAGGTTGGTGGCTGTTGAGGAGGCCATCAAAAGGGAGCTACAACTTTTACATTTTCTTTTCTGAGCTCACTTTTGCCTTCAGTCTGGATTAGGATCTTCATTTCTCTTCCAGCCATGGCTTTTGGGCTCAATTGTCTCTGCAGAGGCCCCTGATTTCCCTTTCCCTTCCCTGTACTTTCTGTTTCCTCTGCAATTCATGAAAAAAAAAATCATCTTGAAACTGCCACGTTTTTCACTGTGCCTTTTGGTCCCAAATTGCCTCCCCTGGTGCTGGCTGACAACACAGCTGGATGGTGCTGCTCTTGGTTTTTTTTTTCCTGTAGACAGTTGAGTGTTGTCTATTGAGGTGCTGGAGCAAGTCCAAAGGAGGCAAGTGGGCTGGTGAAGGGATCCAGCAGAGATGCTGTGAGGAGAGGCTGAGGGAGCTGGGGGTGTTGAGGCTGGAGAAGAGGAGGCTCAGGGGAGAGCTCATCACTCTCTGCAACTCCCTGAAAGGAGGTTGGAGCCAGGGGGGGGTTGGTCTCTTTTCCCAGGCAACTCTCAGCAAGACAAGAGGCCATGGTCTCAAGTTGTGCCAGGGGAGGTTTAGGTTGGAGATTGGAAAGACTTTCTTTGTGGAGAGGGTGATCAGGCATTGGAATGGGCTGCCCAGGGAAGGGGTGGATTCTCCGTGTCTGGAGCTATTTCCAAAGAGCCTGGATGTGGCACTGAGTGCCATGGGCTGGGAACCACGGGGGGAGTGGATCAAGGGTTGGACTTGAGGATCTCTGAGGTCCCTTCCAACCCAGACAATTCTAGGATTCCCTGTGGGGTGGAGGTGCTTGGGTTGACCCTTGTCACGTGCAGTGTCCAGGTGCCAATCTCCTCCTCCCAATTCTGGGATGACAAAGAAGTGTTTGAGACATCCCTCTGTTGTTATTAGGCAGCCTGCTTGGGGAGGAGTGACCCTCAAGGTGCAAATGAGGTAATTTTGGTCCAGCACCCTCTTTGATTTATTTGCAGGTGATCTTGTGTGGCTGAGAAGAAGCTGTCTGCAAAGGAGAGGTTCAGGGTTATTCATAGAATCCCAGACTGGTTTGGGTTGGAAAGGACCTTCAAGATCCAACCCCCCTCGATGTGCAGGGACCCCTCCCACAGCCCAGGTTGCTCCAAGCCCCATCCAACCTGGGCTGAGACACTGCCAGGGATGGGGCAGCCACAGCTTCCTTGGGCAGCCTGGGACAGGGGCTCAGCACCCTCACCCCAAACAATCTCTCCCTCCCATCTCCTCTCCATCTCCCCTCTTGCAGCTGGAAACCCTTCCCCTTTCACACTCTAAAGTCCCTCCCCAGCTCCCAGAACCTTTTCTCCTCCAGGCTGAACACCCCCAACTCTCTCAACCTCTTCCAGGCTCTCCCCACCCTCAAGTTCAAGAATTTCTTCCCCATCTCCAACCTCAATCTCCCCTTTCTCTCCAACTTTTAACCCAGTTCCCTTCTCCTCTCCCTACCCCCCTGTGTCCAAAGCCCTCCCCCAGCTTTCTTGGAGCCCCTTCAGATATTGGGAGGTTGCTCTGAGCTCCCCTGGGAGCCTCCTCTTCTCCAGGCTGAACAACCCCAATCCCTCAGCCTGGCTTCCCAGGGAGGTGCTCAGCCCTCTGAGCATTTCAGTGGCTTCTCTGGACACCTTCCAGGAGCTCTGTGTCCTTCTGATGCTGGGGACTCCACAACTGGACACAGGACTCCAGGTGGGGTCTCAGCAGAGCAGAGGGGGAGAATCCCCTCCCTCAATGCTCTCTGGGCTTCTGCTGATGCCCCCAGGACCTGGGGGGGTTCTGGGCTCCAAGCTCACATTGGTGGCTCCTGAAAAGCTCCTGAAGGACCCCCAAATCCTTCTCCTCAGGGTTGCCCTCCATCCTTTCTCCTCCCAACCTCTGTTTGTGCACAGGATTGCCTCCACCCAGGTGCAGAACCTTGCACTTGGACTTGAACCTTCACCACCATGGTCTCATTTCTGAATGTACCATGATCTTTCTCATCAATCAGCCTCAAATCCACTGCTTAGAATCCATAAATCATCTTCTCCAGTCCATAGAAATATTGGATCAAAAACGAGTGAATGAAAAAAGGTTTCTCCTTGTATTCTGTGGTATTTTTCCACATGACATAATCAGCATTTTTTTTTTCCTTGTTGAGTTTAAACACAACTCGATCGATCCCATCGGATGTTTCTGAGCCCCTCTGTGCTCTTGTGCAATTCTTCAGTAAATAGATGAAGTTTTTTGACTTGGTGACAATAAATACATTCCACCCAGCCCTTTTTTTTTAACCTCTTGATGATCTTTTAACTCTTTGAATGAAAAAATTACTGCCTTTTAGTCTGTCACCTTTTTGAACTGGGAATAAATTTTCAAGGATTACTTCTGTGGGACTTGACTACCTGCCAGTCAAACAGATGCTGTTCTCCAGAGGTGTCTAAACTGTGTTACCTTCTTGTTCCTTCCACTCCACTGAATCTTTCTGTTCCTGCTTTTGAGTTTAAAACATTGGTATCACTAAAAACAAGAGGAAAATGTCAGTGTCAGTGCTGTGCTTATTTATGCAAATCCATGTAAACTTGGTTTCTTGAGGAGATAAGGATGATGGGATCATTCTATCCACCTGTTCACCAGTAATTCTGCTTTTTGGCCCAGCTTTTAAAGGGCCATAGGTGTAGAAGATAATCCAGCAATTGAGCTTCAACAAGGCCAAGTGCCGGGTCCTCCACTTTGGCCACAACAACCCCATGCAGCGCTACAAGCTGGGGACAGAGTGGTTGGAGAGCAGCCAGGCAGAAAGGGACCTGGGAGTCTGGATTGACAGGAAGCTGAACATGAGCCAGCAGTGTGCCCAGGTGGCCAAGAAGGCCAATGGCATCCTGGCATGTATCAGAAACAGCGTCACCAGCAGGTCCAAGGAGGTGATTCTGCCCCTATACTCAGCCCTGGTAAGGCCACACCTTGAGTACTGTGTTCAGTTTTGGGCCCCTCAGTTCAAGAAGGATATTGAGGTCCTTGAACAGGTCCAAAGGAGGGCAACCAAGCTGGTGAAGGGACTCGAACACAGATCCTATGAGGAGAGGCTGAGGGAGCTGGGGCTGTTCAGCCTGAGGAAGAGGAGGCTCAGGGGAGACCTCATTGCTCTCTACAACTACCTGAAAGGAGGATGGAGCCAGGGGGGGGTTGGTCTCTTTTCCCAGGCAACTCTCAATAAGACAAGAGGGCATGGTCTTAAATTGTGCCGGGAGAAGTTCAGATTGGATATTAGAAAGAATTTTTTCATGGAAAGGGTGATCAGACATTGGAACGGGCTGCCTGGGGAGGTGGTGGACTCTTCGTCCCTGGAGACATTTAAAAAGCGACTCGATATGGCACTCAGTGCCATGGTCTAGTGACTGTGGCGGTAGCTGATCAAGGGTTGGACTCGATGATCTCTGAGGTCCCTTCCAACCCAGCCTATTCTATGATTCTATGATTCTATGATTAAATAAAACAAAAAAATTATGAAATTAGACTGCTGGGCAGTCAGGTTTTGGAATAAGATGTGTAGGATCCCATATTTCCTGTTGTTGTGCTCTGCTCTATTGATGCTTTGCTGTGTCTGGTGGAAAGTTAAGCTGTGGGGTTTTCTGTTGATTTTCTTGTTGGTTTAAATTGGTAGCAGGAAAGAGAGTTGTGACTTTTCAGGGTTTTCTTTTGTTGATGTGCTTTGTGATGGGCATCTGAATCTCAATCTGAATTAATTCCAGGTCCATCATTAAAATCCCAGCCAAGGAAGATCCAGCATTTACTCCTCTGAGATTTTTGGAAGCTTCTGAGTATGAAGCCACTTTTTAAAACCCAGCTGTTTTCTTCTCTTGGGTTCCAAACAAGAACACAAATACACAAATCTGAGTAATTCCCAGAAAAATTAAAATTTTTAACTTCACTTGCATAGGAGCATTCTGTTATTGATCTCTCTTCTCTTTCTCAGTCTGAAAGCAGATGACACAGTTCCTCATCCTTGTCTTGAAGTAAACCTTCTATTTCTTCTTTTTCTCCTGTTGGAAAGGAAATGATGATGATATTTGTGGCATAATGCTTTATTTTACCAAGAACCATACAGGGAATGAGGTTCTATTGAAGGTGGCAAACACATTGGTGTCCTCACAGCATGAGAGGGACTTGAATAAGTTTTTACCAAGTTCTCCTGAGTTTTGTTGGCTGTGGATGTGCTGCAAACCCTGAGCTCTGCAGAGGGATTTCAACTGACTGTGTATTTTCTAGGAGGAAAAACAAAGTGTGGAGCTGGTGACTCCTTCCAGCACCAAACCAGTCAGGAGGTTATTGCCATTGGAGTTGGAAAGATCAGCTGGAAAAAACATCTTCCTGTCCTCTGTTGGAGATGGTGTTTGGTGTTTGACTGTTGTTTTGTATTTGACTGAACTTTTTCCTCTTCTTCTCCTTGAGTTCTCAGGCCAGGTTGGATAGGACCTTGAGCACCTGGGAAGGTTTCCCTGCCCATGCAGAGGGGTTGGAACTCGATGATTTTTAAGGTCCCCTCCATCCCCAGCCATTCTCTGATTCTAAATGTTCATCTGGAAGGTCAGAAAATTATAAGTCAGAGAGGAAAAATGGGATTTATCATCCTTTTCATACAATAACCTTCTCACCAGGAAGATTGGACAGAGTGGCTGGAGAGCAGCCAGGCAGAAAGGGACCTGGGAGTCTGCATTGACAAGAAACTGAACATGAGCCAGCAGTGTGCCCAGGTAGCCAAGAAGGCCAATGGCATCCTGGCCTGTATCAGAAACAGCGTCACCAGCAGGTCCAGGGAGGTGATTCTGCCCCTGTACTCAGCGCTGGTTAGGCTACACCTCGAGTACTGTGTCCAGTTCTGGGCCCCTCAGTTTAAGAAGGATGTAGAGGTCCTGGAACAGGTCCAAAGGAGGGCAAGCAGGCTGGTGAAGGGACTCGAGCACAGGCCCTATGAGGAGAGGCTGAGAGAGCTGGGGCTGTTCAGCCTGAAGAAGAGGAGGCTCAGGGGAGACCTCATTGCTGTCTACAACTACCTGAAAGGAGGCTGTAGCGAGGTGGGAACTGGACTCTTTTCACAGACGACCTTCAACAAGACAAGAGGACACAGTCTTAAGTTGTGCCAGGGGAGGTTTAGGTTAGATATTAGAAAGAATTTCTTCACGGAGAGGGTGATTAGGCTATGGAATGGACTGCCCGGGGAGGTGGTAGATTCTCCGTCCCTGGAGACATTTAAAAAAAGACTGGATGTGGCACTCAGTGCCATGGTCTAGCAACTGCTCCGGTGGGTCAAGGGTTGGACTAGATGATCTCTGAGGTCCCTTCCAACCCGGCTAATTCTATGATTCTATGATTCTATGATTAATGCTGAAGTGTGTTTGTAGGCTGAACATTTTTGCCTGCCTTGTCTTGGCAAGGGTTAGAGATTTGGGGGGATTACTGAAGACAAGCTTAAGAGTAATTCCTGAGAGAAAAAGTACTAAAACTGGCAAGAAAAGAATAGATGCCATCGTGCCCCTTAGGCATGCCTAATTCTTTGATGAAATGGATAAAGATTGGAGATGGCAGCAAAAGTTAAAGCAGAGCAGAACATCCCAGGTTCTGCAGCTCTTGGGTTGGTTTGGTTTTCTTGCTTTCAGTTTGCTGTGGAGCTCAATCACAAAGATCTGGCTCCTTTATGACATCCAACTCTTTAGTTTTATCTGCCAGGAATGAAAGCTCAGTGTTTGGCTTTGCCTTTCTTTGCCAGTAGCTACCCAACTCCATTTGATAACGTGTGGATTTTATCACTTTGATGGTGGAAAAACATCCTGAAGACTAGGGAGAAGTTTATAGAGCACTCTGGTTTTTTTTTCCCCAATTTATTTCCAGTTCTTGATCTTGTAGGCAATGACAACTTGCTGTTTTCATGGGTTTATGGGGTTATTCTTAAACTCCTAAGACTCTGCAGTCCCAACAGATAAAACTGTTCCTGTTCTGTGGGGCATCCTGGTCAGCAGAAGGTACTGGACCTAATGGTTTCTCTGTCTGCACATATATATATATATATATATTTTGGCTTTTTTTTTTAAATATATATCTGAGACACCTTGTTTTGTATCATTGACAAGTGACAAGGCAGAGTTGGAGGTGATCTCTAGAAAATGACTTTAAAAAATATCCTTAGGTGGGTGATACTTGGCTTAACCTCTTCCTCCAGCAACTTGACCCTAAAAAGGGTCCTTCAAACTGAAGGAAGTCTCCAAGCATGGTTCATCTTTTCCTGCTCTTCAGGTGGACAAATTAAGACCTTTTCTTGATGATTTTTCAACCAAGATCAATGTTGTGGCTGCCCAGACAGACAAGCTCTAAGGACTTATCCCCACTGAAAAATATGTTGCATTAAGCTTGTGAGCATTTAAATGCAATGACTTTGGGATAGTTCCCCATTTATTCTGCAAATAATTTTCTTCAGTTTCTTCTAGACTTTATCATAGAATCATAGAATCATAGAATCCTAGGGGTTAGAAGGGACCTCGAAAGATCATCTAGTCCAACCCCCCCTGCCAGAGCAGGGCCACCTAGAGTACATCACGCAGGAACGTGTCCAGGTGGGTTTTGAATGTCTCCAGTGAAGGAGACTCCACGACCCCCCTGGGCAGCCTGTTCCAGGGCTCTGTCACCCTTACAGGAAAAAAATTTTTTCGAATATTCAACTTGAACCTCCTGTGCTCCAATTTACACCCATTACCCCTTGTCCTATCACTGGTCATCACTGAGAAAAGCCTAACTCCATCTCCCTGACACTCACCCCTTACATATTTGAAAACATTGATGAGGTCACTCCTCAGTCTCCTTTTCTCCAAACTAAAGAGACCCAGCTCCCTCAGCCTTTCCTCATAAGGGAGATGTTCCACTCCCTTAATCATCTTAGTAGCTCTGCGCTGGACTCTTTCAAGCACTTCCCTGTCCTTCTTGAACTGAGGGGCCCAGAACTGGACACAATACTCCAGGTGCGGCCTCACCAATGCAGAATAGAGGGGGAGGAGAACCTCTCTTGACCTACTAACCACACCCTTTCTAATGCACCCCAGGATGCCATTGGCCTTCTTGGCCACAAGGGCACATTGCTGGCTCATGGTCATCCTCTTGTCTACCAGGACCCCCAGGTCTCTTTCACCTACACTGCTCTCCAGCAGGTCAGCCCCAACCTATACTGGGACATCGGGTTGTTCTTCCCCAAATGCAAAACTCTACACTTCCCCTTGTTGAATTTCATCATGTTTCTCTCTGCCCAACTCTCCAGCCTGTCTAAGTCTCTCTGAATGGCAGCACAGCCTTCTGGTGTGTCAGCCACTCCTCCTAGCTTAGTGTCATCAGCAAACTTGCTGAGGGTACATTCTATACCCTCATCCAAGTCGTTGATGAAGATATTGAACAACACCGGTCCCAGTACCGACCCCTGAGGGACTCCACTAGTCACACACCTCCAACCAGATTCTGCCCCATTGACTACAACTCTCTGACTCCTTCCTTTCAACCAGTTCCTGATCCACCTCACTACCTGATCACCAAACCCATACTTGATCAACTTATGAAACATTTATGAAATTTATGAAACATTTAATGGCTTTTGCAAAAACCAGGGCATTCCACATGTATTTCAGGCTCAGTGTTGTGTGGGCAGGTAGAATAAGAGTTCCAGTTGGCCTTGTGGATGTTTGGAGGAGGAAATGCAGCTTGTCTGTCTGATGTGTGCCCTCCTCTTGTCCTGGAGCAGGGTAATTTGGTCTGAGAATGGTCACTTGGCCACAAGAACAGGGTCACCTCAGTGCTCTTGTGATGTTGGTCGTCCTTTCCTCTTCTCATAGAGCAAGAGAGGTGAAACCAAGGCCAGGGAAATTATTTAAAGCTCAGTTTTGCTCTTGATTTGACTTGCAGTCCCAACAGACTTTTTGAAGTCTTAAAATGCAGTGCCATAAATTTTAGAAATGATTTTTTTTTTTCTGTAGCATCTGAATCCCAGCTGCTGAGCTTCCCTGTGTAGCTGAGTCTTCTGAATATGCACTGATCTCATTTGGAAGCTCAATAAAATATTTCTTTTCAGAAGAAAGGGCATATATCAATAACATACAGGCACAGAAATCAAAGTTGTAGGGAAGAGGCTTGAGTTGGGTTGGCTGCTTCTGCCATGGACTTGGTAGATAAAACTGGTATGGATCTGTTCCCATCTGGGTTGCAGTTAATTCTTTATTCTTAATTCCTGGAGTTTGTTTTTCCAAACGTGATTATTAGTGTTATCTTCAAGAAATAATGCCTTAAATTGCTTTAAGCTTTGGGAGATGCTGTTGGGGGTGTTTTACAGGGACTGGTTAACTCAGGTTTTGGCTGGCTTGGCACTCAAACCCCTCATTTTGTCTTCCAGCCAACTGCTGAAGGAAAGGCACAAACCCCTCAGAGTTCTTGCTCCTAGGCTGCCAGTAAGCAAAGTGTCCAGGACCAACCACAACACCACTGCAGAGGTGGTCCAAGGGGTGACCCTTTTCCTTTCTGCTGCTGACTCTACCTAAATCTAAAAGCTAAATCATAGAATCATAGAATTGTCTGGGTTGGAAGGGACCTCAGAGATCCTCAAGTCCAACCCTTGATCCACTCCCCCCGTGGTTCCCAGCCCATGGCACTCAGTGCCACATCCAGGCTCTTTGGAAATATCTCCAGACACGGAGAATCCACTACTTCCCTGGGCAGCCCATTCCAATGCCTGATCACCCTCTCCAGAAAGAAATTCTTTCTCATCTCCAACCTAAACCTCCCCTGGCACAACTTGAGACCCTGCCCTCTTGTCTTGCTGAGAGTTGCCTGGGAAAAGAGCCCAACCCCCCCCTGGCTCCAACCTCCTTTCAGGGAGTTGCAGAGAGTGATGAGCTCTCCCCTGAGCCTCCTCTTCTCCAGCCTCAACACCCCCAGCTCCCTCAGCCTCTCCTCACAGCATCTCTGCTGGATCCCTTCACCAGCCCACTTGCCTCCTTTGGACCTGCTCCAGCACCTCAAGCTCCTTCCTGAGGGGCTGAGGGGCCCAGAACTGGACACAGGACTCAAGCTGTGGCCTCCCCAGAGCTGAGCACAGGGGCAGAATCCCTTCCCTGGACCTGCTGGCCACGCTCTTCCTCAGCCAGCCCAGGATGCCATTGGCCTTCTTGGCCACCTGGGCACACTGCTGCCTCCTCTTCAGCTTCCTGCCAGTCCCAGCTCCCTTTCTGCCACTCTGTGCCCAGCCTGGAGCTCCCCATGGGGTTCTTGTCTTGAACCTCATCCCATTGGGATCAGCCCAACTCTCCAGTCTCTTCCAGGTCCCTCTGCAGAGCCCTCCTGCCTTCCAGCTGATCCACACTCCCCCCAGCTTGGTGTCATCTGTGAGTTTGCTGATGATGGACTCAATCCCCTCATCTAAATCCTCACTCAAGATATTAAACAGCACTGGGCCCAACACTGATCCCTGGGGGACACCACTAGTGACCGGCCGCCATTTGGATGCAGCCCCGTTCAGCACCACTCTCTGGGCCCGGCCCTCCAGCCAGTTCCTAACCCAGCACAGAGTGCTCCTGGCTGATCCATGGGCTGACAGCTTTTTCAGGAGGATGCTGTGGGAGACGGTGTCAAAGGCCTTGCTGAAGTCCAGGCAGACCACATCCACAGCCTTCCCCTCATCCACCAGGCAGTCACCTGATGATAAAAGATCAGATTCATCTGTCATCCAGCCACAAATCTTGTGTTTATATTCATTTTCAGGTCTATATTGGACCTCTTCACAGGATCACAGAACTGTCACAGCTGGACAAGACCTCTAAGATCACTGTGGCCGAGTGTCAACATCCTCCCCCCAAATTATATATATTTATTTATCAATATCTATATTACCATGACCACTAGAAGTGCTTCATCTCCATGGTTTTTCAATACTTCCAGGGATGGTGACTCCACCACCTCCCTGGGCAGCCCATCCCAACACCTGACTGCTTTCTCAGTAAAGAAATTTTTCCTCAGATCTACTCTAAACCTCCCCTGGTGTAACTTCAGACCATTTCCTCTGCTCCTTTCATTTTTCACTTGATTAAGAGGCACCCACCTCCCTACAACCTCCTTGCAGGGACTTGTAGAGAAAAATGAGGTCTCCTCTCAGCCTTCTCTTCTCCAGACTGAACATTCCCAGTTCCCTCAGCCTCTCCTCACAGGAGAATCTTGAATCCAGCCCAGCAGAACCCTCCCTCAGGTAACTTGGCTGATTTTCCACAGCTTTAAGTCATCTCTCACTTGGCCAACTCCAGATCCATTTAGGGGGCTCTGTTGATGTTGTAGAGGGGTAATTTTTCAATCAAGCTGTCATGCTTGACAAAAGTTTGCCTGTTGCATTTCAGCAATCACCTTTCTCAACCTGGTTTTGAATCTCCCCCAAGAACAAAGTCAATCTTGTTTGGCAGGGCCTATTTTCCACAACATTGCCTTGACTGTCCTTAATTTTGGTTCCTGTCCTTTTTAAGTCCGGATCAAATCTGATTTTGATTTTTCCCTTCTTTTTGTCCACAGCTGATGTCTGCCTGATGGGTAATTACTTGAGTCATCTCTTTACCCTCCCCTCATGTTGCCATATTAGGAATATCTGCCTTCCAAAGTCTTTCCTGTCTTCCCAAAAAATACTGAAAATGAAGCCTCAGGGCTATGGAAATGTTGGGATTCTTTGGAGGACTCTTTGAGGACACTCAGGTTCAACAACCTGGTCCTCTGAGGCACTTTCTCTTCTTGAGATGCAGAGCTGGGAGAGAGCTCAGGGTGTTCTTTAGTCCATTTCCCTCCTTGAGCCAAGGTAAAGTGTTCCTGGAGCATCCCTGGCAAATATGTTTATTTTTTCCTTAAAAATCTCCCAGTTTAGGAGGTTCTCAGCCTCCTTAGGTATCTGCCAGTGGGTGATGAACCATTTTACTTAAAAGCTTTTCCCAGATCTTATTTCTCTAGCAGATGAAGACTCTTTCCTTCACTCCAGGGGAGGTGCTGAATGACCCATCCTCTTCTTTCTGTTGTCACTGCTGGGAGGGTGTTCCCTTCTCCTTTGGTTTTCCCTCTGAACAAGGTCCTTTAATCTGTTCTCCTGGATCCTATTGTTTTTTAATATCTTTATTATTTTTGCTGCTTCCCTCTGGACTCTCATTTTTTCCCTCTGTACAAAGCCTCAGTACTCTGTGGCCCTCATCAGCATTGGATAAAATGGAATAATTTTATTTTCCACGTGGCACACTTCAAACAATCTTTTTTTTGTTTTATTTCTTTTGCAAACCCACAGGATGGTTGACTCCTATTAATTTATTAATTTGTGATCCAATATATCCTCTAGGTTCTGTTTTTCTTCCCTCATCACCATTGGATAAAATGGAATAATTTTATTGTCCACGTGGCACACTTCAAACAATCTCTTTCTTTTTTTTATTTGTTTTCTTTTTTCTTTCTTTTTCATTTCTTTCTTTCTTTCTTATTTATTTCTTTTATTTCTTCTTTCTTATGTATTTTGGTTTTATTTCTTTATTTCTTTTATTTCTTCTTCTTTGGCTGGTTGACTCCTATTAATTTACTGATTTCTGATCCAATATATCCTCTAGGTTCTGTTTTTCTGCCCTCATCAGCACTGGATAAAATGGAATAATTTTATTTTCCACGTGGCACACTTCAAACAATCTCTTTCTTTTTTTTTATTTGTTTTCTTTTTTCTTTCTTTTTCATTTCTTTCTTTCTTTCTTATTTATTTCTTTTATTTCTTCTTCTTTGGCTGGTTGACTCCTATTAATTTACTGATTTCTGATCCAATATATCCTCTAGGTTCTGTTTTTCTGCCCTCATCAACACTGGATAAAATGGAATAATTTTATTTAAGCCTCAGTACTCTGTGGCCCTCATCAGCATTGGATAAAATGGAATAATTTTATTTTCCACGTGGCACATTTCAAGCTATCTTTCTTTTTTTTAATTTTCTTTTTTATTTCTTTTGCAAACCCACTGGCTGGTTGACTCCTATTAATTTGGGATCCAATATATCCTCTAGGTTCTGCTTTTCTTCCCTCATCAACATTGGATAAAATGGAATAATTTTATTTTCCACGTGGCACACTTCAAACAATCTCTTTTTTTTTGTTTTCTTTCTTTTTTCTTTCTTTTTCATTTCTTTCTTTCTTTCTTATTTATTTCTTTTATTTCTTCTTCTTTGGCTGGTTGACTCCTATTAATTTACTGATTTCTGATCCAATATATCCTCTAGGTTCTGTTTTTCTGCCCTCATCACCATTGGATAAAATGGAATAATTTTATGTAAGCCTCAGTACTCTGTGGCCCTCATCATCATTGGATAAAATGGAATAATTTTATTTTCCACGTGGCACACTTCAAGCAATCTTTCTTTTTTTTTGTTTTATTTCTTTTTTATTTCTTTTGCAAACCCACTGGCTGGTTGACTCCTATTAATTTGGGATCCAATATATCCTCTAGGTTCTGTTTTTCTTCCCTCATCAACATTGGATAAAATGGAATAATTTTATTTTCCACATGGCACACTTCAAACAATCTCTCTTTTTTGTTTTGTTTTCTTTCTTTTTTCTTTCTTTTTAATTTCTTTCTTTCTTTCTTATTTATTTCTTTTATTTCTTCTTCTTTGGCTGGTTGACTCCTATTAATTTACTGATTTCTGATCCAATATATCCTCTAGGTTCTGTTTTTCTGCTCTCACCAACACTGGATAAAATGGAATAATTTTATTTTCCACTTGGCACACTTCAAAAAATCTTTCTTTTTTTTCATTTTCTTTTTTATTTCTTTTGCAAACCCACTGGCTGGTTGACTCCTATTAATTTGGGATCCAATATATCCTCTAGGTTCTGTTTTTCTGCTGCTGCAGCACACGTTGCCCTTGCACTTGTCTTTTATTGAGTTTCACCAAGCTGCTCTGGTTTAACATGATTTGATCTTGACCCATCCGTGTCATTTCTTTTTCTTTTTATTTTGCTTTATCCTTAGCTGCTTTTATACAGATTACTCAATAATTTTCCCAGCTTTTTCCCATGGATTGCTAAGGGAATTAAATCTCAAATTTGCTTTATAGGTTTGTCCAGACTGCTCTGTAGCTGTTTCCTTTTTGATCCCAGAAGCACTTTCTGAGTGAATAGAAGTGGATCATCTGGATGCCAATTCCTTGGTTTTACCTCTGCTAAGTCACACTTGTGAAAAACAACATCTTAAGTGATGCCTGTTTTCATTGTGTTGATATTTCAGTAAGATGATAACTAGAAAGTACCAACGTCATCCAAGTTAAAATCAATTATTTAAATCAAGATGTTTTACAATCTTGATTGAATTGCTGGGCTTGGATATATTTAGATGAAGGTCTGTTCTTTTTCTCTGCTGTGAAGGCTTCCAGTTCAGTGATTACAGCTTGTGCTGAGCTCCAAAATAGTTATTTTGTGTTAGAAATCATCATTTGGGGAAAACTAATCCCCTGGAATTACTGGATGAGAGTTTCTGTACCCCTCTGGAACCCCACGTTTCTCCCCTCCCTTTCTGTGCTGATGGAATCAGGGACTTTGGTGCTTTCCAGAACTTTCTTCTGGGCTTCACCCATCATGACACCCCTGGAAATTCCGTTTTTTGATGGTGCTGAGAGCTGCCAAAGAGGTGAGCCTGGTTTTCCCTCTCTTTGGGGTATGTCTCAGCCATCACCTCTGTATCTGCCCAGCATCAAACTAACCCTTTTCAAGTCCAGTCACACACTTTTGCACCAGGTTTTTTTTTTTTTTTTCCCTCATTGCTGGTCAGGATTTTCTTTGTTCCTGCTTGTTATTCAGGCTCCTTGCACCCATATATAGTAACAGAAAATTCATTTTCTTTATGGATGCTCTTGTCTGACTTTGAACCTCCTTTGCCCTTCTCAGTGGCCTTCTCCTGTGTTCAGCTTATTCCTTTCCTGGATGCATCAGCAGTTTCATCTGGGAAGGTGTCTTATTAGTTGGAAAGATGCTGGCTCTGCAATTCATGATCTCTGTTCCCTGCAATATTGCTCCATCACTCAGATGCAAATATTCTCATCACTCGTGCAGCCTTCTGCAGTTCACTGACTTGTTTTTTTTTTTGTCCTTCTTTTGCATCTGGTACTGGGTGATC
The DNA here is from genome assembly GCA_023079485.1 of Archilochus colubris. NCBI lineage: Eukaryota > Metazoa > Chordata > Aves > Apodiformes > Trochilidae > Archilochus > Archilochus colubris. The sequence continues at coordinate 199,376,950 of CM041083.1, read as the reverse complement.
ATTTACCTCAGGGCTCAGCAACTTGTGGGTTCCAGACAGGAACCTGGGTGTGGGGCTCATGGCAGTGCCACAGCAAGAGGAGGCAGCACTTGGCCATTTCTGACTCTCCCTGAGCTCAACCAAAGCAGAGGCAGCTTCTGCCAGGTCCTGATGGCTTTCTCTTGGCACATGGAGCTGTAGCAAGGAGAATCATGAAATGGGTTGGGTTGGAAGGGACCTTCCAGCTTCTCCAGTTCCAACCCCTGCATGGGCAGGGACCCTTCCCACAGCCCAGGTTGCTCCAAGCCCCATCCAACCTGGGCTGAGACACTGCCAGGGATGGGGCAGCCACAGCTTCCTTGGGCAACCTGGGACAGGGGCTCAGCACCCTCAAATTCAAGGATTTCCTCCTGAGGTCTCATCTCAATCTGCTCTCTTCCAGTTTGCAGCCCTTATCCCTTTCTCTCTCTTTCTCTCTCTTTCTCTCTCTTTCTCTCTCTTTCTCTCTCTTTCTCTCTCTTTCTCTCTCTTTCTCTCTCTTTCTCTCTCTTTCTCACTCTTTCTCTCTCTTTCTCTCTCTTTCTCTCTCTTTCTCTCTCTTTCTCTCTCTTTCTCTCTCTTTCTCTCTCTTTCTCTCTCTTTCTCTCTTTCTCTCTCTTTCTCTCTCTTTCTCTCTCTTTCTCTCTCTTTCTCTCTCTTTCTCTCTCTTTCTCTCTCTTTCTCTCTCTTTCTCTCTCTCTTTCTCTTTCTCTCTTTCTTTCTCTTTCTCTCTCTTTCTTTCTCTTTCTCTCTCTTTCTCTCTCTTTCTCTCTCTTTCTCTCTCTTTCTCTCTCTCTTTCTCTCTCTCTCTTTCTCTCTCTCTCTCTCTCTTTCTCTCTCTCTCTCTCTTTCTCTCTCTCTTTCTCTTTCTCTCTTTCTTTCTCTTTCTCTCTCTTTCTCTCTCTCTTTCTCTCTCTCTTTCTCTCTTTCTTTCTCTCTTTCTTTCTCAAGGGAGCTTGAGGTGCTGGAGCAGGTCCAAAGGAGGCAAGTGGGCTGGTGAAGGGATCCAGCAGAGATGCTGTGAGGAGAGGCTGAGGGAGCTGGGGGTGTTGAGGCTGGAGAAGAGGAGGCTCAGGGGAGAGCTCATCACTCTCTGCAACTCCCTGAAAGGAGGTTGGAGCCAGGGGGGGGTTGGTCTCTTTTCCCAGGCAACTCTCAGCAAGACAAGAGGCCATGGTCTCAAGTTGTGCCAGGGGAGGTTTAGGTTGGAGATTGGAAAGAATTTCTTTCTGGAGAGGGTGATCAGGCATTGGAATGGGCTGCCCAGGGAAGGGGTGGATTCTCCGTGTCTGGAGCTATTTCCAAAGAGCCTGGATGTGGCACTGAGTGCCATGGGCTGGGAACCACGGGGGGAGTGGATCAAGGGTTGGACTTGATGATCTCTGAGCTCCCTTCCAACCCAGACAGTTCTATGATTCTATGATTCTGTGTTGGTGTTCAGCCCTTGAGGAACTTTTTTGACTTGGATCTGTTTAGAACAGGTTGTGGCCAGCCTTGCTGGCTTCAATTTCATCTGAAATTCCCTGTGATAGGGTCAGATTTAATGGAGATATTTTGGGATGACTTCATTCACTTCAGCCTTATGCTTTCACTTCAGAGATGTCTCTGCTGGAGAAGCCAAAATTCCAAGATTTTTTTTTATATGGCTGATATTTTGCTAGCAGAAATGATCATCTCATGGTTAGATCTTGGGAGATAGACATCTGATTCTGTCCACAACTTCCCCTCTAGTTTGCAAACTGCAAAAGCCCTGCCTCAGTTTCCCATCTGGCATAGGGAAAAAAGATTGGGAATGCCTCTTAACTTCCACAACAGGGAAATGAAATGCTGGGAGATGCCACAGTGATGACTTTCCCCACACAGGAAGAAATGAAAAGGTTGTTGACCTTGTGCTTGCCTGCTTGGATTCCTTTATTATGCCCTGCATGGAGTTTTTCTTTTAGGTTTTGAACAGATTTCAGGACAGCACCAAATTATTCTCCTTCCCTGGAAATGGCTCTTGCAGAAAGTGGGTAACATCAGCACTGCAGAGACTCTTCTGGGTGTCTTCCTCAGTTTGGTTGCCAATTCAGCCTGGTGCCTTTGATCTGCAAAACTCTTGATTTTAATCTTATCTCCTGGTGAGACCTCTTTCCCCAGGACTGTGCTGGCAGTCAGGATTAGCTGGGCTTTACTTTGTTAACAATCTTGTTTTTAAATCTGAGAGGACTTCAGCTGAGTTTTCTCCTGGGGCAGAGTTGAAGGGGGGAGGGATTGATTCTGGAATATTTATTCTTGGTGTTATCAGGATTTTCTGGCTATCAAGATAAGCCACAGGGCTTAGGGATCAGTAGCTACTGGAGGAAGCCCTATGTGTTTGTAGTGCTTTTAGGTTTGATCTGACCTTCCTATGATTTTACCTTTTTATTCTAATTTAATATTTTTTTCTTTTGTGTGTGTGTTTATATTAACCAAAAGATAGAGGGAGGAACACTGGAGAAAACAATTTACTGATGTATTTTTCTGTTTTCTGCTTGCCCTCCTGAGATGCTGGCAGGGTACCAGGAGCATGGACTGTCCTGAGGGAGGAGAAAACAGGGTCAGGTAGACTTGGCTTGGTTAAGTTTTAGAAGTAGGTCATCTTTGTCTTCAAAAATGAAAATAAAATAGGGAAAATCTTCAGGCCCAACCCAGCAAGACACATTTTCTGTGTCTTGACAAGTTTCAAAATGGTTTCACTGTCAGATTTAATAGATGTGAACTTCTGCAGGTGTCAGACCTCTGGGTTTGGAGAGGGCTGGACTGTTGTGGAGTGAGCTCACCCATCTAGAAAGTTGAAATTATTCCAATTACTGTTACTTCTGGCTGTGGTTCATCCACAGCAAGATAAATGTAAATCAGTAGCAGGGAAGATAATAATTTTCTTGCAGCAGCCTTGTAATTTCTCAAGCAGTAACTGCTAGCTGAAGAGCCAACCATAAATTCTTGTTGATGATACAGAAATACAACCCTGAACTCCAAGATAACTGCAGTGCAAAATGAACTGGGAGACAAAGCAGCCCTTTGATGCCATCTGCATCTCCATCTCAGCTGAATAAGAATTGTGTTTTGTAATTTGTGAATGCAAATTCCTGGAGCTCTGGCAACCAAATCCAGAAACCCCAACGCTGTTCTTTGAAGGCAAAAAAAAAAAAAAAGAATATTGTGTAGGTGTCTTGCAGTAATTTTAGCTCCTTGTGCCCTTGATAGAGCACATGCCCTGTGAACTAAGGCTCTTTCTTACCTTCTGGTGTAAAGTGTGGCCCAAAAACTCTTCTTCAGGAGATAGTTTAGAGGAGACAGCATTTAGGTTCTGTTCTAAACACACCTCTAGTGCTTTTATTGCTTCCTTCTCAGACCATCTGAGCCCTTTACAAAATGTAATTAACCTAAGAGTGCTTTTTGAGGTAGAGAAGTGTCCTTTCCCCCAGCTCCCCCTCTAAAATGGGCAGAGAGTCTGTGTTTGTCACGGGTTTAAGTGGGTGCAGAAAATTCTGCCTTCTCCTGCTGCACACCCTGCTGTTCCTTGTGCCAATTTTTTGGTGTGATGCTCATGGGAGGTTGAGACCTTCTGCTTGGAGCTGCCCAGTTATGTTTCCACCTGGTGTGAACTTCTGCTGGGGACACGTGGCCAAGGAGAAGGGAGGAAAATGTCTGCTTGTAGCCCAAAAAGCCACCCATGACTTGGGCTGCATCCCCTGCAGTGTCACCAAGAGGTTGAGGGAGGGGAGAAACCTCTGCTGGGTCCAGTTCTGGAGTCCCCAAGACCAGGAGATGGAGCTGCTGGAGTGAGTCCAGAGGAGGCCACGGAGATGATCCAGGGGCTGGACCTGCTCTGCTTTGGAGCCAGGCTGAGAGAATTGGGGGTGTTCAGACTGGAGAAGGGGAGACCTTCTCCAGATCACTCAGTGTGGATCAGCTGGAAGGCAGGAGGGCTCTGCAGAGGGACCTGGAGAGATTGGAGAGTTGGGCTGATCCCAATGGGATGAGGTTCAAGACAAGAACCCCATGGGAAGCTGCAGGCTGGGCACAGAGTGGCAGAAAGGGAGCTGGGATTGGCAGGAAGCTGAAGAGGAGGCAGCAGTGTGGCCAGGTGGCCAAGAAGGCCAATGGCATCCTGGGCTGGCTGAGGAAGAGCGTGGCCAGCAGGTCCAGGGAAGGGATTCTGCCCCTGTGCTCAGCTCTGGGGAGGCCACAGCTTGAGTCCTGTGTCCAGTTCTGGGCCCCTCAGCCCCTCAGGAAGGAGCTTGAGGTGCTGGAGCAGGTCCAAAGGAGGCAAGTGGGCTGGTGAAGGGATCCAGCAGAGATGGTGTGAGGAGAGGCTGAGGGAGCTGGGGGTGTTGAGGCTGGAGAAGAGGAGGCTCAGGGGAGAGCTCATCACTCTCTGCAACTCCCTGAAAGGAGGTTGGAGCCAGGGGGGGGTTGGTCTCTTTTCCCAGGCAACTCTCAGCAAGACAAGAGGCCATGGTCTCAAGTTGTGCCAGGGGAGGTTTAGGTTGGAGATTGGAAAGAATTTCTTTGTGGAGAGGGTGATCAGGCATTGGAATGGGCTGCCCAGGGAAGGGGTGGATTCTCCGTGTCTGGAGCTATTTCCAAAGAGCCTGGATGTGGCACTGAGTGCCATGGGCTGGGAACCACGGGGGGAGTGGATCAAGGGTTGGACTTGATGATCTCTGAGGTCCCTTCCAACCCAGACAATTCTAGGATTCTATGAATTGGGGGTGTTCAGCCTGGAGAAGTCTCCAGGGAGATCTCATTGCAACCTTCCAGTGTGGGCAGGGGACAAGAAGGATGGGGACAGACTTTTTACACAGGCAAGCAGTGACAGGACAAGGGATAAGGATTGCAAACTGGAAGAGGGGAGATTGAGATGAGAGCTCAGGAAGAAATTCTTGAATTTGAGGGTGCTGAGCCCCTGTCCCAGGCTGCCCAAGGAAGCTGTGGCTGCCCCATCCCTGGCAGTGTCTCAGCCCAGGTTGGATGGGGCTTGGAGCAACCTGCGCTATGGGAGGTGTTGAAATTTGGGGGTTGGAATTGGATGATTTTTAAGGTCCTTTCCAACCCAACCCATTTTATGATTCCATGATTTTGTTCTATATGTATTAACAAATGCTTCAAGGCCTGTAGCTGCCCAACAGCCTGGACAGGATCCCTCCCATACTCCATAGGAGCAGTTTGGGAATAAAAAATACCAGGTTGGATGGGGCTTGGAGCAACCTGGGCTGTGGGAGGGGTCCCTGCCCATGGCAAAGGGGATGAGTTGGGTGATCTTGAAGGTCCCTTCCAACCCAAACCAGTGTGAGATTCTCTGATCCTATGGAAGTTCAGACCACACCTTCTGGTAACACTATGGATTTATTACCAGATTGGGCTTCAGGCACTGAAACAGCAGCCTCAAAAGAGGAGTTTGACCTCTTGTGCTTGGGGAAAAGGGAGTGGGCACCTTGGTATCCCCCCCTGTGCTGCTTCTCTGAGTGCCTGGGGGGGGCTCCAAGGCACTGAGCTGGCAGGAAAATCACCAGCAGGAAACCCCTGCAAGGAAACCTCTCCAAGGAGAAATTGGTAGGGGAAGAATAAGCTCAGGGCTGATGTTTGGCATCTTCTAACAGGACAACTCCCTTTTTTAAATATTTTTTTTTTTTTTTTTTTAAAGTTACAACAATGCTGTTTTTCTTTTGTTGGCTCAGCTGTGTTGTGCTCTTAGGGCTCTTGCCACTTGGTAAAGAGGGAGCAGGAAAAATCCCAATCCAGAGATGAAATTCCCTTAAAATATGTTTTCAAGACCAAACACAAATGCTTTGTTGGAGATGAGGAGTCTCTGGAAATCTTTTTTTATATTGAAATCATTTAATGGGAGTATCCATTTTAAGATTATTGGGGAGCAGCCAGAGTCTATTCCTGGTCCTGAGAGAGGAAATCTGTTTGGATTGGAGCAGCTTTCTGGGAGCTGTTTCCTGCCAGGGTGATACCAGTCCAAATGATCAGTAGCACCAGAGATGATAAAAACCTTGGGTGTTTCCCATCCATTTTGGGGAATACAGTCAGAAACAACAAAAATGGGGCAGAGCCTGGGAGTCTACCTGGACTTCAGCAAAGCCTTTGACACCGTCTGCCCCAGGATTCTCCTGAAAAAGCTGTCAGCCCATGGATCAGCCAGGAGCACTCTGTGCTGGGTTAGGAACTGGCTGGAGGGCCGGGCCCAGAGAGTGGTGCTGAACGGGGCTGCATCCAAATGGCGGCCGGTCACTAGTGGTGTCCCCCAGGGATCAGTGTTGGGCCCAGTGCTGTTTAATATCTTGAGTGAGGATTTAGATGAGGGGATTGAGTCCATCATCAGCAAATTCCCAGATGACCCCAAGCTGGGGGGGAGTGTGGATCAGCTGGAAGGCAGGAGGGCTCTGCAGAGGGACCTGGAGAGACTGGAGAGTTGGGCTGATCCCAATGGGATGAGGTTTAACACGGCCAAGTGCCGGGTCCTGCACTTTGGCCACAACAACCCCAAGCAGCGCTACAGGCTGGGGACAGAGTGGTTGGAGAGCAGCCAGGCAGAAAGGGACCTGGGAGTCTGGATTGCCAGGAAGCTGAAGAGGAGGCAGCAGTGTGCCCAGGTGGCCAAGAAGGCCAATGGCATCCTGGGCTGGCTGAGGAAGAGCGTGGCCAGCAGGTCCAGGGAAGGGATTCTGCCCCTGTGCTCAGCTCTGGGGAGGCCACAGCTTGAGTCCTGTGTCCAGTTCTGGGCCCCTCAGCCCCTCAGGAAGGAGCTTGAGGTGCTGGAGCAGGTCCAAAGGAGGCAAGTGGGCTGGTGAAGGGATCCAGCAGAGATGCTGTGAGGAGAGGCTGAGGGAGCTGGGGGTGTTGAGGCTGGAGAAGAGGAGGCTCAGGGGAGAGCTCATCACTCTCTGCAACTCCCTGAAAGGAGGTTGGAGCCAGGGGGGGGTTGGTCTCTTTTCCCAGGCAACTCTCAGCAAGACAAGAGGCCATGGTCTCAAGTTGTGCCAGGGGAGGTTTAGGTTGGAGATTGGAAAGCATTTCTTTCTGGAGAGGGTGATCAGGCATTGGAATGGGCTGCCCAGGGAAGGGGTGGATTCTCCGTGTCTGGAGCTATTTCCAAAGAGCCTGGATGTGGCCCTGAGTGCCATGGGCTGGGAACCACGGGGGGAGTGGATCAAGGGTTGGACTTGATGATCTCTGAGGTCCCTTCCAACCCAGACAATTCTAGGATTCTATGATTCTATGAAAAGAGCCACTCCTTGTTTGGGGCTTCAGAGATTTTAATATAAAACCTCCCCCCAAAAGGATCTGAATCAATGGAAATGTCATTCCTAGGTTCACCTTTTAGTTATATTAAACATCTGAGAGGAGAGAAAAATCCACTGCTGCCACAAATAGCACTGGAGTTTTCTTTTTGTCACTTCTTTATAATTAACCCCCATGATTTCTTCCCACTTTGGTTCATTTCCCTATTTAGAGGCAACATCCAAGAGCAAAGAAATCCAAACAATGGAAACTAGGAAATGAAGGCAGAATGTTATCAGATAACTCAGGGAAGTTGTGTAGCTGGAAGCCTTTAAAAATAGCTTTATGGAGATAACTGCATCCTTCTAGTTTGAGAAGGAAAAAGAAGTGTGCAGGTTCCTTTTTTTTAAAACCAGCTTTTTTCCAAAATGCCTGGAAAATGGAATTTATCCATTAAAAGTGCTGCTCCTTCAGCATTTTTAAGTTTTTTTGTTAGCAGGGATAATTTATTCATGTTTGACAGCAAGCTTGCAATGCACATGAGTAACAAAACCTCAGTTTTGTTCTCACATACTAAAATGAGGTGGAAAATGAAAAGATTGTATTAAAAATAAATTTCAGATGATCAGGAACAATGGGCATGGAAATATCTCTGCTAGAAATGTGTTTGCTGCCACAGCAGGGAAGATTTTCTGTTGTAATCTTTTTCATACCCTAATTATAGCTTGAGTCCTAAAATCTACCTCTAATTCTAAGTTTCCTGGCCTGTCTCTGCCTGTTTTTAGGCTGATTATCTGTCCTGCATCTGACCCCAAGCATCTGATTTTTATCTTAATGTTGATTTTCATCTGGGTGACTGAAAGGCAGTGAGAGTGCAGGGTGGTTTTATTCCCTGAAACTGCAGCTTGCTGGAAGTGTCCTGAACAGGCTGATTAACAAAGTGATCTCTGGAGCCAGGCTGAGGGATTGGGGTTGTTCAGCCTGGAGAAGAGGAGGCTCCCAGGGGAGCTCAGAGCAACCTTCCAATATCTGAAGGGGCTCCAAGAAAGCTGGGGGAGGGCTTTGGACACGGGGGGGTAGGGAGAGGAGAAGGGAAATGGGTTAAAAGTTGGAGAGAAAGGGGAGATTGAGGTTGGAGATGGGGAAGAAATTCTGGAATTTGAGGGTGGGGAGAGCCTGGAACAGGTTGAGAGAGTTGGGGGTGTTCAGTCTGGAGAAGAGGAAGAAGAAGAAGAAGAGAAGAAGGAAGAGGAAGAGAGGAGAGAAGGAGAAGGAGAAGGTTCTGGGAAGCCCTTGGAGCATCTTCCAGTGCCTGAAGGGGCTCCAGGAAAGCTGGGGAGGGACTTTGGACAAGGGCCTGGAGGGATGGGATGAGGGGGAAGGGTTTCCAGCTGCAAGAGGGGAGATGGAGAGGAGATGGGAGGGAGAAATTGTTTGGGGTGAGGGTGCTGAGCCCCTCAAGGGGCTTTAGACAAGGAAAAGGACACTTTGGACAAGGACATGGAGTGATGGGATGAGGATGAATCGTTTGAAGCAGAAATTTAGATGAAATCTTAGGAAGAAATCCTTGAATTTGAGGGTGCTGAGCCCCTGTCCCAGGTTGCCCAAGGAAGCTGTGGCTGCCCCATCCCTGGCAGTGTCTCAGCCCAGGTTGGATGGGGCTTGGAGCAACCTGGGCTGTGGGAGGGGTCCCTGCACATCCAGGCGTTGGATCTGGATGATCTTTCAGGTCCCTTCCTACCCAAACCAGTCTGGGAATTCAACACAGAGTCACAGATTCTTGGACTGAAACCATGTTATGGTTTAGCAATGGATAAACTGAAATTTGCAGGAATGCTCCAATTCTGGGCTTCTCTTTGGAAGCCTCAATTTTTTACTGTATTTTTCACATTAGAGAGGAGAATCAGTAGGGTAAAATTACCTGGCATTAATGCTGGCTGTTACTACACAGATGATTAGTAAAGACACATACTACCATGTTATCTTTTTAAAAGTTCTTTTATTTTGGGACCCTTTTAGCAGAACTCAAAGGGAGTGAGAAGGTGGAGGTCCATACTGCAGTCTCATAGTAGCTGCTGCTTGGTTATCATCTGGTTGGAACCTTTTTGCAGAAGTTGGATGCTACAATAAGTACAATAAAGCTATTTATCATAGAATCATAGAATAATCTGGGTTGAAGGGACCTCTAAAGGTCATTCAGTAAAACCCCTGCAGTATCAGGGACACCCTCACCCAGCTCAGGGTGCTCAGAGCCTCCTCAAGCCTCACCTTGAACATCTCCAGGGATGAGACCTTAACCACCTCCCTGGGCAACCTCTGCCAGTTTTCCACCCCCCTCCTGGTACAGAACTTTTCCCTGACATCCAATCTAAATCTCCTCTAATTTAAAGCCATTGCCCCTCATCCTATCCCTCCAGGCCCTTGCAAACAGTCCCTCTGCAGCCTTCCTGGAGGACCCTTCAGATACCTGGAGGTCACTCTGAGGTCTCCATGGAATTTTTTTTCCTCCAGGCTGAACAACCCCAGCTCCCTCATTCTGTGTTCCCCAGGAGAGGTTTTCCCAACCCCCTGATCATTTCTGGACCCTCTCCATCAGCTCCATGTCCTTCCTGTCCTCAGGGCTCCAGACCTGGATGCAATCCTCCAGGTGAGGAGAGCAAAGTGACACCGTCACCTCTCATGGTCTGCACATTACTCGTGATGCAGCCCAGAATAAGAAAACTCTTATAAAGGAGTTGATTAAATAGGATGTTTGTGATTTGCAGGGCTCAAACTGCTGTGATTTTATTCCCATAGAAATAATCATAGAATCCTAGAATTGTCTGGGTTGGAAGGGACCTCAGAGATCATCAAGTCCAACCCTTGATCCACTCCCCCCGTGGTTCCCAGCCCATGGCACTCAGTGCCACATCCAGGCTCTTTGGAAATAGCTCCAGACACGGAGAATCCACCCCTTCCCTGGGCAGCCCATTCCAATGCCTGATCACCCTCTCCAGAAAGAAATGCTTTCCAATCTCCAACCTAAACCTCCCCTGGCACAACTTGAGACCATGGCCTCTTGTCTTGCTGAGAGTTGCCTGGGAAAAGAGACCAACCCCCCCCTGGCTCCAACCTCCTTTCAGGGAGTTGCAGAGAGTGAGGAGGTCTCCCCTGAGCCTCCTCTTCTCCAGCCTCAACACCCCCAGCTCCCTCAGCCTCTCCTCACAGCATCTCTGCTGGATCCCTTCACCAGCCCACTTGCCTCCTTTGGACCTGCTCCAGCACCTCAAGCTCCTTCCTGAGGGGCTGAGGGGCCCAGAACTGGACACAGGACTCAAGCTGTGGCCTCCCCAGAGCTGAGCACAGGGGCAGAATCCCTTCCCTGGACCTGCTGGCCACGCTCTTCCTCAGCCAGCCCAGGATGCCATTGGCCTTCTTGGCCACCTGGCCACACTGCTGCCTCCTCTTCAGCTTCCTGCCAATCCAGACTCCCAGGTCCCTTTCTGCCTGGCTCCACCTCAGCCACTCTGTCCCCAGCCTGTTGTGCTGCATGGGGTTGTGGGGCTCTGTTCTGGGTGTTGGTGGGAGGTTGTCTGCTCTTCATCCTGGGTGGTTAAAGACATCATTGTGTTTTTATGTGGATTTTCACTACAGGTTCTTTAGCTTCTCAAAACTTAGGTCTCTTAAAAGCTGTAGGTCAGCAAATTTTTGCAAATCCATTTTTTTCCAAGGTTGCTGTTTTCAACTTAGCTCTTCAGGTTTCTGCCTTGTACACCCAGGCATGCCACAAACACCTCTTCAAAAAAAATCTGCATGGAAGAGCACTGAGAGAAGCAGCCAAACCTCAAATAACAGAGGAGAGCAGAAAGACTTCAACTCAGTCTTGTTAGAGCAGCTCTACTCTGCAAGTTGCTGTCGAGTTACTATCAAGTTAATATTTAAGTTAATAATGCCTAAATAGACTGCCAGTTTGGTTCTTCCCTGGGAAATTAAATCAGGTTGACTGGGCTCAAATTACTGTTTGCAAATGAAGTAGCTGGAAGGAGAGCAGCAGTACTGAGAAGCAACCCTGGCCCTGTGCTGAAACCTCAGGGGATATTCCAGCAAATGAAACCATTCTTTAACTTCTATCCCAGCAAACTCTGATTTCTGAGGCATTTTAGGACCCAGTGCCATTCAGATTATGAACACTGGCAATGTGTTCCTAATTAAAGATGGAATTAATTGCCCTGAGAACAGCTGTTGGGTTCCAGGCAGTGACCACTGAGAGGTTCTTGTGGGTTTTTAGAAGGGTTTCAGTGGACTCAACTGGGTTTTTTTTAATCAAGTGCTCTTGATGTGGGGTCACCAGTGCTGTGTGTGAATGACAATGACACAGAGGGGTGGAGGAAGCATGGAACAGGCTGGAAGGGCAGTGGAAACCATTCCCTCTCCCTCTTGGATGTGCTCACCAAGGGCAGATGTCATGAGATGAAGTGGTTCTGGTTGCTTGGTACCTTGGGTTTGGCAGCTTATATCCCAACAAACTCTGATTCTGAGGATTTTAGGACCCAGTGCCATTCAGATTATGAACACTGGCAATGTGTTCCTAATTAAAGATGGAATTAATTGCCCTGAGAACAGCTGTTGGGTTCCAGGCAGTGACCACTGAGAGGTTCTTGTGGGTTTTTAGAAGGGTTTCAGTGGACTCAACTGGGTTTTTTTTAATCAAGTGCTCTTGATGTGGGGTCACCAGTGCTGTGTGTGAATGACAATGACACAGAGGGGTGAAGGAAGCATGGAACAGGCTGGAAGGGCAGTGGAAACCATTCCCTTTCCTTAGATGTGCACATCAAGGGCAGATGACATGAGATGAGGTGGTTCTGGTTGCTTGGTACCTTGGGTTTGGCAACTTTGTTGGATTCCAACAGGCTGAGGTTCAACACGGCCAAGTGCCAGGTCCTGCACTTTGGCCACAACAACCCCATGGGGAGCTCCAGGCTGGGCACAGAGTGGCAGAAAGGGAGCTGGGATTGCCAGGAAGCTGAAGAGGAGGCAGCAGTGTGGCCAGGTGGCCAAGAAGGCCAATGGCATCCTGGGCTGGCTGAGGAAGAGCGTGGCCAGCAGGTCCAGGGAAGGGATTCTGCCCCTGTGCTCAGCTCTGGGGAGGCCACAGCTTGAGTCCTGTGTCCAGTTCTGGGCCCCTCAGCCCCTCAGGAAGGAGCTTGAGGTGCTGGAGCAGGTCCAAAGGAGGCAAGTGGGCTGGTGAAGGGATCCAGCAGAGATGCTGTGAGGAGAGGCTGAGGGAGCTGGGGGTGTTGAGGCTGGAGAAGAGGAGGCTCAGGGGAGAGCTCATCACTCTCTGCAACTCCCTGAAAGGAGGTTGGAGCCAGGGGGGGGTTGGTCTCTTTTCCCAGGCAACTCTCAGCAAGACAAGAGGCCATGGTCTGAAGTTGTGCCAGGGGAGGTTTAGGTTGGAGATTGGAAAGAATTTCTTTCTGGAGAGGGTGATCAGGCATTGGAATGGGCTGCCCAGGGAAGGGGTGGATTCTCCGTGTCTGGAGCTATTTCCAAAGAGCCTGGATGTGGCACTGAGTGCCATGGGCTGGGAACCACGGGGGGAGTGGATCAAGGGTTGGACTTGATGATCTCTGAGGTCCCTTCCAACCCAGCCAGTTCTATGATTCTATGATTGAAGCTGTATTCCAACAGGAGAATAAAAGAGCTGCAAAGCAGTGCTGCTGGAGGGAAGAGTTGCAAGCCATGCCTACAGAAAGAGGTAGAAAAAAGAGAGAGTAGGAATGCTGGAAGGGATTAAAAAGGTCAGTGGTGAAAGCAGGTGGGTGGAAACACAAGGGAAAAGTCAGCTGTGTGTTTTCTTTTAGGTTCAGGAGCAGGAAAATATTTAGAAGAGAGCAAATCTTGTTTCTTGTGTGTTTGGTACTCCTGACTTGTGGATGGTTTCCATTTCAACAGCTTGAAATAGCTCTTGGATAAGTTGTAGGGGAACAGAAGAAATGCCAAAATAGTCTGAGGACTGGAAGAAACACAGAGAGAGAAGCTTAGAGCTGATTCTCTTTGGCTTGTCAGAGGGAGCCCTTGACTGCAGTAGCATCACAGAGGGAAAATGCCAGGAACTGAGGGGCTTCCTGTGCATCCAAGGAAGTTGAACCTAAAAATTGGTGTTTTAAATGAGAAATTGGGCAATTCAGAGTTGAAATGAGGTAACTCTGCTCTTGTGAGACTCCTCCTGGACTTACTGTGTTCAGTTCTGGGGTCCCCAACACCAGGAGATGGAGGTGTTGGAGTGAGTCCAGAGGAGGTCATGGAGATGTTCAGAGGGTTGGAGGAGCTCTGGAGCCAGGGGGGGAGAGTTGGGGGTGTTCAGTCTGGAGAAGAGAAGGCTCCAAGGGGACCTTGAGACTGAAGGGGCTTCAGGAAACCTGGGAAGGGACTTTTGGCAATAGCATGGAGTGATGGGACAAGGGGGAACAGTTTAAAGCTAAATGAGGGAAGATTGGGATGAGAATTTTAAGAGGAAATTCTTTGCTATGATCATTGTGGTGAGACACCAGGTTGCCAGAGAAGCCTCAGGGTCCCTTCCAACCCAAACCAGTCCATTGCAATGAATGATCAAAAGCAAAAGAGCAATTTCCATTTCTAGAAATCCCCTTATCTGGTCACTTTTCTTTTAAAACTATTCCAGGCCAAGAGAAGGAATGTTCTTGACTGTTACCTTCAGTTTGGGGGTGATATTTAATGGCACGTGGTAGGCAGGAGAGGGATTTCTGTGAAGTTGTGGTCTCCTCTTGGCTTTTAAATTGAAATTTAAATTGAAATGAAATTATGAACACATTTTTAGTTCCTAGGCAGGAAGAATTGCAGAAAGGCACCAGGTGTGCTGTGTTCCAGAGGTTGTGTTAGGAAGTGCTGGAGTCTGCTCATTGAAACATTCATTTTTACTTCTTGGAGCAACCTTGGCATTAAAATTCCCACCTTGCTGTAGCTAAAAATTTCTCTACAGGTTTTGGGGTGGTAGCTTGAATTAGCTGGGAGCTGAAGACAAGGCCTAAAAATGTTCTGGAGCTTATAATGACTGTGGGAATGGTTTTGGATTGCTGAGAGCTCAGGGGGAAAGGATTCTGTTTATTTATAAGAGGGAATCTCCAAGCAGTGAAAAGAGGTTTTGTATTGTTCTGAAACCTGCACACAGGGGGATGGGTGGGGGCCTCACTTTAGGATTAGCTGAGGGAGGGATTGAATCACAGAATCAGAGAATCCCAGGCTGGTTTGGGTTGGAAGGGACCTTAAAAATCATCCAGATCCAACCCCTGCATGGGCAGGGACCCCTCCCACAGCCCAGGTTGCTCCAAGCCCTATCCAACCTGGGCTGAGACACTGCCAGGGATGGGGCAGCCACAGCTTCCTTGGGCAACCTGGCACAGGGGCTCAGCACCCTCACCCCAAACAATTTCTTCCTAATATCCAACCTAAATCTCCCCTCTTTCAGTTAGAAGCCATTTCCCTTTGTCCCATCCCTCCAGGCCCTTGTCCAAAGTCCCTCCCCAGCTTTCCTGGAGCCCCTTCAGGCACTGGAAGATGCTCCAAGGGCTCCCCAGAACCTTCTCTTCTCCAGACTGAACACCCCCAACTCTCTCAACCTGTTCCAGGCTCTCCCCACCCTCAAACTCCAGAATTTCTTCCCCATCTCCAACCTCAATCTCCCCTTTCTCTCCAACTTTTAACCCAGTTCCCTTCTCCTCTCCCTACCCCCCCGTGTCCAAAGCCCTCCCCCAGCTTTCTTGGAGCCCCTTCAGATATTGGAAGGTTGCTCTGAGCTCCCCTGGGAGCCTCCTCTTCTCCAGCCTGAACAACCCCAATCCCTCAGCCTGGCTTCCCAGGGAGGTGCTCAGCCCTCTGAGCATTTCAGTGGCTCCTCTGGACACCTTCCAGGAGCTCTGTGTCCTTCTGATGCTGGGGACTCCAGAACTGGACACTGCCAGGGATGGGGCAGCCACAGCTGCCTTGGGCAACCTGGGACAGGGGCTCAGAACCCTCACACCAAAGAATTCCTTTCAAAGATCTCATCTCACCCTTTCCTCTTTCAGTTTGTAACCATTCCCCTCTCATCCCATCCAAAGGCTTTCTAAGATCTCTTTTCTCCTATAACTTATTCAGTGTTAAATAATAATAAATAATAACAACAATAATAGATAATTAATAATAATAATTAATAAATTCAGTGCTGATTCTTTGATCACCTCACTCCAAGCAGCTCCTTTGACTGTGAGACAGAACTGGCAGGAACAGGGTTAGGATGCAGACAAGGGGCTGCTCAATGCACGTGGGATATTTTCTGCAGCCCACTATGAACTGGCTCTGAGTGGTACCTGGGTGAGGCCAGGCTCACACCAGATCACCTGGAGACATCCAGATGCTTTAGGAAACTGCCTGGAGCCAGTGGATTTCAATAGAATCTTTGTCTTGCTGCTCACGTGCCTCACAGTATTCTTGTTGCATCATTTCAAGTGCTGACATGCACTTGAAACTCCATTTTTGTAAAGGTTTCTAAATTCTTTTCCAAAGAGAAAGCAAGCAGGAAAATGCCTGGGATGAGATCAGCTTTGGGGAGGAAGAAAGTTCACAGATAATTGTAAATAGCAATTATCCAGGTGACTCCATTGCCATCCAGAGGGACCTCAAAAGGATTGGGAGGTGAGCCCATGCCTACCTGATGGGGCAATCCCAAGGATTTATCCAGGTTGGGTGGAGGATGGATTGAGAGCAGCCCTGAGGAGAAGGATTTGGAGGTGTTGGGTTATGAGAAGCTCAAGATGAGCCCAGAAGCCACCCAGGTCCTGGGCTGCATCCCCAGGAGTGTGAGCAGCAGAGCAAAGGAGGGGATTCTCCCTCTCTGCTCTCTCTCTCTCCTCCCAGCCAAGTGCCGGGTCCTGCACTTTGGCCACAACAACCCCAAGCAGCACTACAGGCTGGGGACAGAGTGGTTGGAGAGCAGCCAGGCAGAAAGGGACCTGGGAGTCTGGATTGCCAGGAAGCTGAAGAGGAGGCAGCAGTGTGGCCAGGTGGCCAAGAAGGCCAATGGCATCCTGGGCTGGCTGAGGAAGAGCGTGGCCAGCAGGTCCAGGGAAGGGATTCTGCCCCTGTGCTCAGCTCTGGGGAGGCCACAGCTTGAGTCCTGTGTCCAGTTCTGGGCCCCTCAGCCCCTCAGGAAGGAGCTTGAGGTGCTGGAGCAGGTCCAAAGGAGGCAAGTGGGCTGGTGAAGGGATCCAGCAGAGATGCTGTGAGGAGAGGCTGAGGGAGCTGGGGGTGTTGAGGCTGGAGAAGAGGAGGCTCAGGGGAGAGCTCATCACTCTCTGCAACTCCCTGAAAGGAGGTTGGAGCCAGGGGGGGGTTGGTCTCTTTTCCCAGGCAACTCTCAGCAAGACAAGAGGCCATGGTCTCAAGTTGTGCCAGGGGAGGTTTAGGTTGGAGATTGGAAAGCATTTCTTTGTGGAGAGGGTGATCAGGCATTGGAATGGGCTGCCCAGGGAAGGGGTGGATTCTCCGTGTCTGGAGCTATTTCCAAAGAGCCTGGATGTGGCACTGAGTGCCATGGGCTGGGAACCACGGGGGGAGTGGATCAAGGGTTGGACTTGATGATCTCTGAGCTCCCTTCCAACCCAGACAATTCTATGATTCTATGACTCTATGCTCTGCTTTGGGGAGACCCCCCTGGGGTGCTGGATCCAGTTCTGGGGTCTCCAACAGCAGAAGGAGATGGAGGTGTTGGAGTGAGTCCAGAGGAGGTCATGGAGATGATCCAAGGGCTGGAGCAGCTCTGGAGCCAGGGGGAGAGAGTTGGGGGTGTTCAGTCTGGAGAAGAGAAGGATGCAGGGAGACCTTGGAGCATCTTCCAGTGCTTGAAGAGGCTCCAGGAAAGCTGGGGAGGGACTTGGGACAAGGGAATGGAGGGATGGCATGAGGGGGGAATGGTTACAAACTGAAAGAGGAAAGGGTGAGATGAAATCTTTGAAAGAAATTGTTTGGGGTGAGGGTGCTGAGCCCCTGTGCCAGGTTGCCCAAGGAAGCTGTGGCTGCCCCATCCCTGGCAGTGTCCAGTTCTGGAGTCCTCAGCAAATCTGGTGGTTTTTACCTTTTTTCCTCAGCAGTGGAACACAGCTGATCAAAAAAAATATTTGGCTCAGTGACTTCTTTTGTACCAAAACTTTCAAGAACTGAAAATGAGGAGATTTAGGGCTTAGGGAAGAACCTGGATGCTAAAAGAAACTGGGGTGGGAGGTTATGGAATTACAGCCTGAGAGCTCTGGCCTCTTTATCAACATTTCCCTGTAGGGATCTGCTGAAGAGGACAGGCAAGTGGAGCCTGGATTGATACTTTTATCACTTTTATTTCTTTTTTTTTTTAAACAAAGCCTTCTATTGTGCTGTAAAGATGAGAGCTTTTAGGAAGCTGCCCATCTAGGGAAAAGAACTGAAGAGGTAGAAAGCTGATGGCTGTGCTTGAGGAGCCTGGGAGGAAGGGCAAATGAAAATTTCCATGTTTCTCCCTCCCTGTTTCCTACAAATAACTTCTCTTGCTATTCCTGCTCGTGTTTGCCCCTAAAGTAGGGATTTAGGAGTTATTTTCCATACCTGATTCTCAACCAGGGGAAGAAATCTAGAATTTTCCAGTGTTTAAGGTGCTGACAGGCAGGAAGGATGAGGCTGGGAATGAGCAGAGGAATTTATGGACAGAGTTGCTCAGAGTTAACATTTCCTCAGAACCCTTTTAGCCATTTAATTCCTCACATTAGACACATTTATTTCTTGGGGTGGCCTAAACAGGCCAAGATGGTGAAGTTTAAACAAAATTTCAGAAAGGTTTCCAACTTTTTGTGCCAGTGCAGAGGCAGAGCAAGGAGCTGGAAGAGAAGGTCTGGTGGCTGAGCTTGGGCTTGCAGGTGGAGGCTGTGCTGGTCCAGGTGTTTGGAAGTAGATTATTGGGTATATGAGTTCTTCTTCTGTAGCTGAGCACCATTATGGGAAGAGTGGGCTGGAAATTGAGGTGAAAAATCCCTTCTTTAGTTGGTAGGTCTGACATTTGAGTGTGGGGTCAAAGTGCTTCACAGTGGGATAAATCAATTCATAGAGTGGTTTGGGTTGGAAGGGACCTTAAAGATCATCCTGATCCAACCCCTGGATGGGCAGGGACCCCTCCCACAGCCCAGGTTGCTCCAAGCCCCATCCAACCTGGGCTGAGACACTGCCAGGGATGGGGCAGCCACAGCTTCCTTGGGCAACCTGGGACAGGGGCTCAGCACCCTCACCCCAAACAATCTCTCCCTCCCCAAGATCTCCTCTCCATCTCCCCTCTTGCAGCTGGAAACCCTTCCCCCTCATCCCATCCCTCCAGGCCCTTGTCCAAAGTCCCTTCATGGTTTTCCTGGAGCCCCTTCAGGCACTGGAAGATGCTCCAAGGGCTCCCCAGAATCTTCCCTTCTCCAGGCTGAACACCCCCAACTCTCTCAACCTGTTCCAGGCTCTCCCCACCCTCAAGTTCAAGAATTTCTTCCTCATGTCCAACCTCAATCTCCCCTCTTCCAGTTTCAACCCATTTCCCCTTGTTCTCTTACTGCACACTCATTTTGCAGCAAAGAAACTGAAGGCCAAAGAGGGCAGGTAAAGATTTGTCAGAAAAACACATGCTGACAAATGTTACATCTTTTTCTTGAGATCCCTGGGTGTCTGTTTTCAGAGTCAGAATGGTTGGGGTGGGACCTTTGCATGTTCACTTCCATATTTAATACAAAAGCTCTTTTGGCCACAGATGTGATTTTTCAGGTCTCAGCATCCAGATTTGGCCTTTAGTGTCCAGAAAACCAAGATTCCCCAACCAGTTAAGGTGCCAGACAGAGTTTTCAGTTGAAAATTGTGGAGAATCTCTCTGGCAGAAGCTGGGAAGAAGCTTGGGGCTGTGTTGATCTTAATGCTTGGTGACAAGACCATAATTGTTGTTCCTGCAGTTTCATCTCACCTGTGCTCTATCCCATCCAAGTTCTTCAGCTGAGAGGGCACCAGTCCTTCAGACAACAGCTTTGTTCACTCTTAAGGCTAATTAACTTCTTGAATTGATTAAGAGAGTGGCCTAGCAAAAAAACCCCAACATCTGAGTCTGAAATATCAGTTTTAAAATACAATTTACTGTCAGATCTGGAATTTCTCTTCTCATTGCATGGCTGTGCAATCAGGGGTGTGTATTCATGCCAAGCTTTAGTCAGCTGGTGATGTGTAAAATATAAATTTATAATATAGGATTGTGTTGATCATTAGGACTTCAAAAAGGATTTGTAGAATCATAGAATGTTGGGGGTTGGAAGGGAACTCTGGAGCTGATCCAGTCCAACCCCCCTGCCAGAGCAAATGGATTAAAAACAAGGAGTTAGAAACAAGGATCATGGAATCCCAGACTGGCTTGGGTGTAAAGGGACCTTAAAGATCATCTGGTTCCATCCCCCCTGCCATGGGCAGGCAGGAGGTGAACTCCATAAAGGATCTTCTGGAGACAGAGCATCACCTGGACAAAGGGATTCAGCAGCTTTGTTGGAAGGAGAGAAGCCATGGCAATGCTGGGGGTGGGTAATTATTCATAGAATTAATTAATCATAGAATGTGAGGGGTTGGAAGGGAGCTCTGGAGCTGATCTAGTCCAACCCCCCTGTCCCAGCAGGATCCCCCAGGGCAGGACACACAGGAACACATCCACATCTCCAGAGAAGGAGACTCCAGAACCTCTCTGGGCAGCCTGGGCCAGGGCTCCCTCAGCCTCACAGGGAAAAAGTTCTTCCTTCTCTTTCTGTGGAACTTCCCATGTTCCAGCTCCACCCCATTCTTCCTTGTCCTGTTCCTGGGCAGCCCTGAACAGAGATTGTCCCCTTCCTCTTGCCCCCCAGCCCTCAGCTAGTGATGGACATTCAGCAGATCCCCTCTCAGCCTTCTCTTCTCCAGCCTCAACAGCCCCAGGGCTCTCACTCTTTCTTCCCAGCAGAGATGCTCAAGTCCCTTCAGCACCCTCCCAGCTCTCCCTTGGCCTCTCTCCAGTAGATCCCAGTCTCTCCTCAACTGGGGAGCCCCAAACTGGAGCCAGGGTTCCCAGTTTGGTCTCCCTAAGGCAGAGCAGAGGGGGAGGAGAACCTCCCTGGATCTGCTGGACACACTTTTCCTGATGCCCCCCAGGATCCCTCTTGGCCACATTGCTGAGCCCTGGGGAATTTCCTCTCCACTGGGACTCCAAGGTCCTTTTCCATGGAGCTGCTTCCCAGCAGGATATCCCTGGATCTGCACTGGTGCTTGGTGTTATTCCAGCCCAGATGCAGGAATCTACACTTGGCATTACTGAACTTGATGAGGTGAAAGGAAATGCAGCTCTGAGGTAGTGTAGGGGCTTGATACCATTTTGCATTTGTGTAACTCTTAGGAGAGGCTGCTGGTATTTGGTGTTTCTGACTTTTGTTATTATTATTTTTTGATGTTGGAGGAGGCTGAGAGTGGAAGAGCTCTGAAGTTTGGGTTCTAAAGACCATGATGCTGGGGAGTCACAAAGAACCCATCTGCTGAGCCCCTGGGGTTGGAGCTGAGTGAGTGGGATTGCTGGTGTAGGAAAGGCTTGAGTGGAGGGGTAGGATGATGAAATATTCTCTGTTTATTGTGCAAATTGACATTTTAAAGCTGCAGCTGTCAGAGGGATTTAACTTGGCCACTTAGGGCTGATTTTTATGACCATCCCCCCCCCAAGGAGGGAGGAGGGAGAAGAGACCACCTCTTCTCCTTGGTGACAAGTGACAGGAGCAGAGGAGATGGCTGCAGGCTACACCAGGAGAGGTTTAGGCTGGGTATTTGGAAACATTTTTTCTCTGAAAGGGCTGTCAGACATTGGAATAGTTTGCTCAGATGGAGTCACCATCCCTGGAGGTCTTGAAATGGGGTTGGACCTGGTCCTTCGGGCCAAGGTTTAGTGCTGAGCTTTGGGTTGGACTGGATGAGCTTGAAGGCTTCTCCCAACTAAAGATTCTGTGGTTCTGGGACATCTGTCAGCTTTGCTTCCCCTTTTAGCCAACTCCAGTGACCAAATTTATCAAACTACTGACAAAATTTTGACCAGGAGCCAGCAGTGTGGCCAGGTGGCCAAGAAGGCCAATGGCATCCTGGGCTGGCTGAGGAAGAGCGTGGCCAGCAGGTCCAGGGAAGGGATTCTGCCCCTGTGCTCAGCTCTGGGGAGGCCACAGCTTGAGTCCTGTGTCCAGTTCTGGGCCCCTCAGCCCCTCAGGAAGGAGCTTGAGGTGCTGGAGCAGGTCCAAAGGAGGCAAGTGGGCTGGTGAAGGGATCCAGCAGAGATGCTGTGAGGAGAGGCTGAGGGAGCTGGGGGTGTTGAGGCTGGAGAAGAGGAGGCTCAGGGGAGAGCTCCTCACTCTCTGCAACTCCCTGAAAGGAGGTTGGAGCCAGGGGGGAGTTGGTCTCTTTTCCCAGGCAACTCTCAGCAAGACAAGAGGCCATGGTCTGCAGTTGTGCCAGGGGAGGTTTAGGTTGGAGATTGGAAAGAATTTCTTTGTGGAGAGGGTGATCAGGCATTGGAATGGGCTGCCCAGGGAAGGGGTGGATTCTCCGTGTCTGGAGCTATTTCCAAAGAGCCTGGATGTGGCACTGAGTGCCATGGGCTGGGAACCACGGGGGGAATGGATCAAGGGTTGGACTTGAGGATCTCTGAGCTCCCTTCCAACCCAGACAATTCTAGGATTCTATGAAAATACCTAAACTTTCTCTGTCTCAGAAGGCTCAGGCCACCTCCAGCTTTTCAGGGCTGAAGTCCTGCTGAGTTGATGACTCTGCAGACACCAAAGGTGGAAAAACTGAGGCTTTGGTCAGGTTGCAATGTGACTGAAACCAAGCAACAGGGAGATAACCTCGAGTGGAATTGCCTGGTACACAATTTTCTCTACAGTGAGGAAGAAGAGTTCTTGTGTTGATATTTGTATTTAATACCCCAAGGGACACGTGCCCACTTTATTTACCTGGAGGACTCTGTGCACAAACCTCCTGTACTGGATGGAAATGTCATTTTTGCAGTTAAATTTGGCCATTCTGCTTACTGAAGCCTGGAAGAAAAAGACCTAAGATGATGTTTGACTTTTTCTAGTACCATTTCTTTTTTTTTTCTTTTTTTTTTGGTTCAGCCTCTGTACAACATCATCTTTGTCAGGCATCACAAAACATTAAAGCTGTTTCACTGCCTCACCAAACGTTGCTGCCTCTGGTGGGGTTTCATTTAGCTCAGCTGAAGCAGCAAAGCTTTGTAGGAGAAGAAGGATTTTACATGAGTGTTTCAGATGGCAGCCAGGGGTTTGTCCTTAAGTGGTTTTTGAACTCCAACTGTTTGCATCAACCAAGGGGCTGAGGTTCAACACAGCCAAGGGCTGGGTCCTGCACTTTGGCCACAACAATCCCATGAGGAGCTCCAGGCTGGGCACAGAGTGGCAGAAAGGGAGCTGGGATTGGCAGGAAGCTGAAGAGGAGGCAGCAGTGTGCCCAGGTGGCCAAGAAGGCCAATGGCATCCTGGGCTGGCTGAGGAAGAGCGTGGCCAGCAGGTCCAGGGAAGGGATTCTGCCCCTGTGCTCAGCTCTGGGGAGGCCACAGCTTGAGTCCTGTGTCCAGTTCTGGGCCCCTCAGCTGAGGAAGGAGCTTGAGGTGCTGGAGCAGGTCCAAAGGAGGCAAGTGGGCTGGTGAAGGGATCCAGCAGAGATGCTGTGAGGAGAGGCTGAGGGAGCTGGGGGTGTTGAGGCTGGAGAAGAGGAGGCTCAGGGGAGAGCTCCTCCCTCTCTGCAACTCCCTGAAAGGAGGTTGGAGCCAGGGGGGGGTTGGTCTCTTTTCCCAGGCAACTCTCAGCAAGACAAGGGGGCATGGGATTAAGAATTTCTTCCTAATTCTTCCTAATATCCAGCCTAAACCTTCCCTGGCAGAGCTGGATTTAAGTTTAGGTTGGATATTAGGAAGGAATTTCTTTCTGGAGAGGGTGATCAGGCATTGGAATGGGCTGCCCAGGGAAGGGGTGGATTCTCCGTGTCTGGAGATATTTCCAAAGAGCCTGGATGTGGCACTGAGTGCCATGGGCTGGGAACCACGGGGGGAGTGGATCAAGAGTTGGGTTTGATGATTCCATAGCTCCTTTCCAACCCAAATGATCCTGGGATTCATGTGCACAAATAGAGGCACACCCCAACTCTTGGGAATGGCCTTGGACTCCCATATATCTAGGATTAGACTTTGAAAAGGTCTTTTTACTTATTAAAAAAAAAAACCAAACAAGACAACAACCAACCAAACATCCAAGTCTGCAGTTTATAATTATAAATGTCTACAATATTTATAAGATAAATGTCTACATTTGGGCAGAAGTTTCCCAAATGAAACCCTCATCCCTTTTTTGAAGCAAACTTTGGACACCTCTGCTGGAGACAAAGGCAGACAGAAAGAAATAGTGGAAAATACCATGGCAGGAGGTGAGTGTTGCTGTGGCTTGTGCTTTGTGGTTTGGAAATGTTCTTCTGTAGTCTGAGAAGAGCAATGCAGCCCTGATCAAAGCAGCAAGAAAAATGCAGGGCTCTCAACAACCATCCTGGTGGAGTGGGAAACTTGGAGCAGAAGATCTCTAAAGGTCCCTTCCAACCCTGATAATTCTGTGATTCTGTGCCAGGAACTGGCCTGAAGCCCCAGGAGCAGGAGCCAGTGTTTCTTCAGTCTCCAGACAAGCTTGGATCTGAAGGATGGATCATCCCTCTCTTTATCCATCTCTTTATCCATGTCTTCATCCATCCTTTCTTCATCACCCCTCAGAGATCCTTCAGCTCTGGAAGTCAGGGACAACACTTGTGTGTCCCCTCCCCTCTCCTCTTGCTGTGCCTTGAGATAATCTTTTAAAATCCACTGGAAAGCATCTGCCTAGAAATAAAACCAAATGTGCTCATTCCATCCCAGCAGAGAGGTTGGTTTGGGAAAGAAAACTTCTGAAGGAGGCAGAGCACTTGGCAAGAGAGGGGAATATGGGGAATTGGGGATGTGGGAATTGGGATCCATCACAACCACTCCTTCAGCCCAGGTGTCAGGGTTGCTTTTAATCTTTTCTAAACCACTTGCTTGTTGGATATTGCTAAGAAATGAAGCCCCCTTGGAAGAAATCAAACAGAATCCTGCTATTGAGTTAATTAGATACAAATTTGAGTGTCTTTTTTTTTTCTAAAAGAAAAGAGATTAAATGATCTATTCTCTATATCTCTCTGAACTCTTCCAGGCTCTACTTGAGATCCGTGCACCTGTGTGTAGCTTCCAGAGGATTTTTCTCATTAATTAAGAACAATTTCCTTCTGTTATTACTTAATTGGGTGTCACAGGGAACCTGATGAGACAATGAAATGGTCTTAATTGCATACAAACTGAATGCATGGTACTTCACCTACTGGAGTGTTCCATGCCATGACCCCCAGCTACTTAGCAGCTGCTACCAGCAATACTAATTGCTCAGTAAGAAAATGTAGCCTACTTAATTCAAAATAGTGTTAATTAAGCCTCACCTCCCCCTTTTTTTTCCCCTGTAGTCAACTTTCCCCATTTATCAGACATATTTAAGTTCATTTTCAGGACATCCAAACGATTTTCACTCTTGCTTTAAGTTGCAAAAGGGGTAAATGATTCTCCCCCTCTGCTCTGCTCTGCTGAGACCCCACCTGGAGTCCTGTGTTCAGTTCTGGAGTCCCCAGCATCAGAAGGACACAGAGCTCCTGGAAGGTGTCCAGAGGAGGCACTGAAATGCTCAGAGGGCTGAGCAGCTCCCTGGGAAGCCAGGCTGAGGGATTGGGGTTGTTCAGCCTGGAGAAGAGGAGGCTCCCAGGGGAGCTCAGAGCAACCTTCCAATATCTGAAGGGGCTCCAAGAAAGCTGGGGGAGGGCTTTGGACACGGGGGGGTAGGAAGAGGAGAAGGGAACTGGGTTAAAAGTTGGAGAGAAAGGGGAGATTGAGGTTGGAGATGGGGAAGAAATTCTGGAATTTGAGGGTGGGGAGAGCCTGGAACAGGTTGAGAGAGTTGGGGGTGTTCAGTCTGGAGGAGAGAAGGGAGGAGAGGAAGAGGAGGAAAGGGGAAGGAGAAGAAGGAGGAGGAGGAGAAGGAGAAGGTTCTGGGGAGCCCTTGGAGCATCTTCCAGTGCCTGAAGGGGCTCCAGGAAAGCTGTGGAGGGACTTTGGACAAGGGCCTGGAGGGATGGGATGAAAGGGAAGGGTTTTAAACTGGAAAAAGGGAGATTGAGATGTCTCAGCCCAGGCTGGATGGGGCTTGGAGCAACCTGGGCTGTGGGAGGGGTCCCTGCCCATGCAGGGGATGGATCTGGGTGATCTTTAAGGTCTCTTCCAACCCAACCCATTCTCTGGTTCTGTTATTTCCCTCACGTTCCAAATTGATAACTGCAGAGGTAAAATATCTTCCAGTTTGAAAAAGCACATCCAAAGCTTGCTTATTGTGTCTTTTCTTCCCTTATACCCCTGGGGTCAGTCACTATTCTACTTCTTCAGCCTCTTCTACCTTTTTTTTCCTTTTTTTCCCCCCATTTTTGCAGGGTGAAAGGTGGAATAAAAAGGAAAAAGCCTCTCTGTGGCCTCTCTGCACTCCTCCTTCCCAGGCAGCAGGTGGATGTGTAGATGAGCTGAATTATGGATGGAAGTGCTGTAGCCTGCAGTACTGAATGGCTCCAGGGAACTTCCCCCCTTCTGCTCAGCCCTAGAGCTATGGGATTGCAAAAAGCCCCAAACTTCACATTTTATTCAGCCCCCGGATCTAGATTTTTCCTTTCCCCCACTTTCCATCTCAAACAACAAAGCTGCCTGGAAACCTTCCAGAAACTTTTGGGCTTTTGGTGTTAATGGATTACAAGCTCTGCTTGGGATGTTATGAGCAATACCCTTGAAAACTTAGCAAGAAGAAGCTGAAAAGTTTAAAAACCCTTTAATTGTAAAATTAATTTAAAAAAAAATTAAAATTTATTAAATAAAATTAATTGTAAAATAATTCAGTACCCCATTTTGAGATGAAAACTTGCTGGCAGAACCAAGTTATGTTTTCCTCTCTTCATAGAATCATAGAATCATAGAACTGGCTGGGTTGGAAGGGACCTCAGAGATCATCAAGTCCAACCCTTGATCCACCGTTGGGGTTCCCAGCCCATGGCACTCAGTGCCACATCCAGGCTCTTTGGAAATAGCTCCAGACACGGAGAATCCACCCCTTCCCTGGGCAGCCCATTCCAATGCCTGATCACCCTCTCCACAAAGAAAGTCTTTCCAATCTCCAACCTAAACCTCCCCTGGCACAACTTGAGACCATGGCCTCTTGTCTTGCTGAGAGTTGCCTGGGAAAAGAGACCAACCCCCCCCTGGCTCCAACCTCCTTTCAGGGAGTTGCAGAGAGTGATGAGGTCTCCCCTGAGCCTCCTCTTCTCCAGCCTCAACACCCCCAGCTCCCTCAGCCTCTCCTCACAGCATCTCTGCTGGATCCCTTCACCAGCCCACTTGCCTCCTTTGGACCTGCTCCAGCACCTCAAGCTCCTTCCTGAGCTGAGGGGCCCAGAACTGGACACAGGACTCAAGCTGTGGCCTCCCCAGAGCTGAGCACAGGGGCAGAATCCCTTCCCTGGACCTGCTGGCCACGCTCTTCCTCAGCCAGCCCAGGATGCCATTGGCCTTCTTGGCCACCTGGGCACACTGCTGCCTCCTCTTCAGCTTCCTGCCAATCCCAGCTCCCTTTCTGCCACTCTGTGCCCAGCCTGCAGCTCCCCATGGGGTTCTTGTCTTGAACCTCATCCCATTGGGATCAGCCCAACTCTCCAGTCTCTCCAGGTCCCTCTGCAGAGCCCTCCTGCCTTCCAGCTGATCCACACTCCCCCCCACTTGGGGTCATCTGTGAATTTGCTGATGATGGACTCAATCCCCTCATCTAAATCCTCACTCAAGATATTAAACAGCACTGGGCCCAACACTGATCCCTGGGGGACACCACTAGTGACCGGCCGCCATTTGGATGCAGCCCCGTTCAGCACCACTCCCTGGGCCCGGCCCTCCAGCCAGTTCCTAACCCAGCACAGAGTGCTCCTGGCTGATCCATGGGCTGACAGCTTTTTCAGGAGGATGCTGTGGGAGACGGTGTCAAAGGCCTTGCTGAAGTCCTTGGAACCAAACTTTTGCAGTCTCCTAAGGGATTTTTTAGATTTAGGGTGAAGAGAGTCTCCAGCAAAAGAACAGAAAGATAAAAGCAGGGACTGAAGTGGGGATGACACAGGAGGTGGCTCCTTGTTTGACTTTGAACAAACCTTGTGGCTTGGCTGGAGATTTCCCTCAAAGTCTGGTTTTAGGGTTTTTGGATAAAAACTGTAGGGATTGGTTATGGAGAAGGGAAGTCCTGATAGCTTTGGGGTTTTTTCATTGGTGTCTCTTAAAAATAATGGTGAGAACTGAAGAAATAACCTTTTATTCTACATATATGTATACATATATATATTTTATCAGATTTTTATAATGCACTAACATCCTGGAGTGCCTTAGGTAGGAAGCCAAGGTAAAAAGTGGCACTGAGCCTTGGATCTTGATTTTCCTACTTCAGCAATCAGCAGTCACCATCACAGAAAGGAATTTGATAGTGGGAGGATTGGAATACTTTCTTTTTTTCATTCTGTTTGTTGTTGTTACACCCTGTTTAATTTTTCCTGTTGTATTTTCCCTTTGCATTCCTGGGAATGGGGGAAGGGTGGTGAAGATGGATTTTAACCTTCATCACCCTATTTTAAATAGATTTTGCCTTCTTTGTGTTGCTTTCCTTACAGAACAATTTGGATTATCAGACAACTCAGGATCTGACACATTTAGGTTGTATTTACATGCTCCTTTTTACTTCCCTGAGCAGGCATCTTGCACTGAAACAGGAAGAATTTTAAGGAAGTTGCTAAAATTGTGGTGTTATTGCTAGGCAGGATAAATGGGGAAGTGCTAAAAAATAGGAAACTGCCCTAAGAAGTTATTTATATTGCTTTACATCCACCTCTGGCTGTATTTTGATATATTCTTAGAAAGTCAGGATTGGTGTGGGAGGATCCTTCAGCTGATCTCTGCTTTCCTTGGCTCTGCCTGAGCGTGCACAGCTTGGGCTTTGATAATTTTAAATCAGAGAATCCCAGACTGGGTTGGGTTGGAAGGGACCTTCCAGCTCCTCCAGTTCCAACCCCTGGATGTGCAGGGACCCCTCCCACAGCCCAGGTTGCTCCAAGCCCCATCCAACCTGGGCTGAGACACTGCCAGGGATGGGGCAGCCACAGCTTCCTTGGGCAACCTGGGACAGGGGCTCAGCACCTTCAAATTCAAGAATTTCTTCTAATATCTCATCTCAATCTCTCTTTTTCCACTTTGAAACCCTTCCCCCTCATCCCATCCCTCCAGGCCCGTCTCCAAAGTCCCTCCCCAGCTTTCCTGGAGCCCCTTCAGGCACTGGAAGGTGCTCCAAGGGCTCCCCAGAACCTCCTTCTCCTTCTCCTTCTCCTTCTCCTTCTCCTTCTCCTTCTCCTTCTCCTTCTCCTTCTCCTTCTCCTTCTCCTTCTCCTTCTCCTTCTCCTTCTCCTTCTCCTTCTCCTTCTCCTTCTCCTTCTCCTTCTCCTTCTCCTTCTCCTTCTCCTTCTCCTTCTCCTTCTCCTTCTCCTTCTCCTTCTCCTTCTCCTTCTCCTCTCCCTCCTCCCTCCTTCCTCCTCCCTCCTCCTCCCTCCCTCCTCCCTCCCTCTCCCTCCCTCCTCCTCTCCCTCCTCCTCCTCCTCTCCTCCTCCTCCTCCTCCTCCTCCTCCTCTCTCCTCTCCTCCTCTCCCTCCTCCCTCCCTCCCCTCCCTCCTCCCTCCCTCCTCCTCCTCCTCCCTCCTCCCTCCTCCCTCCCTCCTCCTCCTCCTCCTCCTCCCTCCTCCTCCCTCCTCCTCCTCTCCTCCTCCCTCCCTCCTCCTCCTCCCTCCTCCTCCCTCCTCCTCCTCCTCCTCCTCCTCCTCCTCCTCCTCCTCCTCCTCCTCCTTTGTGTCCTCTGCAGAGAATCCTCAAAGGCTGCTGTACAAGGGGATGACTTTCCTCTTCACAGAGATGTTGTTATTCCAGGAGAATGGTTATTCCAAGGTCTTTGGGAATGTGTGGATCTGATTCTCTCATTTACACCAGGACAGAACCAGGCAGGAATTGTAATGCCTCCCCCTTGTTTGTAGTCTGTGTACACATCCAGGAGATGAAGTCATTTGATGGGCTTTGTGGAAATGAAGGTCAGAAAGGAATATTGGATAATCCATACTAATGATGAGTACAGGTGGCACAAATTCTTAATAAACTAAATGCACACTTCTCATTCCCTATGAGCTAAACTCTGCCACAAGTAAACAAGGGGAGATGAGGAGGGAGACTTCATTGCTGAGTTTGCCTTGGCATGGCAAAGTTTGAGCACAGTTCCTGCTCCATAAGAGGAGGGAAGGGGATTCCTTCCTCCCTGGACTTGATCTGATGCTGGGATTGATCCTGAGTGTGTCCCACACAATGCTCTGGGTGTGTGAGAAGAGGCTGCTCCAAAGGTCACCCCAAAATGCTGCTGCTCCCTCCAGGGATGGGGACTCCACCACTGCCCCGGGCAGCCTGGGACAGGGTCTGAAAGATCTTTTCAGGAAGGAATTGTTCCCAATATCCAACCTACACCTCCCCTTAGCAACTTGAGCCCATTTCCTCTTGTTCTATCATGTGTTCCTTGGGAGAAGAAACCAACCCCTCCTCACTCCAGCCTTCTTTCTGGGAGTTGTAGGGAGCCAGAAGGTCCCTTTTGGGGAAGAAATTGTTCCAATATCCAACCGAAACCTCCCCTGGTGAAACTTGAGGCTGTTTCCTCTTGTCCTATCACTTGTTCCTTGGGAGAAGAGACCAACTCCATCTTTTTCCAACCTCCTTTCTGGGAGTTGCAGAGAGCCACAAGGTCCCTTCTGGGGAAGAAATTGTTCCTAATATTTAATCTAAACCTCTCCTGGTGCAACTTGAGGCCATTTCCTCTTGTTCTGTCACTTGTCCCTTGGGAGAAGAGACAAATCCCTGACCAATCCCCAGCCCTGGCTCCAACCTCCTCTCAGGGAGTTGCAGAGATCCAGAAGTTCTCCCCTCCTCCTCCTTTTCTCCAGGCTGAACACCCCCAGCTCCCTCAGCTGCTCCTGCTCAGATTTGGGCTCCAGACCCTTCCCCAGCTCCATTTCCCTTCTCTGGACACACTCCAGCCCCTCAATGTCCTTCTTGTCACGAGGGACCCAAAACTGACCCCAGGATTTCAGGTGCAGCCTCCCCAGTGCCCACCCCAGGGACACAATCCCTGCCCTGCTCCTGCTGGTGGCCACACCAGTGCTGACACAAGCCAGGATGCTGGGTGCCGTCTGGGCAAAGGCAGACAGACTCTCATCTTCCTTCCAAACCCTCAGATTAATTTTCCTATTATTTTGGACATGGTCAATGCTACCAAAACCACAGTAATGCAGAGCAAGAAATGTCAAAACCATTCCCCTTCTCTCTTGACCCCTGCCAGAAGCTTTTTGGTGGCACAGCAATGAAAACACAAGTGTTGAATTAAAGGTGTCTGCACCTCGTGGCTGCTGTACTGAGGAGCTTCTCTCCAATTAATCATCTTCTTCTGCCACTGTTCAGAGGCTTTGTATTGGTTTGGGAGGTTTTAAGTCATTTTCTGTGTATTTCCCTGCTACCTCTCTTAGGGGAGAAAAAACACCAACCCTATCTTTAAGAGGATTTTGAAATTATTTGAATCTGAAGAGCACCAAAACCATTTCCCAGTACACAGGAAGGATTTGTTGTTTCAATGTGTGGCCTCAAGCACAGGGGGACAATCCCTGCCCTGCTCCTGCTGGTGGCCACACCAGTGCTGACACAGGCCAGGATGCTGGTGGCCTTGGTGGTGACCAACACCCCCAGCTCCTTTTCCACTGAACACTTTCCAATAAATCTTACCCAAGCCTGGGGTTGGTGCAGAATCCTCAGGGGGTTCAGGTGTGATCCCTTTATTCCCTTTTTTCCTGGAGCATCAGAGATTCCTCAGCCCCAGGCAGGGACGTTGGCCCTGCAGACTCCAGGAGTGACCATAAAGAGTTCAGTCCTCAGGGCAGACACTGCCTGAGAAACTTGCTGGTAATTTGCTTTGTATTGTTTTGGGAAGTTTTAAGTAATTTTCTGTGTATTTCCCTGCTACCTCTCTTAGGGGAGAAAAAGCACCAACCCTGTCTTTGAGAGGATTTAAAATTATTTGAATCTGAAGAGCCCCAAAACCATTTCCCAGTACACAGGAAGGATTTGTTGTTTCAATGTGTGGCCTCAAGCACAGGGACACAATCCCTGCCCTGCTCCTTCTGGTGGCCACACCAGTGCTGACACAAGCCAGGATGCTGGTGGCCTTGGTGGTGACCAACACCCCCAGCTCCTTTTCCACTGAACACTTTCCAGTCCCTCTTGGATATTGGTGCAGAACCCTCAGGGGGTTCAGGTGTGATCCCTTTATTCCCTTTTTTCCTGGAGCATCAGCTGTTCCTCAGCCCCAAGGAGGGACTTTGGTCCTGCAGACTCCAGGAGTGACCGTAAAGAGTTCAGTCCTCAGGGCAGAACCTGCCTGAGAAACTTGCTGGTTATTTGCTTTGTATTGTTTTGGGAGGTTTTAAGTCATTTTCTGTGTTTTTCCCTGCTACCTCTCTTAGGGGGAAAACCCCCCTACCCTATCTTTACGAGGATTTAAAATTATTTGACTCTGAAGAGCACCAAAAGCATTTCCCAGTACACAGGAAGGATTTGTTGTTTCAATGTGTGGCCTCAAGCACAGGGGGACAATCCCTGCCCTGCTCCTGCTGGTGGCCACACCAGTGCTGACACAAGCCAGGATGCTGGGGGCCTTGGTGGTGACCAACACCCCCAGCTCCTTTTCCACTGAACACTTTCCAACCACTCTTGGATACTGGTGCAGAACCCTCAGGGGGTTCAGGTGTGATCCCTTTATTCCCTTTTTTTCTGGAGCATCAGCTGTTCCTCAGCCCCAAGGATGGACTTTGGTCCTGCAGACTCCAGGAGTGACCATAAAGAGTTCAGTCCTCAGGGCAGACACTGCCTGAGAAACTTGTTGGTAATTTCAGCTGCTTCCCAGAGACTTGGCTGAAAGGAAAATTCCAAGACAGAAAATTCCCTTTTTCCTGGCCCAAACCAGAACAAAGCACAAGGGGCTTCTCTTTCCAGGGAGAAGGCAGAGAGCTGCTGGTGCTTTCCACCAAGGCAAATTTCAGGCCCAAAGAGTGGAAGCACAGAGAGAGGAGGATGAAGAGAAGAAGGAATAAAGGTAAATGCTTTCATCCTTCTCCCTCCTGCATCCTCCTAGGGAGGGAAGCAGAGTCTGAGGTTCATTAAATCTTGACAGATCCTCCTGATGAACCCTTGGAAAGCTCTTGTGTTTTGGCTTGGTCTTTTATCTCCTGTGTCTTCAGATGCTGACATGTTCTCTCCTTCTGAACATCATAGAACTCTAGGAAGTTTTTTTTAACCCAATTTAATACAGAATAAAAGGGAAAAAAAAAAGAAAAAAAGCCTGGTTTGATTTCAGTCTGAGTCGGGCAGGCAACAGTTAGGAAAGTATAATTAGAGTTGTAATTGGACTGCTTCTTGGACAATTAGTTTTTGTAAAAGGGTATCATTGAGTCCCAAGTTAAGGGTCAGGAGGAACTTGCTGTGAAAGAGGTGAAGGAATTACATGTGTAATTCCCAAGCCTTTTGATGCTGCTGCCTGGCACAGCAGGAGAGGAACATATCCATCTCCTTGCTGACAACAAAAACCCAACCTCCAGAAACCTGGAGGTGAGTCAAGGCTTCTGCTCTGCCTTTGGCTCCCAAGCTTCATTCCCAAATCCACAGGGGACACCAGAGCAGCAGGGATTTAGCAAATCCCCCCATTAAAAAGAAAAATACCAGTGAGGGAAGGGAGGCTGCTCCTTGGGAATCCATTCAGCTTTGGAGGAAAACTTCTGAGGAAAAGGGAGCATTTCAGGAGCTGAGCTCTCAGATCCCCAGCACACCACAACCATTCCAAAAGGGACACAGTGCCTTCCCCAGGGGATTACAGAGCAGTAGCTGGGGATGTTTTTCTTCCTTCCAATCCTTTTGTCAGGAAAGGGGCAGCCATTCAGCTCCAGAGGTCAGCCTGGGGAAAGGCTCTGACTTCCCAGACATGTGTTCCTCATTTGCTTGGCATTTTTGACACCACTTATTCCAACAGCATGCAGCTGCCACTTCCCAGTCACTTGAGGTATTTATTTTTTAATATTTTTTTTTTTGGGGGGTGTGTGTAGGGATTGAATGGTGAGAGAAAGCTCAAAACCTCTTGCTGGAATCCTCCAGCACTTCTTGCACGTGTGTACAGGGAATGAGTTCCCAAGATTTCACAGCTCCTGCCTGATTAAAGCTGGAGAAAAAAAACAACTTCAGTGCATCAGAGTCCTGAAGAATTACTTGGTGCTGCACCTGGGTTTTACCAGAATTTTCTGCCCCTTATTTATGGTTCTCAGTCTGTGCTGTCTCTGACATTTTCTCTGCTGGAGCTGAGGATGTGTTTTATGGAGAAGTCCCCAAAGGTGGAATGCAGGAGGATGGAAGGAGAGGTGCAGCATCAGGTAGGATCAGGTTCTGATATCTTGCTTTTTGCTGTGGTGTCAGGAGCAGCCTCACTGGGTAATTAACAGCAGAAACAGCAATCAAATGCTGCTGCACCTTCAAAACAAAACCTTCTTACAATCCTGAAGTCTGGGCATCAGGTAGATGGAGCTTCTGACTCCAAGTGACCTCCTTGGAACTGAAATCTTTGGAGAAACTCTTTGTTCATACTCAATTCCTGGGTTTATTTATTTATTGAAAAATTATATTGTATTTTGGTTTTAATATAATCCTCTGAGCATGGACTAAGAGCTAAACCTTCTCTACAGAAAAATTTAATCAGGTCTGGTTGTCTTAATTCTTTCTGCTAGCCAAGTACTTGAGGTGTTCCTTCTTTTTCCTCTGCAAAAAAAAAAACAACCCAAACCCTCCTAACCTTTTCTATCATGTATCTAATATTTTATAGAGCAATCAGCAAGGGCAGTAAATGGAGAAAAGCACAATCCCTGGCAGGATTTCCCTTATGACTAAATTCAATATGAACAAAGAGGACAAGGGCAAATAACTTCATTTATTCAGGTCATTTTTCATAAGAATCATAAAAGTTAGATAGAAAAGACCTAGCAGATGATCTTGCTTCTTTTTCATCTTCCCAGTTCTGTGTTGTTCTCTCTGGTAACCTTGTGAAATTTTACTTGGCCAAATGGAAGAAAGATCATTTGCCTGCTGATGATTATTATTTTTTTTTTACATTCTTTTGAGGGAAAAAGGCTGAATGATTTTCTGTCCAGTCTAGCAAATAGTCCTTGTGCTCATTTTTAATTTTTTACAGCTGCCTCCTCTTCAGCAGTGTTATGTTCCCCTTTTGGAGCACTCTGATCTTATCAGGAGCCAGGTTTCCTATACTTCAGCCTAGGTTTTTCATTCCACCCCCTTATTGGAGCTGTTCAAGTATTGGAATAACCCTGAGGCTATCTGTAACAATTTCACCCCATTGTGTTTCTGCCCTTCAAGTGCTTGCCAGGATTAATGTAGGAACAACAGCAAATTGTTCTTCCTGTGTACTGGGAAATGCTTTTGGTGCTCTTCAGATTCAAATAGTTTCAAAATCCTCTTAAAGATAGGGTTGGGGTTTTATCCCCCCTAAGAGAGGTAGCAGGGAAATACACAGAAAATGACTTAAAACCTCCCAAAACAATACAAAGCAAATTACCAACAAGTTTCTCAGGCACTGAGGACTGAACTCTTTATGGTCACTCCTGGAGTCTGCAGGGCCAACATCCCTGCTTGGGGCTGAGGAATATCTGATGCTCCAGAAAAAAAGGGAATAAAGGGATCACACCTGAACCCCCTGAGGGTTCTGCACCAATATCCAAGAGGGATTGGAAAGTGTTCAGTGGAAAAGGAGCTGGGGGTGTTGGTCACCACCAAGGCCACCAGCATCCTGGCTTGTGTCAGCACTGGTGTGGCCACCAGCAGGAGCAGGGTCTATGATTGTCCCCCTGGGGTGGGCACTGGGGAGGCTGCACCTGAAATCCTGGGGTCAGTTTTGGGTCCCTCGTGACAAGAAGGACATTGAGGGGCTGGAGTGTGTCCAGAGAAGGGGAATGGAGCTGGGGAAGGGTCTGGAGCCCAAAATTGAGCAGGAGCAGCTGAGGGAGCTGGGGGTGTTCAGCCTGGAGAAAAGGAGGATGAGGGGAGAACTTCTGGATCTCTGCAACTCCCTGGGAGGAGGTTGGAGCCAGGGCTGGGGATTGGTCAGAGATTTGTCTCTTCTCCCAAGGGACAAGTGACAGAACAAGAGGAAATGGCCTCAAGTTGCACCAGGAGAGGTTTAGATTAAATATTAAAAACAATTTCTTCCCCAAAAGGGACCTTGTGGCTCTCTGCAACTCCCAGAAAGGAGGCTGGAAAAAGATGGAGTTGGTCTCTTCTCCCAAGGAATAAGTGACAGGATAAGATGAAATGGCCTCAAGTGTCACCAGGGGAGGTTTAGGTTGGATATTGGGAACAATTACTTCCTGGAAAGGGTTGTCATTCCCTGTCCCAGGCTGCCCAGGGCAGTGGTGGAGTCCCCATCATCCCTGGAGGGATTTCCAAGCCCTGGAGCTGTGGTGCTGAGGCCATGGGGCAGTGGTGGCCTTGGCAGTGCTGGGTTCAGGGTTGGCTGGGCTGATCCTAAAGGTCTTCTCCAACCAGACCAGTTCTGTTTTTCTATGATCTGCCAGCTAAACAAGTCACTGAGCCAGGAGTTGCTGCAGTGATCATGGTGTTTCACCAGAGGTGCTGGTGAAATGGCAGATTTCATCTTGTTTCCCCCCAAAAATCTGGGTTATGACTGTCAAGCAAAAGTTTCCCCTGTCACTGGGAAATGGGGAATCTGTGTGGTGCTGTAGTAACATTGTTCAGCAGAGTTTTGATCCTCCAGCAGCAGATCTGGGGTCATCTTCAGCTCTTCAGCACCTCAGATTGCTGAGGGTTGAGTTTTGGCAGGAGAAGAGGGGAAAGGAAGGTGTCCAGCTCAGTCTGGAGAAAATCCATAGAATTTTCAGGCTTGGAAGGGACCTTTAAGATCATCCAGTTCCAACCCCCCTGCCATGGGTGCTTTAGGCTGTTAGCATCTGAAAAAAAAAAAGATCTTAAGCATTCTGTACTTGAACCTCTCCATCCTCTGCTGGGTTCCTGCATTACCCTTGGGTAACGTTAGGAAAATCAGGCAAGTCTCTAATTTATGAACATGAGATGTATTGGATGTGACAGGGAAAACAACTGAAAATTAGGCTACACAGAAGGAACATTTGTGGAAGCAGCAGAGGACTCTTGGAAGCTGCCTGCCTCTCTTAATGAAGCTCATGTGCTGCTCTAATGAAGGGAAAGAAAGCTTCAGGCTACAACAAGGTGGCTTTTTTTTTATTTTATTTTTTGGAGAACAGATTTTTGTGATGCATGGATTTGGTTATTTTTTTTTTTTTAAGCTGGAAAATGATACATCTTGTGTCTGATGGGGAGATCTCTTTAGAATACAATATTTGATGCTTAACAACATAGCCAGAAGCCCTTCCAGGAGTTCCCTGGCTTGTGTTTCATGTCCTGATGCCAATCCTGGACATCTTGGTCCCCATCTGGGAGCACACAGCTCAGGGATGTTGTCCCTGCTCTTCATGTCCCCAGGGAACACATTTATGGAGTTTGTCCTTTAAAAAAAAAAAACAAAAAAATGTGGGAAGAGACCTGGGAGTCCCCAGGACAGGATGCCCATGGGCCAGGAATGTGTCCTGGTGGCCCAATGACATCCTGGGGGCATCAAGAAGAGCATGGCCAGCAGGTTGGGGGAGGTTCTCCTCCTCTCCTCCTGCCCTGGTGAGGTCCCATCTGGAGGATTCTGTCCAGTTCTGGGCTCCTTGGTTGAGGAAGGACAGGGAAGTGCTGGAGAGGGGAGAGCACAGAAGCCCCCAAGATGCTGAGGGCACTGGAGATGAGGAGAAGCTGAGGAGCTGGGACTGTTCAGCCTGGAGGAGACTTCCAAAAGCTTCCAAATCTCTACAGGGTGGGTGTCAGGAGGAGGGGACCCAACTCCTCAGGGGTGTCCAGTGAGAGGACAAGGGGCAGAGGTCACAAAGTGGAACACAGGAGGTTGGGCTGAAGAAATGAGGAGGAATTTCTTCACTTGGAGGGTGGCAGAGCCCTGGCCCAGGCTGCCCAGAGAGGTGGTGGAGTCTCCTTCTCAGGAGACATTCCCAACCCACCTGGACACCATCCTGTGCATCCTGCTGTGGACAGGATGATCTCCAGAGGTCCCTTCCCACCCCAACCATCCTGTGAGTCTGTGTGTAATAAAATTGTGGACTAAAACTGTGAGATCCTTTCTCTCTGTTCTCCACAAACTCCACCTCTGTAAGGGTGACCACATGCAGACTTGAAATAAATCCATTCTGTTTGCAAAAGCACTGTCATTAAACAGTTCTCCTGCCAACTTGGCATGGGAAGACAAATCAAATCTCAATTGGAATTTGCTTTTCCCAGGAGAAGCCTTTCTACATGATAAAGGGACCTGGGAGTCTGCATCGACAAGAAACTGAACATGAGCCAGCAGTGTGCCCAGGTGGCCAAGAAGGCCAATGGCATCCTGGCCTGTATCAGAAACAGCGTCACCAGCAGGTCCAGGGAGGTGATTCTTCCCCTGTACTCAGCGCTGGTTAGGCCACACCTCGAGTACTGTGTCCAGTTCTGGGCCCCTCAGTTTAAGAAGGATGTAGAGGTCCTGGAACAGGTCCAAAGGAGGGCAACCAGGCTGGTGAAGGGAC
Organism: Archilochus colubris; assembly: GCA_023079485.1. NCBI lineage: Eukaryota > Metazoa > Chordata > Aves > Apodiformes > Trochilidae > Archilochus > Archilochus colubris. The sequence goes on along the minus strand of CM041083.1, from coordinate 199,338,652 downwards.
TCGAGCACAGGCCCTATGAGGAGAGGCTGAGAGAGCTGGGGCTGTTCAGCCTGAAGAAGAGGAGGCTCAGGGGAGACCTCATTGCTGTCTACAACTACCTGAAAGGAGGCTGTAGCGAGGTGGGAACTGGACTCTTTTCACAGACGACCTTCAACAAGACAAGAGGACACAGTCTTAAGTTGTGCCAGGGGAGGTTTAGGTTAGATATTAGAAAGAATTTCTTCACGGAGAGGGTGATTAGGCATTGGAATGGACTGCCCGGGGAGGTGGTAGATTCTCCGTCCCTGGAGACATTTAAAAAAAGACTGGATGTGGCACTCAGTGCCATGGTCTAGCAACTGCTCCGGTGGGTCAAGGGTTGGACTAGATGATCTCTGAGGTCCCTTCCAACCTGTCTAATTCTATGATTCTATGATTCTATGATGGTTTTATTTTGGTTTTTTTTTTTTTGGAATGCATCAATTTGATTGGCAACCCTTTTAAAAAATGAATTGCAGACCTTACAGCCTGAATTAGTTACCTGTGTAGGAATTATTGGCTTTGCAGACATGAGGAATAATCCAAGTTACTCCATAACATCTCCTGAATTGTCCTCTCCAGGGGACAAATGGGTTCCAGTGACCTGGAAGGCATCCAGCTGGTGTGGCTCCTTTGCCACCAGCACTGCATTTCTCCATCTTTTCACTCAATTCCTACTCTGGGTGGCAGCTGGTTTCATTTTTTTTCTGCCAAAAATGGTTTTCAGGGAAGGAAAAAAAAAGAATTGGAAAGGCAGGAATTATTTGGATCCAAAAGATTGGATCTAAACATAGATGCTGGTGGTGATCACTGGGTCAGTTTATAGCCTGGTTAACTTCAAAAATGAGGCTGAGAGTGTGGTGACATCTGATCAGCTGCTGCTTCCTCCTGGGTTTTCAGCTCCTGGGTCACCATCAAGGAAAATTTGACTCACCAAGAAGTTTTCCACCTGAGGTGGATGCTTGGGGAAGGGCTCAGGGGGGATCTTGGTCTGCGTGGCTGCAGGCACTGGGCAGTGCAGGGCAGGGGAAGGTTCTTGCAAAGCAGAAGTGGAGGAGAAGTGGATGGATTGCTGGTGGCTGAGCTGTGACACAGCTGGCAGCACAGAGAAGAAAAATAAAGGGAAAACCAAGAGTTCCCTGGCTCTGAGTGGCCTGTCCTGTGTCACTGTGTAGGCTTCCACCAGGAATAAAAAAGTTTTCTGCTCCATTCCCACCTCTCCTCGGGCTGCCATGAACCAGAAATAAAATCTGCTCCACAAGAACCCCATGGGGAGGTCCAGGCTGGGCACAGAGTGGCAGAAAGGGAGCTGGGATTGGCAGGAAGCTGAAGAGGAGGCAGCAGTGTGCCCAGGTGGCCAAGAAGGCCAATGGCATCCTGGGCTGGCTGAGGAAGAGCGTGGCCAGCAGGTCCAGGGAAGGGATTCTGCCCCTGTGCTCAGCTCTGGGGAGGCCACAGCTTGAGTCCTGTGTCCAGTTCTGGGCCCCTCAGCCCCTCAGGAAGGAGCTTGAGGTGCTGGAGCAGGTCCAAAGGAGGCAAGTGGGCTGGTGAAGGGATCCAGCAGAGATGGTGTGAGGAGAGGCTGAGGGAGCTGGGGGTGTTGAGGCTGGAGAAGAGGAGGCTCAGGGGAGAGCTCATCACTCTCTGCAACTCCCTGAAAGGAGGTTGGAGCCAGGGGGGGGTTGGTCTCTTTTCCCAGGCAACTCTCAGCAAGACAAGAGCCATGGTCTCAAGTTGTGCCAGGGGAGGTTTAGGTTGGAGATTGGAAAGACTTTCTTTGTGGAGAGGGTGATCAGGCATTGGAATGGGCTGCCCAGGGAAGGGGTGGATTCTCCGTGTCTGGAGCTATTTCCAAAGAGCCTGGATGTGGCACTGAGTGCCATGGGCTGGGAACCACGGGGGGAGTGGATCAAGGGTTGGACTTGATGATCTCTGAGGTCCCTTCCAACCCAGACAATTCTAGGATTCCATGATTCCCACCTCTCCTTGGGCTGGCATGGACATTGGTGGCTTGCTGCTCCTTAGGAAACCTTTTTGGCCATTTTTTGGGGGGCTTGGATTGGCTCAAAGCAATCCTGGAAGTGAAGGCCAGGAAAGTGATGATGGGGGTCACCTCTTGTGAGATGATGCTGATAATGAGTGTTCAGTGTTGATGAGGCTGAAACCTGTGCTGGAATCCATCCCTCCCATCACACAAAGCCTCTTGGACTCCTCAGGCCTGGATTTGGGCAGGATTATCCCTGCTGGCTCTGCAAGTTGGGTGGTGATCCAAGGAATTACTGGGAGAAGGGTGTGGAGCTTCCCAGCTTGAGTCCTCACATTGTCCTTGCTGCTTTGTTCCACACCATCCAACTTTTCCTCGGGAAGGACCAGGAGGTTCTCCTGCATCCATATCCAGGCTGGCTTTCTGGACCTGTGTACCTGATTCCAACCATTCCTGATTCTTTGGAAATCATTACCAAGGTGGAGGAGCTGTGGCACTGGTTCCAGAGAGGATTTTACCCCTGTTTGGGAGCTGGCAGATGGGCAGGAATGTTGAAATGGTCTCCTAGGATGTTTGTAAGGGGTTGATAAAATGCTGTGACTGTAAAGAGTTCTTTAAGAAGCTCTCCTGCAATCCCCAGGGAGCTCCCAGCAGAGAGGAATAAACTGATGACCTGGAAAAAGAAACTGAAGGAAGCAAGATCAGTCTGCTAGACAGGGAACACCATCAGGGGATTTATTTTGATTTATTTTTATTTTCCTCCTAATGTCTGAAAGACCTTACACACTCAAATTCTGTGGTTTCTAGAGAAAAAACCCCCCATACATTTTATAAATATATATATATATATTTTTTCATTGTTGTTTCTGGGTGGGGAACCTCTGATTGCTTTGGAGAGGCTGCTCTGGATGCTCCACTTGATTTAGCAGCTGTCATTCCAGCTTCTGTGATTCCTAGTGATGGAGCCTGTCCTGGGAAATGTCTGAGATCCAGAATCATGAAATATTTAGTGGACAGTTCACTGCTAATGGGCTCCAGACTTGCACCAGTCCCACAGGTTCCCCAACAAAAGGCTCTGTGTAGCAATGCCAAGTTGCCTGAGACTGCTCTGATTATTTTTATTCTTTTTTATTTTAATGTTTTATTGCAGGTTTTATCCAAAGCAAAATCTGAGTTCAGCAAGGCAAGGTTCAGTTGGTTAAACTCAGCACAAGTTCATTTTATTCTCCCTGCTGGAAGGAAACCTTGACTTGGGGATGCAGAAGCTGGTTATATTTTAATTTTTTTTTTTTTCAGTGCTAGATAAATTAATGTGAGAAAAAATACACAGTATTGATTTTTCTCTTCCTGTGGCTTTTGAGAGGTTGTTAATGCAGCAAGTACACAGGAGCACTCCTGTGTCTGTCTGCACAGGAAGCTCTAATAAATTGACTCTTAAAAAAACCATTTTTAGTCTGTAGTTGCAGTGACTTGATTTGTGGAGGAGATGATATCTCCTGGCACATAATTACTCATTTTTGGGTTGTGTAAAAAGGTTGGAGGAGAAATTTTGATGCATTATCTGCAGCACTGAACATCTCCCCCATTACTCACACAAGTTTTTCCTCTCTGAATTCCACTTTATTGCAGAGGTTTGGAGGGATTGGTTGGGTTATTTTTCAGGCTCCAAATTGCTGCTACAGACACTTTCTACAGGTAATTTTCCCCCATTTTTCCGTGGCAATAATCATGAGCATGGCAAGGAAAATGATGGATATTCAGAAGACATTTTCTCCCTCTCATGGTCACCAACTGTGTAAAGAGGTCAGGGACAGTGATCTCCTGCAACCTTTTGATGCTGGGTTGTTGGGTTTTTTTGGAAAACAAAAACCCATGGAGCAGGACACATGGTGATCAATGTATTAATGATGAAATGGAAGCAGTTTTTTACCTAGAACAGAATGTGGTGTCAGGCAAATGGTGTTCATGACCAAGGAAGGCAGTGGGTAGGTGTTGACCTGTGTGAGATGTTTCTCCATGGTTGGGTTCTGGGCTTGCAGTCAAAATTCTGGGGTCAGTAACAGTTTTCCCCCATAACCCAGTGTCCTGTCCAGTTTCTTATGGCCTAAATTCACATAATTCAGTGTTTCAAGCCACACACATTTCTCCTCATTCTGTGTTCTGTTCTCCCCATGTCTGCAGACTTGGAGGCTGCTGGGGTGGTGACCAAGTTGTCACTGGCCATGCAAAGGGACAGATTCTGCTTGTGTTGCTCTGTGGTACCTTATTACAAATAACTCAGCAGTTGAAATGGAAGCAGTTTTTTACCTACAACAGAATTTGGTGTCAGGCAAATGGTGTTCATGCCCAAGGAAGGCAGTGGGTAGGTGTTGACCTGTGTGAGATGTTTCTCCATGGTTGGGTTCTGGGCTTGCAGTCAAAATTGTGGGGTCAGTAACACTTTCTTCCTATAACCCAGTGTCATGTCCCATTCCTTATGGCCTAAATTCACATAATTCAGTGTCCCAAGCCACTCATTCTTCTTCATTCTGTGTTCTGTTCTCCCCATGTCTGTAGACGTGGAGGCTGCTGGGGTGGTGACCAAGTTGTCACTGGCCATGCAAAGGGACAGATTCTGCTCCTCTGCTCCTGTTGCTCTGTGGTGCCTTTTTACAAAGAACTCAGCAGTTGAAATGGAAGCAGTTTTCCACCTACAACAGAATTTGGTGTCAGGCAAATGGTGTTCATGCCCAAGGAAGGCAGTGGGTAGGTGTTGACCTGTGTGAGATGTTTCTCCATGGTTGGGTTCTGGGCTTACAGTCAAAATTGTGGGGTCAGTAACACTTTTCCCCCATAACCCAGTGTCATGTCCCATTCCTTATGGCCTAAATTCACATAATTCAGTGTCCCAAGCCACTCACATTTCTCCTCATTCTGTGTTCTGTTCTCCTCATGTCTGCAGACTTGGAGGCTGCTGGGGTGGTGACCAAGTTGTCACTGGCCATGCAAAGGGACAGATTCTGCTCCTGTTGCTCTGTGGTGCCTTATTGCAAATAACTCAGCAGTTGAAATGGAAGCAGTTTTCCACCTACAACAGAATTTGGTGTCAGGCAAATGGTGTTCATGACCAAGGAAGGCAGTGGGTAGGTGTTGACCTGTGTGAGATGTTTCTTCATGGTTGGGTTCTGGGCTTGCAGTCAAAACTGTGGGGTCAGTAACACTTTTCCCCCATAACCCAGTGTCATGTCCAGTTTCTTATGGCCTAAATTCACATAATTCAGTGTCCCAAGCCACCCACATTTCTCATTCTGTGTTCTGTTCTCCCCATGTCTGCAGACTTGGGGGCTGCTGGGGTGGTGACCAAGCTGTTACTGGCCATGCAAAGGGAGAGATTCTGCTCCTGTTGCTTTGTGGTGCCTTATTGCAAATAGCTCAGCAGTTGAAATGGAAGCAGATTTTCACCTACAACAGAATTTGGTGTCAGGCAAATGGTGTTCATGCCCAAGGAAGGCAGTGGGTAGGTGTTGACACATGTGAGATGTTTCTCCATGGTTGGGTTCTGGGCTTGCAGTCAAAACTGTGGGGTCAGTAACACTTTTTCCCCATAACCCAGTGTCATGTCCCATTCTTTATGGCCTAAATTCACATAATTCAGTGTCCCAAGCCACCTACATTTCTCCTTGTTCTGTGTTCTGTTCTCCCCATGTCTGTAGACGTGGAGGCTGTTGGGGTGGTGACCAAGTTGTCACTGGCCATGCAAAGGGACAGATTCTGCTCCTGTTGCTCTGTGGTGCTTTATTACAAAGAACTCAGCAGTTGAAATGGAAGCAGTTTTTTACCCACAACAGAATTTGGTGTCAGGCAAATGGTGTTCATGCCCAAGGAAGGCAGTGGGTAGGTGTTGACCTGTGTGAGATGTTTCTCCATGGTTGGGTTCTGGGCTTGCAGTCAAAGTTGTGGGGTCAGTAGCACTTTTCCCCCATAACCCAGTGTCATGTCCAGTTTCTTATGGCCTAAACTCACATAATTCAGTGTCCTAAGCCACTCATTCTTCTTCATTCTGTGTTCTGTTCTCCCCATGTCTGCAGACTTGGAGGCTGCTGGGGTGGTGACCAAGTTGTCACTGGCCATGCAAAGGGACAGATTCTGCTCCTCTGCTCCTGTTGCTCTGTGGTGCCTTATTGCAAATAGCTCAGCAGTTGAAATGGAAGCAGATTTCCACCTACAACATAATTTAGTGTCAGGCAAATGGTGTTCATGACCAAGGAAGGCAGTGGGTAGGTGTTGACCTGTGTGAGATGTTTCTTCATGGTTGGGTTCTGGCCTTGCAGTCAAAATTCTGGGGTCAGCAACAGTTTTCCCCCATAACCCAGTGTCATGTCCAGTTTCTTATGGCCTAAATTCACATAATTCAGTGTCCCAAGCCACTCATTCTTCTTCATTCTGTGTTCTGTTCTCATGTCTGCAGACTTGGAGGCTGCTGGGGTGGTGACCAAGTTGTCACTGGCCATGCAAAGGGACAGATTCTGCTCCTGTTGCTCTGTGGTGCCTTATTACAAAGAACTCAGCAGTTGAAATGAAAGCAGTTTTTTACCTACAACAGAATTTGGTGTCAGGCAAATGGTGTTCATGACCAAGGAAGGCAGTGGGTAGGTGTTGACCTGTGTGAGATGTTTCTCCATGGTTGGGTTCTGGGCTTGCAGTCAAAACTTTGGGGTCAGTAACAGTTTTCCCCATAACCCAGTGTCATGTCCAGTTTCTTATGGCCTGAATTCACATAATTCAGTGTCCCAAGCCACACACATTTCACCTCATTCTGTGTTCTGTTCTCCCCATGTCTGTAGACGTGGAGGCTGCTGGGGTGGTGACCAAGTTGTCACTGGCCATGCAAAGGGACAGATTCTGCTCCTCTGCTCCTGTTGCTCTGTGGTGCCTTATTGCAAATAACTCAGCAGTTGAAATGGAAGCAGATTTTCACCTACAACAAAATTTGGTGTCAGGCAAATGGTGTTCATGACCAAGGAAGGCAGTGGGTAGGTGTTGACACATGTGAGATGTTTCTCCATGGTTGGGTTTTGGGCTTGCAGTCAAAATTGTGGGGTCAGTAACACTTTTCCCCCATAACCCAGTGTCCTGTCCAGTTTCTTATGGCCTAAATTCACATAATTCAGTGTCCCAAGCCACTCATTCTTCTTCATTCTGTGTTCTGTTCTCCTCATGTCTGCGGACTTGGAGGCTGCTGGGGTGGTGACCAAGTTGTCACTGGCCATGCAAAGGGACAGATTCTGCTCCTCTGCTCCTGTTGCTCTGTGGTACCTTATTACAAATAACTCAGCAGTTGAAATGGAAGCAGTTTTCCACCTACAACAGAATTTGGTGTCAGGCAAATGGTGTTCATGACCAAGGAAGGCAGTGGGTAGGTGTTGACCTGTGTGAGATGTTTCTCCATGGTTGGGTTCTGGGCTTGCAGTCAAAACTGTGGGGTCAGTAACACTTTTCCCCATAACCCAGTGTCATGTCCAGTTTCTTATGGCCTAAAATCACATAATTCAGTGTTCCAAGCCACCCACATTTCTCATTCTGTGTTCTGTTCTCCCCATGTCTGCAGACTTGGAGGCTGCTGGGGTGGTGACCAAGTTGTCACTGGCCATGCAAAGGGACAGATTCTGCTCCTCTGCTCCTGTTGCTCTGTGGTGCCTTATTGCAAATAACTCAGCAGTTGAATTGGAAGCAGATTTTTACCTACAACAGAATTTGGTGTCAGGCAAATGGTGTTCATGACCAAGGAAGGCAGTGGGTAGGTGTTGACCTGTGTGAGATGTTTCTCCATGTTTGGGTTCTGGGCTTGCAATCAAAACTGTGGGGTCAGTAACACTTTTCCCCCATAACCCAGTGTCATGTCCAGTTTCTTATGGCCTAAACTCACATAATTCAGTGTCCCAAGCCACTCATTCTTCTTCATTCTGTGTTCTGTTCTCCCCATGTCTGCGGACTTGGAGGCTGCTGGGGTGGTGACCAAGTTGTCACTGGGCATGCAAAGGGACAGATTCTGCTCCTGTTGCTTTGTGGTGCTTTATTGCAAATAATTCAGCATCTTGATGGTAATTCAGCTCTCCCAGGGCTCAGGATGAACTTTCCTTAATGTGGTGAGGAAAATCCAAGTGAGGATTTTCACTTGCTCAGGTTTTTTTTCCCTTACCCAGTTTTATTTGATCTCGTGCTCTCTCTTCCCATGGTGGTTTTCAAGATCCTGCAAAAATCCCTGTTTTTCACCTTTATTTGGAGAAAATGAGCATGGTATTTCCTGACACAGAAGATTTTATGTCCTGTCCAGGTAGCAGAATGGTTTCCTTGAGCTTTCAGAGTCTTTCAGCTCAACTTCAAGTGGTAGGAACACAAAATGTTGCCTATGATCAGAGCTCAGCTCAGCTCTGCTGCCATGAGAAAAGGAGCCCAAGGGAAAAAAAAATAGGGTAAAAGCAAATTGTGGCATCTGACTCCAGCACCATGAATGCTGCTTGTGGTGCTGCTGAGTTTCCCTGCTCTTTGCTTTTTGCCACGTTGGGCACCAATAAATCTGTCCCAGTTTAACACTGCCTGGCAATTAAACCAATTAACAGCTGCTCTATTAATCCCCTTCTCCTCACTGATAAAGGAAGGAAAGAGAATAAGGGAGAGAGACTGATGGGTTGGGAACTGAACTACACAGCTTGAAGGAAGCAGGAATGAGAAATAGGAAAAATGACTCAATCTCTACAAACAGACAGGAAAATGGATCCCAGGTTCCTCCCCCTTTTCCCCCAATAACTCTCACGGCACCACCCAGGCTGCAGGGCAGCCCTGGGAAAATCCAGGCTGGAATCCTGGAGTCAGCAGCAGTTGGGAGCTGGAGGCAGGAACACACAGATTCAGGCTGGGATGGATCAGGAGCAGAGGCAGAGGAATGGATGGGATCCTCCCAGGATGCCCAAGCAAAGAGGGAGAGGGGAAGAAGGGGAAGCAGGAAGGGGTTTGAGCCTGGGGATCCCTCCAATTTCTCCTGAGGATGAGGTGGATGGGATGGAATCCTCTGTTTGCTGAATTCTGGCATCTCTCTTGTCCCTTCCTCCCCAAAGGAGGGTTCCAGGTGGGACCTCTTGACTCCTTTTCTCCTTCTGGAGGGCAAAATGTTCCTCAGAGCTGAGCAGTGTCCCTGGTTCTGCAGCCCAGGCTCCAGCTGGAACTCTAACCATGGAGTGGGATCAGTCCCAGCAGCAGCCACTGCCTGAGAAACTTGCTGTTCATTTCAGCAGTGCAGCTGCTTACAAGAGACTCAGCTGAAAGCAAAAGTCCCAGGCAGAAAATTCCCTTTATCCTGCCCCAAACCAGGACACAAGGAAAAAACCCAAGGATTTGGATGCCAAGCAGCCCTGGGGGTGAATCCATCCCTGAAGGGATGAAGGAATCCTCCTTGCTGTGCCCCCAAGAACCACCTTACCCCAAAGATGCTTTAGAGTAGCCTTCAAGTATTAAAGCCAGAATGGGGTGAAATGGGGTCTCAGTTTAACAAGGGGGTGTAAGAACCTCATCAAATCCCCATCATTGGGTGATCTGAGGAGAAAGGGATCAGTTTTCCTGCTAGGATCCTATTATGGAGCTGAAATCCTTCCTGAAGGTGCCAGCCCTAAGGTTGGATTCACTTTTTCCTCTGCAATGCCCACCCCAACTCGCCTGCAATGGAAGCTGCTCCTCTTCTCCCTTTATAAACTCCCTTTCCAGGCTGTTGCTTTTCCTGAAGGAATTTCAGAAGTCCTTGGAGCACCAGGACAGTTCTGGTTCCTCAGAGCTGAGCAGTGTCCCTGGTTCTGCACCCCAGGCTCCAGCTGGAACTCTAACCATGGAGTGGGATCAGTCCCAGCAGCAGCCACTGCCTGAGAAACTTGCTGTTCATTTCAGCAGTGCAGCTGCTTACAAGAGACTCAGCTGAAAGCAAAAGTCCAAGAAAATTCCCTTTATCCTGCCCCAAACCAGGACACCCATCTACAAGGAGCCAGCAGCTCAGCCTGAGATGTTCTGGCAGCTTCAGGTCACCCTTTGGCAAGCAGATGCTGTCTGAAGGTGAAGGCACCAAAGGTCTCAAGAGGAGGAGATGTTCTTATCCCAGACTTCTGCTGCTTTCAGACTTTGGCTCTCAAGACCACTTTGCTCTGTTAAATCATAGAATCATTTGGGTTGGAAAAAAACCTTTTAAGATAAGTCAGTCCAACTGCTAACACTGCCAAGGCCACCACTACCCCATGTCCCTTGGCACCACAGCTTTGAAATCCCTCCTGGGATGGTGACACTTGGCCCTGGCAGCCAAGTTCCTTCTTTTGGGGAAGAATCTTCCTAAGATCTGATCTAAACCATCCCTAGAGCAATTAGAGGCTGGTTCTTCCTGTCCTATCCCTTCTGGTGTTACCACCTGGGATCATTTCCCTTCCACTACCTGAGGAACAAACAATTTTGGGAGGACTGCTTGGACCAGTGCCTGGCAGGGTCATGGAACAGATCATCCTCAGTGCAATCACACAGCACCTGCAGGATGGGCAAGGGATCAGACCCAGCCAGCACGGGGTGAGGAAGGGCAGGTCCTGTCTGACCAACCTGAGCTCCTTTTATGATCAGGTGACCCGTCTGGTGGATGAGGGGAAGGCTGTGGATGTGGTTTACCTGGATTTCAGCAAAGCCTTTGACACCGTCCCCCATAGCATTCTCCTGAAAAAGCTGTCAGCCCACAGCTTGGACAGGAGCACTCTGTGCTGGGTTAGGAACTGGCTGGAGGGCTGGGCCCAGAGAGTGGTGCTGAACGGGGCTGCATCCAAATGGCGGCCGGTCACTAGTGGTGTCCCCCAGGGATCAGTGTTGGGCCCAGTGCTGTTTAATATCTTTATCGACGATTTAGATGAGGGGATTGAGTCCATCATCAGCAAATTCGCAGATGACACCAAGCTGGGAGGAAGTGTGGACCAACTGGAAGGCAGGAGGGCTCTGCAGAGGGACCTGGACAGACTGGAGAGCTGGGCCGATTCCAACGGGATGAGGTTCAACAAGGCCAAGTGCCGGGTCCTGCACTTTGGCCACAACAACCCCATGCAGCGCTACAGGCTGGGGACAGAGTGGCTGGAGAGCAGCCAGGCAGAAAGGGACCTGGGAGTCTGCATTGACAAGAAACTGAACATGAGCCAGCAGTGTGCCCAGGTGGCCAAGAAGGCCAATGGCATCCTGGCCTGTATCAAAAACAGCGTCACCAGCAGGTCCAGGGAGGTGATTCTTCCCCTGTACTCAGCGCTGGTTAGGCCACACCTCGAGTACTGTGTCCAGTTCTGGGCCCCTCAGTTTAAGAAGGATGTAGAGGTCCTGGAACAGGTCCAAAGGAGGGCAACCAGGCTGGTGAAGGGACTCGAGCACAGGCCCTATGAGGAGAGGCTGAGAGAGCTGGGGCTGTTCAGCCTGAAGAAGAGGAGGCTCAGGGGAGACCTCATTGCTGTCTACAACTACCTGAAAGGAGGCTGTAGCGAGGTGGGAACTGGACTCTTTTCACAGACGACCTTCAACAAGACAAGAGGACACAGTCTTAAGTTGTGCCAGGGGAGGTTTAGGTTAGATATTAGAAAGAATTTCTTCACGGAGAGGGTGATTAGGCTATGGAATGGACTGCCCGGTGAGGTGGTAGATTCTCCGTCCCTGGAGACATTTAAAAAAAGACTGGATGTGGCACTCAGTGCCATGGTCTAGCAACTGCTCCGGTGGGTCAAGGGTTGGACTAGATGATCTCTGAGGTCCCTTCCAACCCGGCTAATTCTATGATTCTATGATTCTATGATTCTATGACCTTGTGTGGGGAACTCAGGGTTTGGGGCTCTCAGAACACCTCAGTTCCCTCTGCAGTCAGGATGGCACTTGAAATTTTTATAAGGTGATGCCCTTTTTTTGACCCAGCAATATTTGCCATGGCAGCTGCTGTGTGAAGGCTTCAGGGAGGATGGAGGCTGTCACCAAGGGTTTATTCCAGTGTTTTCACTTGGCTCCAGGGATCCTTCTTGGAATTGTTGCCTGAAGATGGACACCGGCCATCTCGGGCAGGAATGTTGCTTTCCATGTGTGTGGATGTGTGTATTTATACACCACCACTCAGTGCAAGTGGGACTGGGGTTTTTTATTCATTGTTACTCTTATTAATCTGAGAAATAACATCAGAATGACTCCAAAATGGCATTGCAATAAATTAATCTCGTGAAAACAAGCTTTCCCTTTGTAACTTCAAGCTCTGGGCCTCATCTGTCTTTCTTCATGAAACAAAGGCATAGATATTTTTCTAACTTCTGATCTTTTTTTAAGTTCCTTTTCAGGAGGTGTTTTTTTTTTATTGTTTGTTTGTTTTAATGGGTGGAAATGAAATGGAATTTCATTTATGGACATTTATTGGAAATGAATGATCCACATGACTTCTGTTTTCCTCTTCGCTTGACTTTTCCTGCACTTTTTATCTCCATCCAAGTGATTCTTCTCACTCAACTGGTTTTATTCCTCTATATCAAGGAGCACTGCTTTTTCTAGAATCCCAGACTGGTTTGGGTTGGAAGGGACCCTAAAGCTCCTCCAGTTCCAACCCCTGGATGGGCAGGGACCCCTCCCACAGCCCAGGTTCCTCCAAGCCCCATCCAACCTGGGCTGAGACACTGCCAGGGATGGGGCAGCCACAGCTTCCTTGGGCAGCCTGGCACAGGGGCTCAGCACCCTCACCCCAAACAATTTCTCCCTCCCATCTCCTCTCCGTCTCACCTCTTGCAGCTGGAAACCCTTCCCCCTCATCCCATCCCTCCAGGCCCTTGTCCAAAGTCCCTCCCCAGCTTTCCTGGAGCCCCTTCAGGCACTGGAAGCTGCTCCAAGGGCTCCCCAGAACCTTCTCCTTCTCCTTCTCCTTCTCCTTCTCCTTCTCCTTCTCCTTCTCCTTCTCCTTCTCCTTCTCCTTCTCCTTCTCCTTCTCCTTCTCCTTCTCCTTCTCCTTCTCCTTCTCCTTCTTCTCCTTCTCTTCCTTCTCCTTCTCCTTCTCCTCCTTCCTTCTCCTTCTCCTTCTCCTCCTCCTTCTCCTTCTCCTTCTCCTTCTCCTTCTCCTTCTCCTTCTCCTTCTCCTTCTCCTTCTCCTTCTCCTTCTCCTTCTCCTTCTCCTTCTCTTCCTCTCTCCTCTTCTCCAGACTGAACACCCCCAGCTCTCTCAACCTGTTCCAGGCTCTTCCCACCCTCAAATTCCAGAATTTCTTCCCCATCTCCAACCTCAATCTCCCCTTTCTCTCCAACTTTTAACCCATTTCCCTTCTCCTCTCCCTACCCCCCGTCTCCAAAGCCCTCCCCCAGCTTTCTTGGAGCCCCTTCAGATATTGGAAGGTTGCTCTGAGCTCCCCTGGGAGCCTCCTCTTCTCCAGGCTGAACAACCCCAATCCCTCAGCTTTTCTTCTCTCCACATCCAGAACTGGGCCACATCTTCTCAGAGGTGAGCACCAATGTATTCCAAATCCCATTTTTTTTAGCACGGAAGCCTCGGATTCAACCTGAATCCCATCAGGGAAGGATTTGCTCCTCACTTTTGCTTCACAGTGAAATAAAATCAGCCTCTTTTTTTCACTCCCTCAAGAAACATTGAAGTCTATTTGGAGGACTAAAAGTGCAGTACAACATTTAGTCATAAATTGAAGATTTCCAACCCTGTGTTGACTCAAAGCATATGTTAGTGAAAGATGTTTCAATTTTTGTACGTATGCTGTGGGAGCACATCTAAAACATGCCCAGAAACTGTGCTGCTGGGAACAATCCTGCTGTGATGGTTGGGTCATTTAGATGACTTAATAGGTCTTTCTTTTTTCTTTTTTTTTTTTTTTTTTCTCTCCTAGCTATCTGAATTAAATCAATAATTCATCCAAATTATGCCAAAGGGAGTGAATTGTTCTTACATGGTGGAAAAAGCTGCCAAACTAAGGGCAAAAACTCTCATCAGAGTGTGTCAGGTAAAATGCAGTTGTGTTCTGATTGCTGACAGCATAAAATTCCTGAACCTTTCCCCATGATCAAACAGTGGGAGCTGAAAATCCCACCCTAAGAGTGGAGCAAAGAAATTTTGGAAGCAGAAGTTTGGAGTCCTTGGCACTTTTGGAGGTTCCCCAGAAGACACACCAAGAATTGGATGTGAAATACCCAGAGGAGGTTGTCCTGCTCTGTTGTCTTGATCTGCAAGGAATTTAGGAATTTCTCTCTCTTCTCTGCCCTGAGGAGGCCACAGCTGGAATCTTGTGTCCAGTTCTGGGCCCCTCAGTTCCAGAAGGACAGGGAACTGCTGGAGAGAGTCCAGGGCAGAGGCACCAAGGGGATGGAGGGAGTGGAACATCTCCTGGTGAGGAAAGGCTGGGGGAGCTGAGGGGCTCTTGGAGAAGAGGAGAAGGAGGGGTGAGCTCAGGAATGTTTATAAATATGGAAGGGGAGAGAGCCAGGAGCTTCTCAGGGATGTCCAGTGACAGGACAAGGGGCAATGGGTGTAAACTGGAGCACAGGAGGTTCCATAGAAATATAAGGAAGAATTTTTCCCTGTGAGGGTGATGGAGCCCTGGCCCAGGCTGCCCAGGGAGGTTGTGGAGTCTCCTTCTCTGGGGACATTCAAACCCCCCCTGGATGTGTCCCTGTGTCACCTGCTGGAGGTGACATCTAGACCCCAAGGTTGGGGACTGAGTTCTTGGAGAGCAGAGAAGGGGAAAGGGCCCTGGGGGTGCTGGTGGGTGGAAGGAGGCCCAGGAGCCACCAGTGTGGCCAAGGAGGCCAATGGCACCTGGGGGGAATGAGAAGGGGGTGGTCAGTAGGTCCAGAGAGGTTCTGCTCCCCCTCTGTGCCCTGGGGAGGCCACATCTGGAATCTTGTGTCCAGTTCTGGGCCCCTCAGTTCCAGAAGGACAGGGAACTGCTGGAGAGAGTCCAGGGCAGAGGCACCAAGGGGATGGAGGGAGTGGAACATCTCCTGGTGAGGAAAGGCTGAGGGAGCTGAGGGGCTCTTGGAGAAGAGGAGAAGGAGAGGTGAGCTCAGGAATGTTTATAAATATGTAAGGGGAGAGAGCCAGGAGGATGGAGCCAGGAGCTTCTCAGGGATGTCCAGTGACAGGACAAGGGGCAATGGGTATAAACTGGAGCACAGGAGGTTCCATAGAAATACTAGGAAGAATTTTTCCCTGTGAGGGTGAGGGAGCCCTGGCCCAGGCTGCCCAGGGAGGTTGTGGAGTCTCCTTCTCTGGGGACATTCAAACCCCCCCTGGATGTGTCCCTGTGTCACCTGCTGGAGGTGACCCTGCTCTGGACTCAATAATCTTTTGAGGTCCCTTCCAACCCCTCACTTTCTGTGATTCTCTGATTCTGTGAATTTAACTTCATTGATTCAGTAGGAGTTGAGCTTCTAAATATCTTTGCAGATTGAGGCTGAGGTCTGTGCAATGTAGTTTATTTCTCATCTCTACAAGAGGGTCACTGCTACTGTTCTCTTTTGCAGAAATGTTATTTTAAAAATGGTATTAGATAAGTTAGAGCCACTCAAATGCTCAGAGGGCTGAGCACCTCCCTGGGAAGCCAGGCTGAGGGATTGGGGTTGTTCAGCCTGGAGAAGAGGAGGCTCCCAGGGGAGCTCAGAGCAACCTTCCAATATCTGAAGGGGCTCCAAGAAAGCTGGGGGAGGGCTTTGGACACGGGGGGGGTAGGGAGAGGAGAAGGGAACTGGGTTAAAAGTTGGAGAGAAAGGGGAGATTGAGGTTGGAGATGGGAAAGAAATTCTGGAATATGAGGCTGGGGAGAGGGTGGGGTCTTGCCAAGTTTATTATCCTGCCAAGAGTTCTCTAACTGAGATACCTCCATTGCCTCCTCTTTGCAGTTCCTCCCCGCCCCCACCCCGCAAAAACAAACAAAAAACAAACAAAAACCCCCAGGAACAAAAACAAAAACAAATCCAAAAACCCCCTGAAGTATTTTATAGAATCCTGAAATCCCAGACTGGTTTGGGTTGGAAGGGACCTTCCAGCTCCTCCAGTTCCAACCCCTGGATGTGCAGGGACCCCTCCCACAGCCCAGGTTGCTCCAAGCCCCATCCAACCTGGGCTGAGACACTGTCAGGGATGGGGCAGCCACAGCTTCCTTGGACAACCTGGGACAGGGGCCCAGCACCCTCAAATTCAAGAATTTCTTCTAATATCTCATCTCAGTCTCCCTTTTTCAAGTTTGAAACCCTTCCCCCTCATCCCATCCCTCCAGGCCCTTGTCCAAAGTCCCTTCCCAGCTTTCCTGGAGCCCTTTCAGGCACTGGAAGGTGCTCCAAGGGCTCCCCAGAACCTTCTCCTTCTCCAGGCTGAACACCTCCAACTCTCTCAACCTGTTCCAGGCTCTCCCCACCTTCAAGTTCAAGAATTTCTTCCCTATCTCCAACCTCAATCTCCCCTCTCCAAGTTTAAAGCCATCACCCTTTGTCCTCCAGCTACAGGAAAGCTGGGGAGGGACTTTGGACAAGGGCCTGGAGGGATGGCATGAGGGGGAAGGGTTTTAAGAGGAAAGAGGGGAGATTTAGGTGAGATTTTAGGAAGAAATTCTTGAATTTGAGGGTGCTGAGCCCCTGTGCCAGGTTGCCCAAGGAAGCTGTGGCTGCCCCATCCCTGGCAGTGTCTCAGCCCAGGTTGGATGGGGCTTGGAGCAACCTGGGCTGTGGGAGGGGTCCCTGCACATCCAGGGGTTGGAATTAAATAGTCCTGAAGGTCTCTTCCAGCCCAAACCTTTCCATGATTCCAGGATTCTTTTGGGGTGAAGCATCTTTCTTAGGAGTTCCAGTCCCCTGCCTCCTGTTCCCATTGCTGGGCTCCCTTACCTGTGTGGTCCAAGGATCTGAAGGGCCGTTTGGTGATCCAGATCAGTGAACATTAAAAAAAAAAAAAAAAGAAAAATGGTTATTTTTAACCCAAATCACCAATCTGGGTTGTTTGGCTTTCCAGCAGTCGTGTTGGTACAAAGGCACCTGGCAGATTTGGAGGGGAGGGAAGCCAGGAATATGCTTCCAGCCAATCCTGTCCCTCTGGTTTCCTGAAATGCTTTCTGCTTTTTTCTGCCAAAATCATTTCTTTTCATGCCTTTCTTTCCAGCTAGGTATTTTCACAGATGTTTTGGTTTCCAGTTCCTCCAGGTGGATCTCATCTGGTATTTTTTTTTCCCCAGCACCTCTGGCTTCTCAGGTTTTGGTTTCTTGGTTTTTTTTCTCATTTTATTTTTTTAATTATTGTTTTATTTTATGTGGCTTGAGAAGGACTGAACTCAGCTCCCTTCTGGAGAATCTGTGTTATATTCTTTAACATTTTACCCTGTTCTTCCTTAATTTAGATACTGCCTGCATTGAGTTCCAACAGAAAAGTTTCTGCTCTCCTCTCTGTGGTGTCTCCTTCCTCCCAGCTCAATACCAAATCCTTTATTACTGCCTTGAAATGAAGGTCCTTGAAATATATTCACCCCAGGAGTCGAATTGTGTGAATTAACTTGCTGGGAAAGGTTGTGTGAGAGTGTTTTTCTCAGTTTGTATTTTATTTAAATAGATGTAAAGGTCAAACAAAGCTGCTATTGCTGTAAGATTTTTTTTTTTAATATTTTAAAATGTTTTTTTAGTACTGAATCCATCTTATGTTTCCTTTTTGGAGGCTGAGTGTTGTCAGTAGGGCAGGAAATTTTTTTCCTGAAGGAAATTAATTATCTTTGATAATCACATTGTTCTCTTTTGCCTCCCAAGTTGTGTGGGACTTAGAAACCTCTGAATGTCTTAGAATGTGAAAATTGCCCAAGTGAGAAAAACTAATCCAGGATCAAGGCTTTAAAACTGCTTTTTAAAAATTCCTAGGATCACAGAATCTCAGGTTGGGAGGAACCTCAAGGATCATCTGGTCCAACCCAATTTTATTGTTAACCCCATGGAGCTGAGACACAAAAATTGAGGCAGGAAAATAACTTCAGTGTCTCCTTTTGAAGAATTTTTCTTGCTGGAATTAGAAAAAAAGTTTGCTACAAGGATAAGCCCCATGTATGAGGCTCCATGTCAGCCCTCCCTGCTGCCCCAAGGGACATTTATTTTCTAATCACAGTCAATTTAATTTTATTTCTTGCAGCCCAGAAGAGCCTTTTCCATTTTGATGGCTTGGGATCCCACAAGGTTCCATTCTGTGCTGGGTTAGGAACTGGCTGGAGGGCCGGGCCCAGAGAGTGGTGCTGAACGGGGCTGCATCCAAATGGCGGCCGGTCACTAGTGGTGTCCCCCAGGGATCAGTGTTGGGCCCAGTGCTGTTTAATATCTTGAGTGAGGATTTAGATGAGGGGATTGAGTCCATCATCAGCAAATTCACAGATGACCCCAAGCTGGGGGGGAGTGTGGATCAGCTGGAAGGCAGGAGGGCTCTGCAGAGGGACCTGGAGAGACTGGAGAGTTGGGCTGATCCCAATGGGATGAGGTTCAAGACAAGAACCCCATGGGGAGCTGCAGGCTGGGCACAGAGTGGCAGAAAGGGAGCTGGGGTTGGCAGGAAGCTGAAGAGGAGGCAGCAGTGTGCCCAGGTGGGCAAGAAGGCCAATGGCATCCTGGGCTGGCTGAGGAAGAGCGTGGCCAGCAGGTCCAGGGAAGGGATTCTGCCCCTGTGCTCAGCTCTGGGGAGGCCACAGCTTGAGTCCTGTGTCCAGTTCTGGGCCCCTCAGCCCCTCAGGAAGGAGCTTGAGGTGCTGGAGCAGGTCCAAAGGAGGCAAGTGGGCTGGGGAAGGGATCCAGCAGAGATGCTGTGAGGAGAGGCTGAGGGAGCTGGGGGTGTTGAGGCTGGAGAAGAGGAGGCTCAGGGGAGAGCTCATCACTCTCTGCAACTCCCTGAAAGGAGGTTGGAGCCAGGGGGGGGTTGGTCTCTTTTCCCAGGCAACTCTCAGCAAGACAAGAGGCCATGGTCTCAAGTTGTGCCAGGGGAGGTTTAGGTTGGAGATTGGAAAGAATTTCTTTGTGGAGAGGGTGATCAGGCATTGGAATGGGCTGCCCAGGGAAGGGGTGGATTCTCCGTGTCTGGAGCTATTTCCAAAGAGCCTGGATGTGGCACTGAGTGCCATGGGCTGGGAACCACGGGGGGAGTGGATCAAGGGTTGGACTTGATGATCTCTGAGCTCCCTTCCAACCCAGACAATTCTAGGATTCTATGATTCTAAGGTTAAACACAAAACATTGTGGAATAGGATTTTTAAAGGAAGGTGCCTGGCTCCAGACAAGCACCATTAGACCTTGGCTAGTTGGATTTTAGCTCCTAATGTTTTTTCTCTCCCTTCCAAAAAATCCCCATCTCAGTGAATGTCCTGATGGATGGCCATGAAATTCAAGGGGTAGGGAAGGTTTTTGAGATGGAAAATTGGCTCATGAGGAAAACTCTGCAGTGCTGTCCAACTGAATGGAAGTGATTTTCTGGGTGGAGAATGCTGTGGTTTTACTCTCCAGCACATCAGACACTTAGTGAATGTTTTATCTTTATTTAATAAGTAGTTGGGGGTGAATTTTTACATGATTTACACGGAGACTGTTTTATCCTAACAATCTGCAATCTACCAAGGCAGCTTTTTTAATCCCCACACTCTAATTAGTTTTATTTTTATAATCCATGTACCCAGCTCCTACCACTGGTGCCCAGTTTTCTAGAAAGAAGAAGAAAAATAATGCATAAAAAAGGGGGATTTGGGGAAATCATAATAAGAGCATCATAGGGTGTAGGTCCTAAAGAAAAAACAGCTTTAAACAAAATTATGGTCACAGGAGGGGAGGGTAGAATTAAAGAGGAAAATATTGTTTCACTTCTCACATGTTGGTGGTGAAGATGTCAGGAAACAATTTCTTTTTTACTCAGGGGCTGCAGAAATCTCCTAAGGAAATGTGATGGGGTTTAAAGTTCTTCACACCAAGAAAAAAGAGGACTTTAGTGATGGAGTAGGGACCTTGTTAGGTTTTTTGCTCAACTGGAGAGAGGGAAAATGTTTTAAAAGCCAGAGCATGTAATCTACTCATTAGGAAACTGGAATTTGAGGGGACACAGTCAGGGACCTCTTGAGCTGCTTGGACCCCCACAAGTCTATGGGACCGGATGGGATCCACCCAAGAGTGATGAGGGAGCTGGCAGAAGATCTTGCCAAGCCTCTCTCTATCATCTACCAACAGTCCTGGCTCACTGGGGACATCCCAGATGATTGGAAGTTGGGGAATGTCACGCCAATCCACAAAAAGGGCCGGAAGGAGAACCCGGGAAACTCCAGGCCCGTCAGCCTGACCTCAGTGCCTGGCAGGGTCATGGAACAGATCATCCTCAGTGCAATCACACAGCACCTGCAGGATGGGCAAGGGATCAGACCCAGCCAGCACGGGTTTAGGAAGGGCAGGTCCTGCCTGACCAACCTGATCTCCTTTTATGATCAGGTGACCTGACTGGTGGATGAGGGGAAGGTGGTGGATGTGGTCTACCTGGATTTCAGCAAAGCCTTTGACACCGTCCCCCATAGCATTCTCCTGAAAAAGCTGTCAGCCCATGGATCAGCCAGGAGCACTCTGTGCTGGGTTAGGAACTGGCTGGAGGGCCGGGCCCAGAGAGTGGTGCTGAACGGGGCTGCATCCAAATGGCGGCCGGTCACTAGTGGTGTCCCCCAGGGATCAGTGTTGGGCCCAGTGCTGTTTAATATCTTGAGTGAGGATTTAGATGAGGGGATTGAGTCCATCATCAGCAAATTCACAGATGACCCCAAGGTGGAGGGGAGTGTGGATCAGCTGGAAGGCAGGAGGGCTCTGCAGAGGGACCTGGACAGACTAGAGAGCTGGGCCGATTCCAACGGGATGAGGTTCAACAAGGCCAAGTGCCAGGTCCTGCACTTTGGCCACAACAACCCCATGCAGCGCTACAGGCTGGGGACAGAGTGGCTGGAGAGCAGCCAGGCAGAAAGGGACCTGGGAGTCTGCATTGACAAGAAACTGAACATGAGCCAGCAGTGTGGCCAGGTGGCCAAGAAGGCCAATGGCATCCTGGTCTGTATCAGAAACAGCGTCACCAGCAGGTCCAGGGAAGGGATTCTTCCCCTGTGCTCAGCGCTGGTGAGGCCACACCTTGAGTACTGTGTCCAGTTCTGGGCCCCTCAGTTTAAGAAGGATGTAGAGGTCCTGGAACAGGTCCAAAGGAGGGCAACCAGGCTGGTGAAGGGACTCGAGCACAGGCCCTATGAGGAGAGGCTGAGAGAGCTGGGGCTGTTCAGCCTGAAGAAGAGGAGGCTCAGGGGAGACCTCATTGCTGTCTACAACTACCTGAAAGGAGGCTGTAGCGAGGTGGGAACTGGACTCTTTTCACAGACGACCTTCAACAAGACAAGAGGACACAGTCTTAAGTTGTGCCAGGGGAGGTTTAGGTTAGATATTAGAAAGAATTTCTTCACGGAGAGGGTGATTAGGCTATGGAATGGACTGCCCGGGGAGGTGGTAGATTCTCCGTCCCTGGAGACATTTAAAAAAAGACTGGATGTGGCACTCAGTGCCATGGTCTAGCAACTGCTCCGGTGGGTCAAGGGTTGGACTAGATGATCTCTGAGGTCCCTTCCAACCCAGCTAATTCTATGATTCTATGATTCTATGAAAATGGCTTCTACGTGAATTAATGGATTTATTTAGCAAGTTGGGGCAACTTTGGCTGTAGACAAGGAGTTGATGGGTGGGTAGGAAGTTGAAAGTAGGAAGCAGGAGTTGGAAGAGAACTTACTTTCAACTCAAATGGGTTTTCATTTGAAGTTGCAAAAATCTAGGGTTCAAGAAGGCAAAAATCTCTGAGCATTGATGAGAGAAGATTTGGCAATATTTCTTATCTGGAAAACCCAAGCAGGACAGACCCACCTAGAAACAAACATATCCCAGACTCAGGAAGACATCCAAGGACCTTCAGTACACCTCAGCTTGTCAAAATACCTTCTCCACCTCTCCTGTGAAGACAGACTGGGAGGTTTGTGGGGCTGCCCCATCCCTGGCAGTGTCTCAGCCCAGGTTGGATGGGGCTTGGAGCAACCTGGGCTGTGGGAGGGGTCCCTGCACATCCAGGGGTTGGAACTAGAGGAGCTGGAAGGTCCCTTCCAACTCAACTCATTCCATGATTCTACAATTTGATGTATTGTACCACATCAGCAGCAAACAGTGCTGGAGTGTTGCTTACTATTTAATTAAAACAGACTGTAATTAACTCAGAGCTTCTTGGGCTCCAGGAAAGCTGAGGAGGGACTTTGGACAAGGGCCTGGAAGGATGGGATGAGGAGCAAGGGTTTCCAGCTGCAAGAGGGGAGATGGAGAGGAGATGGGAGGGAGAAAGTCTTGAATTTTAGGGTGGGGAGACCCTGGTTGCCCAAGGAAGCTGTGGCTGCCCCATCCCTCGTGATGTCCCCAGGGACAGGGATGCTCATGGGCAGCAGCCCCCCCACCAAGTTTGGAGTCCTGTGGGGATTTTTTCACATCCCCCCCACTAAAGGGGCACATGAAGTGTCTGCAATGTCCCAGGGACATTCCTGCTCTGCCCAGGTCCCCTGTGGTGCACAGGACAGCCACCAGTGTGTCCCTTGGGAATCACAGAAGGGTTTGGGATGGAAGAGACCTTCCAAATCATCTTCTTTCACCCCCCCATGGAGTGACGGGATGGGGGGGGATGGTTTCAAGCTACAAGAAGGGAGACTGAGATGAGATCTGAGGAAGAAATTCTTGAATTTGAGGGTGGTGAGAGCATGGAACAGGTTTCCCAGAAAAGCTGTGGCTGCCCCATCCCTGGCAGTGTCTCAGCCCAGGTTGGATGGGGCTTGGAGCAACCTGGGCTGTCGGAGGGGTCCCTGCCCATGCAGGGGTTGGAACTGGAGGAGCTGGAAGGTCCCTTCCCACCCAACCTATTCCAGGATTTGTGTGTCTCAGATGGTTCAAGAACCTTCCTAAGTCTCAGCTGGATGTGGCTGGCATTGTCCCTGCCACCAGAGGGTGGTGGCTGATGGGTGAGAGGATGAGGATGGTTCCAGCTTCCAGACCCTCCAGTATCCAGGTCATAAATCTAAAGCAAATAAAAAGGGCAATGACCCTTTGTGAGGGTGAAGGCATTTTCTAGCTAGGGAGTATTTCTCTTTTTCTTCTCTCTGTATTTAATTGCAGGAAAACAGGATTTTTTTCCAGACACTCCTCCCCCTGGTAATGTAACCAGTTCAGTAACTGGGGGAGCTGGTGCTCTACCTTTGCTACAGGAGGTGGATTCCAGGTTGCCATCAGGGTTTGCCTTGCCTGAGCTTGCTGGGGTGAGGTCAGCACTTGGCTTCCCATGGGACTGAGGGCTGATGGTGGTGATACCTCTGTCAGCTCCAAAACTGAGCCTGCCAGGGATCCCCTGGCTGGGAAAAGACAACCTACACCCCAGGGGAAAGCAGGATTGGGTTTTTCTGTACCCTTAAAGTCCTCAAAGTCTTTGCTCCCCACTCCCTTTTCTTTTTCTCTTTTTCTCTTTTTCTCTTTTTCTCTTTTTCTCTTTTTCTCTTTTTCTCTTTTTCTCTTTTTCTCTTTTTCTCTTTTTTCTTTTCTTTTCTTTTCTTTTCTTTTCTTTTTTCTCTTCTCTTCTCTTTTCTTCTTTTCTTCTTCTCTTCTCTCTTCTTCTCTTCTCTCTTCTTCTCTTTCTCTTCTCTTCCTCCTCTCCTCTCCTTCTCTTCCCTTCTCTTCTCTTTTCTCTTCTCTCCTCTCTTTTCTCTTCTCTCTCTTCTCTTCTCTCCCCTTTCCTTTCCTTTCCTTTCCTTTCCTTTCCTTTCCTTTCCTTTCCTTTCCTTTCCTTTCCTTTCCTTTCCTTTCCTTTCCTTTCCTTCCCTTCCCTTTCCTTCCCTTTCCTTCCCTTCCCTTCCCTTCCCTTCCCTTCCCTTCCCTTCCCTTTCCTTTCCTTTCCTTTCCTTTCCTTTCCTTTCCTTTCCTTTCCTTTCCTTTCCTTTCCTTTCCTTTCCTTTCCTTTCCTTTCCTTTCCTTTCCTTTCCTTTCCTTTCCTTTCCTTTCCTTTCCTTTCCTTTCCTTTCCTTTCCCTTTCCTTTCCCTTTCCTTTCCCTTTCCTTTCCCTTTCCTTTCCTTTCCTTTCCTTTCCTTTCCTTTCCTTTCCTTTCCTTTCCTTTCCTTTCCTTTCCTTTCCTTTCCTTTCCTTTCCTTTCCTTTCCTTTCCTTTCCTTTCCTTTCCTTTCCTTTCCTTTCCTTTCCTTTCCTTTCCTAGCACTGGGTCAGGTTTAGCTCTAAAACCTCCAGGAAAAGAAGGATACCTCCACTGACAGGAGAGCCCTTTTCCTTCCTTACTGCTCTTCCCAAGGAAGCAATAATAATATTTTCCTGACAGAGACCTGTGGGCTGGTAGCTGCTCCTTTTGATTCCCAGCTGCTTCCCATGAAAGCTCCACTGAGCTCCTCAGGGAGTGGCACATCCTTTCTTCAGGTGTGTACTGAAAGAGTTTTCCATACCTTGCCCAGACCTTTGCAAATAGTTAATTAAAAATTAAAAATGCCACCTGAGAATTTCATTGTCCACGCCAGGTCCATTGCCTGATAGTCTTCAGCACGAAAAATGAGTTTATTCTCTTTGTTTGCTTTGTTTTGATTTATTTGGGGTTTTTTTTTAGGGTTTTTTTTATTGCTAATGTGCAGAGAGGCTCCTGTCCTGTGTGCTCTTGACTTCTGCAGGTTTATACAGATTTCTGCTCTGGTGAGGCCACAGCTTGAGTCCTGTGTCCAGTTCTGGGCCCCTCAGCTGAGGAAGGAGCTTGAGGTGCTGGAGCAGGTCCAAAGGAGGCAAGTGGGCTGGTGAAGGGATCCAGCAGAGATGGTGTGAGGAGAGGCTGAGGGAGCTGGGGGTGTTGAGGCTGGAGAAGAGGAGGCTCAGGGGAGAGCTCCTCACTCTCTGCAACTCCCTGAAAGGAGGTTGGAGCCAGGGGGGGGTTGGTCTCTTTTCCCAGGCAACTCTCAGCAAGACAAGAGGCCATGGTCTCAAGTTGTGCCAGGGGAGGTTTAGGTTGGAGATTGGAAAGAATTTCTTTCTGGAGAGGGTGATCAGGCATTGGAATGGGCTGCCCAGGGAAGGGGTGGATTCTCCGTGTCTGGAGCTATTTCCAAAGAGCCTGGATGTGGCACTGAGTGCCATGGGCTGGGAACCACGGGGGGAGTGGATCAAGGGTTGGACTTGATGATTTCTGAGCTCCCTTCCAACCCAGTCAGTTCTATGATTCTATGATTCTCCCCTGTTTGCTTGGACCCAGATTATTTTTTGCCACAAAAGGAGTCATCTGTTTAATTTTACAAAACATTACTGGAGCTGCTGGAACTGAAGCTGCAGCCCACGTCTTCTTGATAAATGACTGTGTGTATTCCTGGAAGGAAGTTAAAATGGGGCTGTGTTATATTTGGTACCTCCTGAAGCACTGAGGCTACTTGGAGTACAGAATGTGCTCAAAAAGAGACTAATTTGCAGAGCTTGATGTGATGGGATTTGTCAAGTCGTCATTTCTGCTGGAATTCTCTTCCCTCCTGGAGATCTTGGCTCAGATATTTTAGAGCTGTTACAGCTTTCAACTGGGGGGCTGCAAAGGCAAGGCAAAAAACCCTAAAATCAGGCAATGAATATATTTATTACAAGGTGGGAATAGAGAAGTAAAGCACAGATATGAGAGATGGAAGCATTACTGAGCCCTTTCCCTGGGAGTGATCATCACAGAAGGGCTGAGAGTGGAAGGAACCTCAGAGATCATTTTCCCAACTCTCTGCCATGCCCAGGGACACCTCTCATCCAGCCCAGGATGCTCCAAGCCTCATCCAACCTGGACTTGAGCACCTCCAGGGAGGGAGCAGCCACAGCTTCTCTGGGAAATCTGTTCCAGGGTCTCATTACTAAAGAACTTCTTCCTAAGATCCAGTCTAAACCTCTTCTCCTTCAGTTTAAATCCATTTCCCTTGTCCTGTCACAGGAAACTCTTATGGAAAGTCCCTCTCCATCCTTCCTGGAGGTTTCTTCAGGGACTGGGGGGCAGCTTTAAGGTCCCCCCAGCATCTCCTCTTTTTTAGGCTCTCCTCATGGCAGAGCTGCTCCAGCCCCTGGATCATATTTGTGGCCTCCTCTGGACTCATCCCAAGAAATCTTTGTCCTTGTGATGGGGACACCAGAACTGGATGCAATGTTTGAGGTGAAATCTCACAAGACCAGAGTAGAAGGGGGGGGAGCATCATCTCTCTTGCTCTGCTGGCCATGGGACAGGGATGGGACAGCCACAACTTCTCTGGGTAATCTGTCCCAGAGTCTCACCACCTGAGGAATTTCTTCCTAAGATCCAGTCTGAACCTCTTCTCCTTCAGTTTGAAACCATTTCCCTTGTCCTGTCCCTGGACACTCCTAGGAAAATTCCCTCTCCATCCTTCCTGGGGGTTCCTTCAGGGATTGGGGGGCAGCTCTAAGGTCCCCCTAGAGCCTTCTCGTCTCCAGGCTGAACAATCCCATCTCCCTCAGCCTCTCCTCCTGCTCCAGCCCCTGGATCATCTTTCTGACCTCCTCTGGACTCATCCCAACAAATCTTTGTCCTTATGGTGGGGACACCAGAACTGGATGCAATATTTGAGGTGAAATCTCACAAGAGCAGAGCAGAGGAGCAGCATCACCTCTCTGCATCTCCTCAATGCTTTCCTCTGGGTGCCTCTTAGGATGGGTTTGGTTTTCTGAGCTGCACAAGCAGACCCTGAGCTCACCCTGAGGTTCTCATCAATCACCACCCCCAAGTCCTCCTCTTCACAACCCCTCAGTGCTGATGTGCTGGGTAACAACAGAGTTGGGATCTTTGAGCATCACCAGGGTGGGGTTTGGTTTCTCTCCAAGGATGCCACCTCAGATGTGTGTGTTGGTTTCCTGCATTATGCAATGAGGGAAACCTGAGTAAAAATGAAGATTTAGCTCTGATTTTTTCTTATTTTTGGTCTTTTTTTCCCCTGTTGTTTTCTGATTTCGTGCTGTTTCCTTTGCTTGGGCTTGAAGGGCTTCTTGGTGCAGTGAGAGGTGGGACAGATCAGTGCTCCCAAAGAAATGATTGTTTTACTGACCTCTACACCCTCTTTTCTCCCTGAGATTGGTTTTTGGGTGAAGGTAAACTGATACCAGGTCAGTGGTTAGAAGCAATGAAGAAATATTTAAAGCAAACCTTTTAGTACTGGGCTGATTAAACCAAACAACTGTTACAGGGAGCACTGCTCCTGCTTTGTGAACAGTAGGTTTTCTGTTCCTCTGTATAATGCAGAAAGCATGTGGAGCTGCTTGAGAGGTTTTTTGTTTTTTTGTGTGTGTTCTGGACTTTATTTTGAGGTATTTTCTTTTCAGTTCTCAGAGCTTTTGGGTCAGCTGGGAAGGGAGGGTGTAGGAGGAATGTGTCAAAGTTTGCTTGGCCTGTTCTGTCCCAAATCCTGACAAAGAGCAAGGACTGAAGTGAAAGCTTCAACTTTGCTTTCTCCTGCTTGAAAACTGAGAGGATCCTACTCCTGATTCCATCTACTCCTGATGCTGTTGCTTTCTAGTTCCTACACAGTTCCTCAGCAGAACGTAGTTGCTGTAGACTTTGTGCAAGATGTGAGTATTCCCTCCAAAATCAGAGCTGTAGCAAAAAAATTTCTGTGTGATTTGTGGCTTTTTTAAACTTTGGTTTGGTTTGGGTTTTTTGTTTTGTGGTTTGAAGGTGCAAATGTTGCCACAGCTTGAGCCCTGTGTCCAGTTCTGGGCCCCTCAGCCCCTCAGGAAGGAGCTTGAGGTGCTGGAGCAGGTCCAAAGGAGGCAAGTGGGCTGGTGAAGGGATCCAGCAGAAATCCTGTGAGGAGAGGCTGAGGGAGCTGGGGGTGTTGAGGCTGGAGAAGAGGAGGCTCAGGGGAGAGCTCATCACTCTCTGCAACTCCCTGAAAGGAGGTTGGAGCCAGGGGGGGGTTGGTCTCTTTTCCCAGGCAACTCTCAGCAAGACAAGAGGCCATGGTCTCAAGTTGTGCCAGGGGAGGTTTAGGTTGGAGATTGGAAAGAATTTCTTTCTGGAGAGGGTGATCAGGCATTGGAATGGGCTGCCCAGGGAAGGGGTGGATTCTCCGTGTCTGGAGCTCTTTCCAAAGAGCCTGGATGTGGCACTGAGTGCCATGGGCTGGGAACCACGGGGGGAGTGGATCAAGGGTTGGACTTGAGGATCTCTGAGGTCCCTTCCAACCCAGCCAGTTCTATGATTCTGTGATTCTATGATTCTGCTGTCTTTCTTCCTGTACCTCTGGTGATGGAAAATGTATCCTTGGTGTTTTTTGAGGGAAGGGAAAATGAGATGTTTATTGTTTATTGATGAAAATGAGATGTTTATTGTTGTTCAGCCTGGAGAAGAGAAGGCTCCAGGGAGACCTTAGAGCAGCTTCCAGTGCCTGAAAGGGCGACAAGAAAGCTGGGGAGAGACATTTGAAAAGGGCAGGGAGTGATAGGACAAAGGGGAATGGTTTTGAACTGGAAAAGGGGAGATTGAGGTTGGAGATGGGGAAGAAATTCTTGGATTTGAGGGTGGGGAGAGCCTGGAAGAGGTTCAGAGAGTTGGGGGTGTTCAGCCTGGAGAAGAGGAGGCTCCCAGGGGACCTCAGAGCAACTTTCCAATATCTGAAGGGGCTCCAAGAAAGCTGGGGGAGGGCTTTGGAGACGGGGGGGTAGGGAGAGGAGAAGGGAACTGGGTTAAAAGTTGGAGAGAAAGGGGAGATTGAGGTTGGAGATGGGGAAGAAATTCTGGAATTTGAGGGTGGGGAGAGCCTGGAACAGGTTGAGAGAGTTGGGGGTGTTCAGTCTGGAGAAGAGAAGGTTCTGGGGAGCCCTTGGAGCATCTTCCAGTGCCTGAAGGGGCTCCAGGAAAGCTGGGGAGGGACTTTGGACAAGGGCCTGGAGGGATGGGATGAGGGGGAAGGGTTTCAAACTGGAAAAAGGGAGATTGAGATGAGATATTAGAAGAAATTCTTGAATTTGAGGGTGCTGAGCCCCTGTCCCAGGTTGCCCAAGGAAGCTGTGGCTGCCCCATCCCTGGCAGTGTCTCAGCCCGGGTTGGATGGGGCTTGGAGCAACCTGGGCTGTGGGAGGGGTCCCTGCCCATGGAACTGGGGTTGGGACTGAATGATTTTTCAGGTCCCTTCCAACCCAACCCAGTCTGGGATCCTGGATCTGTGTTTAACACCGTTCACACTGCGCCGTCTGTTCTGCAGCTCCTCTTCCTGGAGCCACCTCCCTCCTCCCTTCCCTCTCCCCCTCTTCTCCTGCATCCCCCATGCTCCTCCTTTTCTGGCTGCATTTCTTTCATTTACCCCATTCCTTCTTTTCCTCCACTGGAGGCAAAGCCCACCCTTTGCTAGAAGGAGCTGTCTTTTCTGTCTGACAGGTTTACCCACAGAGCCTGACAAATCTCTCTCTTTCTCTCTGTTGGTTGCTGCTGCAGAGCTGTGGAATGCTGTGAAGACTCTGCCCTGCAGCCCTAGGCAGACTCCTCTCCAGATTATCTCCACCTGAAGGAAGTTCTCATCCAAGAGGTATGAATTCCCATTTTATTTGTGCCCTGGAATTGTCACAATTGAGTTTTGATGCCTCTCCAACCACCTTTTTCCCTACTTATCCACGGTCAGAAAAAGCTTTGGATGCCACTGAGATGGATTTAAAAGTGTTTGGTATGAGCTGAACCTTTGCTTAGAGGAAATGCACTTTGGGACAGAATCACATTACACTTCAAACTGAGCAGGGAATTGCTGGATCAAGAAAGGCAGAAGCTGAAGCTGCAGCAACACTGCTTGGTTTATTGTGTTGATTTATAAAGACAATAAACATAAGGTAATCAGCAGCCTGGAGCTGAGCACACAGCAGGTATGAGCTGCTCCTCTAAAGAACTGTGAGAGGGGTTTTAAGTGTTTATTACTCTTAATATCTTCTTAGTAAATAATTTATTTTGGGTTTCTATTAAAAAGCAGGTGAAAAGCATTTGCTGTGTTCACTAGCTGGGTCAAAGGCATGATCCTGGTGTGAATTGCTGCATTTGTCTGGAGACAGGCAGACAATTTTCTCACCATTTATGTAGCTGCCTTTCAGAAAAAAAGAAAAATCTGGAGACATTTTTTTAAAAGATAAACTTTGCCATGAGTGGTCTGTGTGTTGGTCAGGGCAGGTTCTGCCTTACACTATTTGTTTTCATACCTGTGAGACACTGAACAGGTCAAACCCTTTAGGGAATTACAGATAAGGAAATCAAATAATCCAGTCGTGGTATAAGGTGGCATTCAGGTAGCTATTAAATATGAACACACCACTTCAGGAAATCCCTGTGCTGCAGGTGGCCATGGGCTGGAAAATGTGCTGTGCAAACATCACTTTTCTTCTGCCCTCTGCTTCAGTATTCCCTCTGCTTCAATATTCCCTCTGCAGAGAAGATGCTGGGTTAGCTGGAATGTCAGTCTGACCCAACCCAGCTGTTCTTCTGCTGTAGTATGGAAAAAAACAGGTTTTTTTTTCCCTTTCCCCCCTTTCTATATGTTTTGTTGCTTGCTTAGTAACATGAACTTTAAACATCAGCTGCCAGGATACCCACTGAGGGTTCTGCTCCTGCTCAAGTTGGATTTGCTGAAAACCAGATGTGGACAGACAAGAGCAGGGCTGGTGGGTGCTTTCTGCTCTTGGATCCATTGTACTGCTCTGGGATCCAACACTGAGGCTCCTTTATCCTCCCAGGATTTTAGAAAGCAGAAAGGATCCAGCCCTGCTTTGGGAAAAACCTTCCCTAATGAGTTGTCCACTCTTGGGGTACAGCCCAAACCAAGCTGGGATTTCTTCCTCATCCCATCCTCAGCAACTCAGCTTTGGTGGGATGGGACAGAAAGTGCCAAGCATGTCAGAAAAGCTTTGCTTCATCCTTCCTTGAAGCAACACTGAAGGGCCCCTTCCCATCTCCCTCTTCCCCTTTTTGTTGAATGTCATGCTAGAAAAAAAGGATAAAGGGGAAAAAAAAAGAGACCAAAAAAAAAAGAGACCCTCCTGCTGTTCTTATCCTTTTTTTCTGCCCAGTGCCCTCTCCCCTTATCTCCAACTTGAAGTAAAAGGCACAGCTGGGGCTATGTGGCTTTTTCTGGGCCTGAGAGGTCAGGACAGCAGAAGGAAGAGAGGCAGAATCTCTCTAAAACTTAAAAACCATTTGATGAGTTCTGGAGGTAAGGAGAAAAGAGAGGTGAGGGCTGAGTTGCTCAGACTGGAGAAGTGGGACTGCCCTTGATGGGAGATCTGGAAGGCAAAATATTTTTCCAAATGAGAAATATGTTGTTGAGTGTTGGCTTTGTATGGGAAGGAGAGATTCTGGTGCAAGGGGAACAGGATTCAGCTCCAGATTAAGAAACTTAAGTTGAAGCTTTGGGTGTTTGAGCTCCTGGCCTGGTCCCTGGAGATCTCAAGAGTGGAACTGATGGAGCTTGGAGGGGATTTAGGTGCCTACCTACTGGTTGTCCTCTTCAAGCAGATCGGTGTTGCTCTCCAGGCTGGGATTGCCCTGCTTGGGATCTCCCCCAGCCACTTTGGGCAGTTAATTTTCAGGTATTTTTGTCTTGGATTGAATCCACCCCTTTTAGACTCATGATAGTGAACAATGTTGAGAAATCAAAAGCCAGAAAAAATGGTATTAAACTCTTGAACACGTGTGTGCCCAACCTCTTATCACAGTTTACTTGGGTTGGGTTATTTCCTGCTTGGGAAGTACCTCACTCCCCAAAGCTACAGTGGAACTCCAGCAAATAAATAGTTAATTAAACAGTGTGTGTAAAGTCCCATCTCTCTAAAAATACCCCTCTTATCTGTGGAATGGTTTGGTTTGATGTAAATATTTTAAAATGTGCTTTCAGATGAGGCTGGGGTTTGTCCAGTGTGTGTGTGAGTGGAGTTTGGGGTGTGTTCAACCAGAACTTCAGAGATTTCCCCCATTTCCCTCAATAGCTCTGCACTCATATGGAAAGTTTCTGATCTTCAGTCTCCTGATCACTGATCCTGGTTTGCTGGGGATCTTCCTTGAGTTGGAAATGCATCAAATCCAGAGCTGAAGTGAAGCATCTTGCTGTGATGGGTATTTCCCTGTTCCTGGGCCATGACTACCTCACTTCATGGTTTTATTTTCTACTTCATGAGCAAATCCTCTGGTGACAAATCTCTTGAGTTTGCTTGAATTCTCAGCTCTGTTGTGGAGAATAAATGTATTTCCCCTCCCTTCCCCTCTCCTCTCCTCCCCCAACTCTCTCAAACTGTTCCAGGCTCTCCCCACCCTCAAATTCCAGAATTTCTTCCCCATCTCCAACCTCAATCTCCCCTTTCTCTCCAACTTTTAACCCATTTCCCTTCTCCTCTCCCTACCCCCCCGTGTCCAAAGCCCTCCCCAGACTTCTCACCAAGGCCTGTGGTGACAGGACAAGGGGTTTAAAGTGAAGAAGAGTGTTTTTAGGTTTGACCTAAAGAAGAAGGGTTTTATTTTATGAGGGTGATGAGACACTGGGAGACAGAGAAGTTGTGGGTGCCCCTTCACTAGAAGTGTTCAAGGTGAGCTTGGACTGGGATGTGAGCAAGATTATCTTGGGAATGATGTCCCTGCCCATGGCAGGAGGATGGAACTGGGTGATCTTCAAGATCTTTTCCAACCCCTGTGATTCTGTGTAGGTCCCAGGAGCATCAAATGATTATTTAAGAGTTCAAGATAGTTTGTTCCTGGTGGCATCTAATGATGGTGATCCCAAGGACAGTGGTTTGTGTTCCCTTCTTTGGGTCATGTTTAGAGGAGGGAAAAAGGATCTAATAGAACATTGTTAATGTTTTTAAATAGGAGAATCACAGAATGGTTTGGGTTGGAAGAGACCTTCAGGATCATCCAGTTCCAACCCCTGTGCATGGGCAGGGATCCCTCCAGGCAGGTCAGAGGGGTTTTCCACCGTTCCACATCCCTGTCTGAGTGTGTGAGATACTTGGACATTTCCTAAGGATGCTCTCAGGCTGCCTTGAGAGCAGAAACCTCCAATGTGTTTCTTCTGCTCTTGCTTAGAATCATAGAATCCTAGAATTGGCTGGGTTGGAAGGGACCTCAGAGATCATCAAGTCCAACCCTTGATCCACTCCCCCCGTGGTTCCCAGCCCATGGCACTCAGTGCCACATCCAGGCTCTTTGGAAAGATCTCCAGACACGGAGAATCCACTCCTTCCCTGGGCAGCCCATTCCAATGCCTGATCACCCTCTCCAGAAAGAAATTCTTTCTCATCTCCAACCTAAACCTCCCCTGGCACAACTTGAGACCCTGCCCTCTTGTCTTGCTGAGAGTTGCCTGGGAAAAGAGCCCAACCCCCCCCTGGCTCCAACCTCCTTTCAGGGAGTTGCAGAGAGTGATGAGCTCTCCCCTGAGCCTCCTCTTCTCCAGCCTCAACACCCCCAGCTCCCTCAGCCTCTCCTCACACCATCTCTGCTGGATCCCTTCACCAGCCCACTTGCCTCCTTTGGACCTGCTCCAGCACCTCCAGCTCCTTCCTGAGGGGCTGAGGGGCCCAGAACTGGACACAGGACTCAAGCTGTGGCCTCACCAGAGCTGAGTTTTCTTCTTCTTCTGGTTTTCTTCTGGTTTTGCCAGCAACCTCTTGCAGCATAGTGGAAGAAACTGGAGTATGGACATTCTTGGTCCCCAGTGGGGAGTGGAGCTCCTCTTCTTTCTCTCCAGCTCTATCTCCTTCATCTTTCCACAATCTGATGGCCATGGAGCATTAAGCTCTCTTAAATGGGCCTCAGCTGAGACAGTTCCAAGTCCAAGAAGGTTTTGGATTCCCTCTGTTCCCTCTTTCCCATGCCAGCCACAAATCCTACAGGATTTGGAAGGCTTTGGGGTCTGTCATTACTTTGCCCATCCTTGCTTCCTGACCCCCTTCTGGGGCTGTTTTGTCTGGAAATGAGAAGACTGAATCATAGAATCATAGAATCATAGAATTGGCTGGGTTGGAAGGGACCTCAGAGATCATCAAGTCCAACCCTTGATCCACTCCCCCCGTG
Source organism: Archilochus colubris (assembly GCA_023079485.1). Classification (NCBI taxonomy): domain Eukaryota; kingdom Metazoa; phylum Chordata; class Aves; order Apodiformes; family Trochilidae; genus Archilochus; species Archilochus colubris. The sequence continues at coordinate 199,304,510 of CM041083.1, read as the reverse complement.
GTTCCCAGCCCATGGCACTCAGTGCCACATCCAGGCTCTTTGGAAATAGCTCCAGACACGGAGAATCCACCCCTTCCCTGGGCAGCTGAGAGGGGATCTTATTAATTTATAAATATCTGAAGGGTGGATGCCAAGAAGAAGGGCTCAGTCTTGTTTCAGTGATCCTCTGAGATAGGAAAAAAGGCAGTGGAGACAAACTGGAGCACAGGAAATTCCTCCTCAACATGAGAAAGGTGACAAAGCACTGGACCAGGCTGCCCAGAGAGAACAAGAGGGACTTTCAGAAGCTGTCTGGCACCTTTCTGTGTGTCCTGCCCTGGGTGATGCTGCTGTGGCAGGGGGGTTGGACTGGATGACCTCCAGAGCTCCCTTCCAACCCTTGCCATCCCAGGAAGCTTTTTTTCATGGGAATTTTTACTTCTTGAGAACTTTTTTATTCCATTGTGAACACTGCTGGAAAGCTGGGGGGGAGCAGTGAAAGGAACCCCCTGTGATGGACCTAAATGGGCTGTAAGAGAGCACGTAGGGAAACTTCTTCCCTGCATAAGGTGATGAATTTTTACAGATTAATCTCCCAGCACTTCATCTGAAGCTGCATTCTTGCTAATTTTTTTCTTCTTCATCATAAAAAAAGAAATAAATTTAAATGTTGTATATTGTGACTGAGTGACCAGTCAGATGTCTCTGGGAAGATGATGTTTCCTATAACTAGAAAGAAAAATCAACTGCCAAAAACTGATTAAAAAAAAAAAAAAAGGAAAGTTTTAACAAGATTTATGGATGCCACAGGATTCTCCATGGTTTATGGGTCACCAAGCTTTCCCAGACTGACTTCCTACTTCTGATCTATGAGTTTATGTGCTGCAGATATTGCCCTGAGGCATATGGAGAGCTCACCAAAATAATTTCTGTCTGTCTACTCAGCAGGAAAGATGCAGTTGGGATCTTTTCTTTCTCTGAGTGTAGGTTGTGAGCTGGATCTACATCTCTTCTGCAAAAAAATATGTGTGTGTCTTGAAAGCTTTGTGGCCTTGACTTCTTTTTGGGCTGAGGTTTAGCACAGATTGTAGAATACCAAGTTGGAGAAGACCTCAGTGATCATCTGGCCCAACTTTTCTTGGCAAAAACGTGGTCTGGACAAGACCACTGAATCCTAAAAGTGTCCAGAATTGGGGAATCCACCACTTCCCTGGGGAGATTATCCTCTTCATGGCCCATCTCTGGGCCCTCTCAAGACTGTCCACATCTTTTTTTTTTTTGGATAGCAGGGACCAAAACTGAACAGAATATTCCAGATGTGTCCTGACAAGTGCTGAGTAGAAGGGATAATGATTTCTTTACCTCTTCTGGTGATGTCCATGTTGATGCAACCCAGCATCTTGTTGCCTTTCTGTGCTGCTCCAGCACACTGCTCATCCACATGGAGCTCATCCAACTGGATCTCCAGGTTCCTTCCCACAAACCTGCTCTCCCAGTCCATCCTGTGCTCCTGGATTTATGTTTTCCCAGGTTCATGACCTCAGGTTTGTCCTTATTGGGCTTCATAAGGTTGATGTTTGCCCACTCTTCCAGCCTATCCAGGTTTTCCTGTAGGGTTTCTCTCCCTTCTGAAGTCTCCAATCTCCCTCTCAGTTTGGGGTCATCCATGTGGGTATCTTTTTGTAGACCTGGGACAGCTGCTTCTTTCAGAGGCTGGACTGGTGGCCAGCAGACCTGCAAAGTCCAAGTCTCAGTTGGCTGTTCCATGGAGAGCAAAATGGATTTCAGGAAAGGCACAAAAATGGAGATTGGTGGAGGGGAAGAAACAAGATCCTGATGAGGAACCTTTGCATGATGCATCAAAGAGTGCAGCACACTACAGAGAAGCTGTGTGGTCCTTGGCAAGCAGGTCATGGTAGGAGATCCACTTGAGGACTGATTTTTTCTCTATTCCTGCTGAAGAAGTGCAATAGTGAGCTCAGTTCTTCCACTCTCTTGTGCTCACAACAATCTCATGAGTAGGGTGAGGAGAGGAAATCTCCTGAAAGGAGCTTGAAGGGAAGTGGGAATTATGTTAAAGTTGTGCCAGGGGAGGTTTAGGTTGGATATTTGGAAAGATTTCCTCCTGGAAAGGGTTGTCAGGTCCTGGCCCAGGCTGCTCAGGGCAGTAGTGGAGTCCCCATCATTCCTGGAGAGATTTCCAAGCCCTGGAGCTGTGGTGCTGAGGGATGTGGTTCAGAGGTGGCCTTGGCAGTGCTGGGTGATCTGAAAGATCATTTCCAACCAAAACAATTCTGTGCTGCTCTGATCAGAGAGCAGAATGTTCCCTCCACCTTTCAGCAACACCTTCCTGCAGTGTTTGTTCCACATTTCTGCTCTCACAAAAAAATAAAACACCAAACCAAAGCCTGCTGGGAGCAGTGGTCTTTCTTTCAGATGTATAATTTATGACTCTTCCTGGTGTGCCAGCCTTGTTTGTGTTGATAAATGAACATTCTCTGTGTACAGCCTGCAGAGTCAAGTACAATCCCACTAAATATACCTGCTCCTGATTAAGTGCATCTGAATTTGTGAGGCTGGTTAATCAGCTGCACCTTTCACAGGTTCCTTTGTGAGCTCATAAAAGCTGCAAGCTCTGATTTATGGTGCCAAAAGGGGTAAACTGACATTAAAAGCATTAATTAGCCTTGGTTGAGTGCACAAAGAATATAGAGTTGGTGTGAGCCAGCTTTTGATTTAGCCCTTTGTGGGCCATTGATTTCTGCCTAAGCTTGTTAAAGGGGTTGGGGCTTGGTTTCTCCTGGTGGATTGGGTAATTAGAGCTGAGTGTCAAATGCACTGATTGGGCTTGAGGAGCAGGAGCCTTGTCCAATTACAAGCAAGAAAGTTGGAAAGCAATTGGCCAGAACTTAGAGTTGAAGAGAGAAATGTTCATTTTAAACCTATGGCTCTGATCCCTTAGACTCACAGTGACACTGCCCAAGAGAGGATTTGGGCTCTCAGGGTGCTGCCTTTTTTTCCAACCTCAGGGAAAATTCCCTTCTAAATCATAGAGTCCCAGACTGGTTTGGGTGGGAAGGGACCTGAAAAATCATGCAGTTCCAACCCCTGGATGGGCAGGGACCCCTCCCACAGCCCAGGTTGCTCCAAGCCCCATCCAAACTGGGCTGAGACACTGCCAGGGATGGGGCAGCCACAGCTTCCTTGGGCAGCCTGGGCAACCAGGGTCTCCCCACCCTAAAATTCAAGAATTTCTCCCTCCCATCTCCTCTCCATCTCCCCTCTTGCAGTTGGAAAACCTTCCCCCTCATCCCATCCCTCCAGGCCCTTGTCCAAAGTCCCTCCCCAGCTTTCCTGGAGCCCAAGAAGCTCTGAGTTAGTTACAGTATGTTTTAATTAAATAGTAAGCCACACTCAAGCACAGTTTGCTGTTGATCATAGAATCATAGAATTGTCTGGGTTGGAAGGGACCTCAGAGATCACCAAGTCCAACCCTTGATCCACTCCCCCCATGGTTCCCAGCCCATGGCACTCAGTGCCACATCCAGGCTCTTTGGAAATAGCTCCAGACACGGAGAATCCACCCCTTCCCTGGGCAGCCCATTCCAATGCCTGATCACCCTCTCCAGAAAGAAATTCTTTCCAATCTCCAACCTAAACCTCCCCTGGCACAACTTGAGACCATGGCCTCTTGTCTTGCTGAGAGTTGCCTGGGAAAAGAGACCAACCCCCCCCTGGCTCCAACCTCCTTTCAGGGAGTTGCAGAGAGTGAGGAGCTCTCCCCTGAGCCTCCTCTTCTCCAGCCTCAACACCCCCAGCTCCCTCAGCCTCTCCTCACAGCATCTCTGCTGGATCCCTTCACCAGCCCACTTGCCTCCTTTGGACCTGCTCCAGCACCTCAAGCTCCTTCCTGAGGGGCTGAGGGGCCCAGAACTGGACACAGGACTCAAGCTGTGGCCTCCCCAGAGCTGAGCACAGGGGCAGAATCCCTTCCCTGGACCTGCTGGCCACGCTCTTCCTCAGCCAGCCCAGGATGCCATTGGCCTTCTTGGCCACCTGGGCACACTGCTGCCTCCTCTTCAGCTTCCTGTTGATCCAGACTCCCAGGTTCCTCTCAGTCTGGCTGCTCTCCAACCACTCTGTCCCCAGCCTGGACCTCCCCATGGGGTTGTTGTGGTAGAACTTGGGGTGATGTGGTACAATACATCAAATTGTAGAATCCCAGACTGGGTTGGGTTGGAAGGGACCTTCCAGCTCCTCCAGTTCCAACCCCTGGATGGGCAGGGACCCCTCCCACAGCCCAGGTTGCTCCAAGCCCCATCCAACCTGAGCTGAGACACTGCCAGGGATGGGGCAGCCACAGCTTCCTTGGGCAACCTGGGCAACCAGGGTCTCCCCACCCTAAAATTCAAGAATTTCTTCCTAAAATCTCATTGAAATCTCCCCTTTCAGGTAAAGAATGTAACCCCTTGTCCAATCACTACATGTCCTATTAAACAACCAAGTTTTGTGAGTGAATGTGAAGAGGGATCCCTGTTTTTTTTTTCCATTTTATTGAGGTTTTAAGGCTAGGATGGGTTTGGGTTTTTTGTTTCATCATCTTCCTGAATCCTTGCTTGAATCCATTAATGTGTGGAAATGGAAATAGAGAGCAAAGACTTGGGATTAACATTTTGTCTGGTCTAATAAAAGTTTGGGCTTAGCAATAAACCTGCATTGCTTGGTAAATGAAAAATTAGGATTGTTTCCCTTTATTTTTTTAAAGCCTTTCTGACAATTTGTAATTAAAAAAATCACAACAGCTGCACAGAAGGTGAAATTATTGCACATTTAACCAACCCACCACTACAGGGTGAGTTTCCAGGTCCTTCCTGGAGATTAAATGACAAAAATATGATGCAGGTGGATCTCTAGGAGCTCTGCACTCCCCAGGGATCTGCACCTCTCCTGGAGGCTCATTCTGGGAGCTGATCCTATAAATCCCAGTTGTACTTGGGTGGGATTTCTGTGGTTGCTCAAAGGTAGATGCAAAAAGGACCTTTTTTTTTTGTTTTTTCAGAGGATGTTGCAATTAGAAGAAAAAGCCCAGGCACAAACCTGTTTTAGTGCTGGCAACTGCTGCTTCACCACCAAATTAATCTGTACTCCTGAGGGATTTTTTTGAGCACTTCCCTGCTGAATATCACCCTCTTCCTCATTATCATCATTGTTAGCTCTTGCTTGGGCATTTTTCTTTCATAATATAAACAATTTCTAGTGGTTCCTTCCCTCTCTGCTCTCAAATAATGGCAGAAGTCAAACTCAGTAAGAGCTGCTGACTTATTTTTCATATATTTTACAATAAAAACTTGATTGCTCCTTCCCTGCTCAGTTAGATATTAATGATGAGTTGTTATCTCTGCAATATTTGCTTTTTGGAAAGAGTTTAAAGCAATCCTTCTGCTTCAGATCCTGTGTTTGCTCATGGTTATTCCTGTAAGATAAAGCATGGGATGTACTATGGGGACTGGCCAGGAGAAATTCCCCCTTTGCTGGGAAGCTTCTAATCTATAAAAGAAGAGGTAAACAAGGAATTTGGGCTTATTTATGGGGATTTGGGGAAAAGCTAATGTTTAACAGGGATGGGGGAATACAATCAGTGTTGGCAGGGCAGGTAGAGGAGCATCACAGAATCCCACCCTGGTTTGGGTTGGAAGGGACCCAAAAGCTCCTCCAGTTTCATATCCCTGAGGTGGGCAGGGACCCCTCCCACAGCCTAGGTTGCTCCAAGCCCCATCCAACCAGGGCTGAGACAATTCCAGGGATGGGGCAGCCACAACCTCCCTGTGCCAGTGTCTCACCACCCTCCCAGGAAAGAATTTCTCCTAATTTCTTCCCAAGGATGTTGGCAGAAGAAGAGTCAGGAGGTCCTAGGATTGAGTCTTGGCAGGAGGATGCTTTTATTTTCCTGAGCCCTGTAAACACTGCTAACCTCATTTCTTCAAAGAAATTACAGAGTGAGGTGGTAGGGAAAGCAGAGCAATTCTGCAGGGAGTTGGGTTTTAGAATCAGGAGTTAGACTTCAAGCAATATTTAGAATTTAACCATTTCTTTTCAAAACCTTGAGAAACCAAGGGGATGCTTTATGTTCTCTGTGTCAGGGTTTCTGTTCTGCAAACCCTGGAAGTCTGATGTGGGAAGGAGAAGTCTTGGGGGTGCTTAAATTCTTCTGGAGCTCATGAAAATACTGCAGGTTGAATGAAGAAGACCTGGTGAGAGTGGATAAAGTGGCATCAAGTGTTCACACAGAAAATCTTCAGTGCTCTGATAAATACCCAGTCATGGGGGAAGCTTTGTTTTGAGGTTCCACTTGAACAAAATCAATCGACATGAGAATCAATTCCCTGGGAAATGAGTGTTCAAGGAGCTCCTCGTTTTCTCTTTTCTTGTTTTCGTTTGTTTTCTTGTGTGTCATTGAATCACTCGATCAAACATCTTAAGGGTTTTTTCTCTAGGGAAAAAGGTAAAAAAATATTTTGAGTGATGAGGTAAGATTATGAGAGTTAGGAGTGGGGTAGTTGCATGTGAGTTCTGGGCTGTTGGATCTATTCAAAATAATCTCCAAGAGATCTTAAAATAGGTGAGATATATATATATATATGGTATTTACCATCTGTATGGTATGTATGTATATATATAGTGTTTATATATATATATGGTACTTATTCTTTCCTTTCCTGCAAAACCCCAAATGGAGACCTGCAGCTTGGCCATTTGTCCAGCTGCCTTCAGGAAGGGGCAGTAGAAAACAGAATTTCCAGAATTATCTTTAATGGTTTTAATTAGACTGATGAAGGAATTAGGGAGGACTAGGGGCAGGATTAGGAAGCTGTTGTAGCAGGTCTTAGGCAACCAAGAGAGCAAGGGGAACTCTTTCTGCCTTGTTTTTTGGTTTGGGTTTGTTTACTTCTTTGTTTGAATTCATAGAATTGAAGAAAGGGTTGGGTGGGAAGGGACCTTCAAGCTCATTTAATTCCAACTTCCATGCCATGGGCAGGGACCCCTCCCACAGCCCAGGTTGCTCCAAGCCCCATCCAACCTGGGCTGAGACACTGCCAGGGATGGGGCAGCCACAGCTTCCTTGGACAACCTGGCACAGGGGCTCAGCACCCTCACACCAAACAATTTCTCCCTAAGATTTACTATAAAATCCCTGTTTTTCAGTTTGAAACCCTTCCCCCTCATCCCATCCCTCCAGGCCCTTGTCCCAAGTCCCTCCCCAGCTTTTCTGGAGCCCCTTCAGGCACTGGAAGCTGCTCCAAGGGCTCCCCAGAACATTCTTCTCCTTCTCCTCCTTCTCCTTCTCCTTCTCCTTCTCCTTCTCCTTCTCCTTCTCCTTCTCCTTCTCCTTCTCCTTCTCCTTCTCCTTCTCCTTCTCCTTCTCCTTCTCCTTCTCCTTCTCCTTCTCCTTCTCCTTCTCCTTCTCCTTCTCCTTCTTCTCCTTCTCCTCCTCCCCCTCCTCCTTCTCCTCCTCCTCTTCTCCTTCTCCTTCTCCTTCTCCTTCTCCTTCTCCTTCTCCTTCTCCTTCTCCTTCTCCTTCTCCTTCTCCTTCTCCTTCTCCTTTCTCCTTCTCCTTCTCCTTCTCCTTCTCCTTCTCCTTCTCCTTCTCCTTCTCCTTCTCCTTCTCCTTCTCCTCCTCCTCCTCCTCCTCCTTCTCCTCCTCCTCCTCCTCCTCCTTCTCCTCCTCCTTCTCCTTCTCCTCCTCCTTCTCCTTCTCCTTCTCCTTCTCCTTCTCCTTCTCCTTCTCCTTCTCCTTCTCCTTCTCCTTCTCCTCCTCCTTCTCTCCTCAATTCCTTTTCCTTTTCCTCTTCTTCTTCTTCTTTCTCCTCCAGACTGAACACCCCCAACTCTCTCAACCTGTTCCAGACTCTCCCCACCCTCAAATTCCAGAATTTCTTCCCCATCTCCAACCTCAATCTCCCCTTTCTCTCCAAGTTTTAACCCAGTTCCCTTCTCCTCTCCCTACACTCCTATGTCAAAATCCCTATCCCTTCCCTGGGACAGGGGCTCAGCACCCTCAAATTCAAAGAATTTCTTCCCAGTGTGTAATCCCAATCTCCCCTCCTACAGTTTGGAACTGCTTCCTCTTGTCCTATGACTCCATGCCCTCATCCAAAGTCCTTCCCCAGCTTTTTCTGCCATCCCCATTAAATTAAAACCATTTGCAAAAATTTGCTACTGTGTTTATAGCCCAGATGAAATCCTGAGCATGTGTTTGCATGGCTGAATATAGAAGATGAGATATCTGGGAATCCAGCTCCCCACCTGGGGAGGTGCTGGTGGTTGTGGAGGACTTTGGAGTATCGAGCTGTAAAGCTCCTCTGCATAGTCAGGGAAGTAAAAAACTGCCTTTAAAATTCATTTTTGAGCAAAACTTACTGCCTGGCAGCACCACAGATCTAAAATGACAAATATCTCAGCAGCACAGAGGTATTTCAGAGCTGGTTCTTAGGTCTGGGTCTCCTCCAGCACTGGATAACATCGTTGGCACTTGAAGCAGAGTAAAGAATGCAGCTCCTTGATCCTCTGCTGGGGCTCTTGATGCTTCTGGTTGGAGAAAAAGCAAAATGCTTCAGGCCTGAGCTCAGGTTCTGACAGGTAAAAACATTTCCATTGGCTCAGAAGAGTTGTTTGCCCTTCTCTCTTCCCCAAACACATCCGAGGCCTTGGGGCAGCGAGTTGCCAGGATCTGCTTGGGTTGGCAGAGAGATTTTTGGATTTTTGGGTAAGGATGAAAACCCTTGAGCTTCTCTTTGTAGTCAAGGGGGCAGAATCTGGTTGGAGGTGTGTGACTAGTGGAGTCCCTCAGGGGTCGGTACTGGGACCGGTGTTGTTCAATATCTTCATCAACGACTTGGATGAGGGTATAGAATGTACCCTCAGCAAGTTTGCTGATGACACTAAGCTGGGAGGAGTGGCTGACACACCGGAAGGCCGTGCTGCCATTCAGGGAGACTTAGACAGGCTAGAGAGTTGGGCAGAGAGAAACATGATGAAGTTCAACAAGGGGAAGTGTAGAGTTTTGCATTTGGGGAAGAACAACACGATGTCCCAGTATAGGTTGGGGGCTGACCTGCTGGAGAGCAGTGTAGGTGAAAGAGACCTGGGGGTCCTGGTTGACAAGATGACCATGAGCCAGCAATGTGCCCTTGTGGCCAAGAAGGCCAACGGCATCCTGGGGTGCATTAGAAAGGGTGTGGTTAGTAGGTCAAGAGAGGTTCTCCTCCTCCTCTATTCTGCATTGGTGAGGCCGCACCTGGAGTATTGTGTCCAGTTCTGGGCCCCTCAGTTCAAGAAGGACAGGGAAGTGCTTGAGAGTCCAGCGCAGAGCTACTAAGATGATTAAGGGAGTGGAACATCTCCCTTATGAGGAAAGGCTGAGGGAGCTGGGTCTCTTTAGTTTGGAGAAAAGGAGACTGAGGGGTGACCTCATCAATGTTTTCAAACATGTAAGGGGTGAGTGTCAAGGAGATGGAGTTAGGCTCTTCTCAGTGGTGACCAGTGATAGGACAAGGGGTAATGGGTGTAAATTGGAGCACAGGAGGTTCAAGTTGAATATTCGAAAAAATTTTTTCCTGTAAGGGTGACAGAGCCCTGGAACAGGCTGCCCAGGGGGGTCGTGGAGTCTCCTTCACTGGAGACATTCAAAACCCGCTTGGACACGTTCCTGCACGATGTACTCTAGGTGGCCCTGCTCTGGCAGGGGGGTTTGGACTAGATGATCTTTCGAGGTCCCTTCTAACCCCTAGGATTCTATGATTCTATGATTCTATGATTCTCTTGCATTTTTCACTCTCAGCACATCCTTAAAAATAAATTCAGTGTGTTGGGACCACCAGCATGCAGGACATTGTCCCGTGGATTGGGACAGTAAAGTGTGAGCCCATCATCTCTTGGCAGCCACAGCCTGAGGATGGTTCTTCATGGCTCCCACAAATTATTTGGGTCTTGGACTCATCATCATTTGTTTTCCTTCCCCACTTGAAGGAAGGGGTTCTTTCCAGTATGAGAAGCATTAAATTGACTCAATTATTTTGTTTGCTCAAGTGCCACTTTGAAATGAGTCTTTGAAGTTTCTCCTCTGATCTGGGATTCCACTGGGCCACTTTCACCCAGCAGTCTCCTAGCAGGGATTTCATCTGGGAGACTTTCACTCCCTATTTCAGCTCCAACAAGTATAAGCAGCCATTCCTTCAATTTTAAAGCTATTACCTGCTCAGATAGTGCAGTAATTGACAGAGGGGAATCCTACTGGTGCCTAATAAAATAGTTCAAGCTGTGGAATTAATTCAAATATAGGAGGAGAGGCCATCTGTCCTGAAAACTTTATGTATAAAGTCCACTCTGGCCTTCTTAAGAAAGACATTTTGATGCAGCAGCATGTCCAGAGAAGGGCAACAAGGCTGGTGAAGGGTCTGGAGCACAAATCTTAAAAGGAGAGGGTGAGGGACCTGGGGGGTTGGAAGAGTCTGGAGCAAAGGAGACTGAGGAGAGACAACTCCCTGAAAGGAGGTTGGAGTCAGAGGTTTCTTCTCCCAAGGAACAAGTGATAGAACAAAAGGAAATGGCCTCAAGTTGCCCAGGGGAGGTTTAGGTTGGATATTGGGAACAATTCCTTCCTGGAAAGGGTTGTCATTCCCTGTCCCAGGCTGCCCAGGGCAGTGGTGGAGTCCCCATCATTCCTGGAGGGATTTCCAAGCCCTGGAGCTGTGGTGCTGAGGGATGTGGTTCAGAGGTGGCCTTGGCAGTGCTGGGTTCAGGGTTGGGTGTGCTGATCCTAAAGGTCTTCTCCAACCAGACCAGTTCTGTTTTTCTATGATCTGCCAGCTAAACAAGTCACTGAGCCAGGAATTGCTGCAGTGATCATGGTGTTTCACTAGAGGTGCTGGTGAAATGGCAGATTTCATCTTGTTTCCCCCCAGAAATCTGGGTTATGACTGTCAAGCAAGTTTCCCCTGTCACTGGGAAATGGGGAATCTGTGTGGTGCTGTTTTGATCCTCCAGCAGCAGATCTGGGGTCATCTTCAGCTCTTCAGCACCTCAGATTGCTGAGGGTTGAGTTTTGTCAGGAGAAGAGGGGAAAGGAAGGTGTCCAGCTCAGTCTGGAGAAAATCCATAGAATTTTCAGGCTTGGAAGGGACCTTTAAGATCATCCAGTTCCAACCCCCCTGCCATGGGTGCTTTAGGCTGTTAGCATCTGAGAAAAAAAAAAATCCTAAGATTCTGTACTTGGAGTTGATGATCTTAAAGATCTTTTGGTCTTTCCAACCAAAATGGTTCTGTGCTTAGATTGCTTTTTTCATGGTGAGATTTTGAGTAACCTGATACTGCCAGGTATACAAAATATTTAGCAGTTTCTTATATATATGTTTATAAATATAAATTTTACATGTAAGGAGAAGAAAGCACTTTCTAGGTCTGCCATTTTTGGTCCAAACTTGCCTGGCTTTCAACCTTCCCTTTTAATACTCGACTTGCACTTGAGCACTCAGACATTATGGGGTCATCTCTGGGAGCAGCAGATTCTCTCTGGTCAGCTTTTTGAAGCCTGTCTCTGGCATTAAAGTCTCAAACTGGAAAGGTAATCCCCTCTGGAGTGCTGACCTACTCTCAGAATTACTTTCCCCTTCTCTTCTGAGCCTTTGGGTTCTCTTCCAAGGCTTTTTTATCCTCTTCATCAAGGCAGCTTGCTTAATTGCTCTGACTGCTGGGCAGAAATCTTACTCTCCTGTCTTACAGACCTTTTATTCAGTTCCTTCATAACAAAGCAGTTTCTGGAGCAGGGCCAGGCCTTCAGCCCGAAGTGTTTTCTCACTTTCCCATCAAATGAGGGGACAGCAGAGCCAGATTCCTCTCCTAATCCCTCTTCCTGAAGACAAAGACGTCGGCGCTGCCCGGCCCTTGCTGTTCAAAAGATCTTATTCACTTTTTCCCCATGTGTTAATTCAAGGTTCCTTCCTTCTCCTTTTCATCCCACAGAGCAGTCCCCAGAGAATCCCAATCTCCTGTGGCTGGATGGATGAAATCCCACATACACTTTGGGTCAGAACCATGGAGTTTGGGAGTTGGTGGTTTGTTCCCCTTTGGAGCAGAGTGGGTGAAACAAGATGTGGGAACTTCTGGGCCCTCCTGGTGTCCAGGCTGAGCTTTTCTCCTTGAAAAATTTCCCTTTTTTCTCCATATCAAGTGCTACACTGAGTCACAAGACACTACACAGCAGCTGCCAGCTTTTTTTTCACCATTTGTATTTCTTTTATCCCTTCCTTAGTGCAAAAGCCTTTTCTTGGGTCCACGTTGGGAAGATTCTCAGTGGGGGAGTGAATCCTTGTAAGCTACAGATTTGGAGTTGGAAAAGCTAACAACTGAGCTGGTTTCCTGCTCCTTTGAAATTGTTCTGCTGCTGATGGTGGGTTTTGACCTTTTTTTTTTTTTAATTTCAGAAGTGTTCTGTTGGAAGTTTAACTAATGAGAGATCATTAGGATCCTATTTACCTTTGGATGTGCTCTAGTTCTGTAGTCAGGAGGAGGTCAGGTACTAAAACGTTGGGAAAATGGAAGACAAATTGGTAGGGGAGCAAAAGCTGCCTGAAGAACGTTGTCACAAATGCTTTTTGCATGATGTCCTTCCTCATTTTGGAGGCCACGTTGGGCGCCAATAACTCTGTCAGGGTTTAACACTGGCCCGGCGATTAAACCGAATAACAGATGCTCTCTTTTAATCTCTCTCTCCTTGATAGAGAAAGGAGAGAGAATAAGGGAGAGAGACTTATGGGTTGGAAACTAAACTACACAACTTTAATGAAACAGTAATGATAAATAGGTAAAATTACTAAATATATACAAATATACAGGAAAATGGATCCCAGGTTCCTCCCCCCTTTCCCCCAATAACTCTCATGTCACCACCGAGGCTGCAGGGCAGCCCTGGGAAAGTCCAGGCTGGACTCCTGGAGTCGGCAGCAGTTGGGAACCGGAGGCAGGAACACACAGATATGGGCTGGCACGGATCAGGACCACAGGCAGACGAACGGATGGGATCCTTCCAGGATGCTGAGAAGGAAGGGAAGCAGGAAATCAGGAAATCCAGAAAAGATCTGGCTTGGCCCTCGTGATGCCTCAGATTTATACTGAGTGTGACGTATATGGGATGGAATCCTCTGTTTGGTCAATTCTGGCATCTATCTTGTCCGTTCCTCCCTGAAGGAGGGCTCAGGTGGGACCTCTGTATCCTCCTGGATGGTAAAATGTTTTCCTCAGAGCTGAGCAGTGTCCTTGGCTCTGCACACCAGTCTCTAGCAGTAACTATAAACATCAAGTGTTATCAATCCTAGAAGCACACACTGTCTGAGAAACTTGCTGTTAATTTCAGCAAGTGCAACTACTTACAAGAGACTTAGCTAAAAGTAAAAGTACAAAACAGAAAATCACCTTTATCCTGGCCCAAACCAGGACAGTTCCTTATTTCTTCTTCATTTTTTTGTGTTAAAGTGTGTATGAAAGAATAGTCTCCTCCCTATGACAGATGATGGATTCTCTTGCAGATGGGGAAGCCTTTTCCCAGTTTGTCTGACTCCCTGAGGATGTGTTTGTTGGGTCCATAGAGGTGCTGGCCATACTCACCCCCACACCCAGATCCTTGGCTGGCATGAACCTACAAATAAGTGAGATCTTTCTCTGAGAGGAAGAAATATAAAATAGAAGGAAAGATAAATAGTACCCTAAATCTTGCCTACATGGGTGCCTAATATTGGATATTTGTGTCCATATACAAGGGTCTGGAGCAAAAATCTTATGAGGAGCAGCTGAAGAAGCTGGGATTGTTCATCCTGGAGAAAAGAAGGCTGAGGGGAGACCTTCTCCCAACCTTGAAAAGAGGTTGGAGCCAGGAAGGGTTGGTCTCCTAAGTAACAAGCAATAGGAGAAGAAGAAATGGCCTCAAGTTCTACCAGGGAAGGTTCAGATTGGATATTGGGAACAATTTCTTCCTGGAAAGGGTTGTCATTCCCTGTCCCAGGCTGCCCAGGGCAGTGGTGGAGTCCCCATCATTCCTGGAGGGATTTCCAAGCCCTGGAGCTGTGGTGCTGAGGCCAAGGGGCAGTGGTGGCCTTGGCAGTGCTGGGTTCAGGGTTGGACTGGATGATCTGAAAGGTTTTTTCCAATCAAAATGTTTCTGTGTGCTTATGTAAGGTATTTAATTACACTCAGTCTTCTCTAGAAGAAACTAAACCAAGTATTGTAGTTCAGATGGTCTGGCTAGGAACCACACAGAGTCACACAGAATCCCAGAATCATTTGGGTTGGAACCTCAGAGTTCATCAAGTCCAAATGTTGATCCACTCCCCCCGTGGTTCCCAGCCCATGGCACTCAGTGCCACATCCAGGCTCTTTGGAAATAGCTCCAGACACGGAGAATCCACCCCTTCCCTGGGCAGCCCATTCCAATGCCTGATCACCCTCTCCAGAAAGAAATTCTTTCCAATCTCCAACCTAAACCTCCCCTGGCACAACTTGAGACCATGGCCTCTTGTCTTGCTGAGAGTTGCCTGGGAAAAGAGACCAACCCCCCCCTGGCTCCAACCTCCTTTCAGGGAGTTGCAGAGAGTGATGAGGTCTCCCCTGAGCCTCCTCTTCTCCAGCCTCAACACCCCCAGCTCCCTCAGCCTCTCCTCACAGCATCTCTGCTGGATCCCTTCACCAGCCCACTTGCCTCCTTTGGACCTGCTCCAGCACCTCAAGCTCCTTCCTGAGGGGCTGAGGGGCCCAGAACTGGACACAGGACTCAAGCTGTGGCCTCCCCAGAGCTGAGCACAGGGGCAGAATCCCTTCCCTGGACCTGCTGGCCACGCTCTTCCTCAGCCAGCCCAGGATGCCATTGGCCTTCTTGGCCACCTGGCCACACTGCTGCCTCCTCTTCAGCTTCCTGCCAATCCCAGCTCCCTTTCTGCCACTCTGTGCCCAGCCTGGAGCTCCCCAGGGGGTTCTTGTGTTGAACCTCATCCCATTGGGATCAGCCCAACTCTCCAGTCTCTCCAGGTCCCTCTGCAGAGCCCTCCTGCCTTCCAGCTGATCCACACTCCCCCCAGCTTATCCAACCTAAACCTAAATCCAGCTCTGCCAAGGGAGGTCTAGGCTGGATATTAGGAAGAATTAGGAAGAAATTCTTAATCCCATGGCCTCTTGTCTAACTGAGAGCTGCCTGGGAGCAGAGCCCGACCCCCCCCTGGCTCCAACCTCCTTTCAGGGAGTTGTAGAGAGTGATGAGGTCTCCCCTGAGCCTCCTCTTCTCCAGCCTCAACACCCCCGGCTTTGAACATGGTTTGGGTGGTCAGTATCCTATTTCTGACAGGACACAGATTTTTTTCAAGGAAGGAAAGCAGATCATAAAAATAATTCCAGTGCACAACCCTCCAAAACCTACCCAAGACAAACCTATCACCATAGTAAAAGCTGCAGTCTTTTTTCTGCAGACATCAAAATAGGCACTTTAAAACCAATAGTGGCAGCACTCAACATTTGCAGATTCTGTTGCTTTCTCCACGTTCAGTTCAGGTTCAGTAGGCTGGGGTTGTTTTTTTTTTTTCAGTAAAAATCCCTGGCAAAAAGCTGAAGAATTTTCAAGGTAACCAATCAAACAGTTTCTCAGTGGATTGTGGGGGTTGTTTCACAGGTAGTTCAAGAGGATTCCTTTTATCAGTTCATTAAAGTTTTTGTTGGACATCTGTAAGCTTTGATTTCTCTGGTGCATTTGGGTTTGGGTTACTAAATATTTTGCATTTCATGTTTCAATAACGTGGGATTTCAGGTTTGGTAGCCAACTCCCTTGTTGATTTAGAAAGGATTATTGCCAGAAAGCTTACAGGCTGTGTGAAGTGCCTGAGTGTAGTGATGTTGTATGGGAAGAGCTTCATCATCACTTCCTTCCTTTGATGCCTCCCTTCCCTTTAGTGATCTCTTTGGCCAGATGGATAAAACTGTTGTGTCACTCAAGCACAGGATTCTAGACTGGTTTGGGTAGGAAGGGACCTTCCAGCTCCTCCAGTTCCAACCCCAGCCTGGGCAGGGACCCCTCCCACAACCCAGGTTGCTCCAAGCCCCATCCAACCTGGGCTGAGACACTGCCAGGGATGGGGCAGCCACAGCTTCCTTGGGCAACCTGGCACAGGGGCTCAACACCCTCACCCAAACAATTTCTCCCTCCCCAAGATCTCCTCTCCATCTCCCCTCTTGCATCTGGAAACCCTTCCCCCTCATCCCATCCCTCCAGGCCCTTGTCCAAAGTCCTTTCATGGTTTTCCTGGAGCCCCTTCAGGCACTGGAAGCTGCTCCAAGGTCTCCCCAGAACCTTCTCTTCTCCAGGCTGAGCACCCCCAACTCTCTCCCCCTTGCTCCAGAGCTGCTCCAACACTGAGCATCTTCATGGCCTCCTGGACTCACTCCAACACTTCCACCTCCTTCTGGTTTTGGGGACCTCAGACCAGGACCCAGCACTGCTGGAATGATCCCACCAGAGCTGAGCAGAGGGAGAGAATCCCCTCCCTTGACCTTCTGGCCACGTTTCTTTTGATGCAGCCCAGGACATGGGTGGTTTCTGGGCTACAAACACACAATGCTGTCTCATGCTGAGCTTCTCATCACCCAGCACCCCCAAATCCTCCTCCTCAGGACTTGTTCTCCATCCATTCTCCTCCTCCTCGGGCTCCCTTCCCCCCGGTGCCGAGGGATGCTGAGCTCTTCCCCTCCACCAGCCTCGCTCATTGCCTTTCCAGAGCATCTCTCTGCAATTTGGTTATGAATCATTGCTTTATTTGTCACGTCAGACTCTGGCAGGACACTCCTAAAGTGCTTTTTTAGTCAGCAGTGATTCAAGGCACTCAGCCAAAACCTTCAGTTGCTGTCGGGTCCAGCAGTGGCTGCAGCTGATGCGGGGATAAAATGCGTCCCTGCGGTGGCAGGGTGGCTGCACACCTGTCCCTGTGTGACAGGCAAGAAGAACTAAAGGAGAAACCTGTGAACTCTTTGGGTTCATCCCAGAGGGATTATGGAGTGGGTGGGGGGCTATTTAAAACTCTGCAAGTGTGGATTTTGTTCTTTTAGGTCTTGGAAAGTTCATTCGCCGGAAGTCGGAGCAGCCAGCGCGGCTCTCGGTGGGGCAGGCAGGATGTCTGGTCACAGAAGGAAAAATATTGTCCCCCTCAGAGAGAAGTAAACCCTCTTTTAGGGAGAAAAAAGAAAGCAACTGATTACCTATTGCTACCTGAAAATTATTTGTTTGGGGTAAGGAAAAAAAAGGACTTTTTTTTGTAGGAAGGTTTTGTGTCTGCAGGATCCCAGCCCTGTAGGAATTGAGTGGTGCTGATGCTCATTGGAAAAAAATAAATCAGAAGGGCTCAGGGACTCAGGTTATCAGTCAGATATTATTCAGAGAAACTGTTTGGGGCTGGGGGTGGAGCAGAAGCTCAACATGAGCCATCCATGTGAGCTTGGAGCCCAGAACCCCCCCAGGTCCTGGGGGAGGCAGCAGAAGCCCAGAGAGCATTGAGGGAGGGGATTCTCCCCCTCTGCTCTGCTCTGCTGAGACCCCACCTGGAGTCCTGTGTCCAGTTGTGGAGTCCCCAGCATCAGAAGGACACAGAGCTCCTGGAAGGTGTCCAGAGGAGCCACTGAAATGCTCAGAGGGCTGAGCAGCTCCCTGGGAAGCCAGGCTGAGGGATTGGGGTTGTTCAGCCTGGAGAAGAGGAGGCTCCCAGGGGAGCTCAGAGCAACCTTCCAATATCTGAAGGGGCTCCAAGAAAGCTGGGGGAGGGCTTTGGACACGGGGGGTAGGGAGAGGAGAAGGGAAATGGGTTAAAAGTTGGAGAGAAAGGGGAGATTGAGGTTGGAGATGGGGAAGAAATTCTGGAATTTGAGGGTGGGGAGAGCCTGGAACAGGTTGAGAGAGTTGGGGGTGTTCAGCCTGGAGAAGAGAAGGTTCTGGGGAGCCCTTGGAGCTAAGCCCAGAAAGCCAACCATATCCTGGGCTGCACCAAGAGAAGGGTGGGCAGCAGGTCAAGGGAGGAGATTCTCCCCCTCTGCTCTCCTCAGACCCCACCTGGAGTCCTTCATCCAGGTCTGGACCTCCTGTTCCAAGAAAAACCTGGAAGTGGTGGGATGAGTCCAGAAGGATGCTGAGAGGGTTGAAGCAGCTCTGGAGTGAGGACACTGAGAGAGTTGGGGGTGTTCAGTCTGGAGAGGAGAAGGCTCCAAGGAGAGCTCAGAGCAACTTTCAGAGATCTGAACGGGCTCCAAGAAAGCTGGGGAGGGACTTGTGAGGATGTCAGGGAGGGATAGGACATGGGGAATGGATTCAAACTGGAGGAGGTGAGATGGAGATTGGAAGTTAGGAAGAAGTTCTTCACCAGGAGGTGGTGAGAGCCTGGCACAGGTTGTCCAGAGAGGTGGTGGAAGATTCCCCATCTATCCCTGTAAGTTTTTAAGGGCAGGTTGGATGGGGCTTGGAGCAACCTGGGCTGTGGGAGGGGTCCCTGCCCATGCAGGGGTTGGAACTGGAGGAGCTGGAAGGTCCCTTCCAACCCAACCCATTCCATGATTCTATGATACTTTTATGTGGGCTGTTTTTCTGTTCAAGTGAAACTGTTCCAAACCTTTCTTTCTTTTCCTGAGCAGTTTTTCCTTGAATCCAATTAATCCAATTAAAAGGAGAAGAGGTAGGGGAGATGGAAAGGAGTAAGTGTGATTGAATTGGGGGTCCGTAACTTCTCTGGTTGGTGACATTTGGGTTCTTTGTGCTGATTTCCATGTTCTTTGTCAGTTTTTCTCGTCACTATTGCTAAATATCTCCCTATTTTGATAAGCCTTTTGTGGAATTATTTAAAAAAAGATACAATTAAACCCTTTATCCTTCTTGCCAGCTGCCAGTTCAGCCCAGCATTATGTGGGAGGATTATTGCCCATGTGTTTCAGAGGCTGCTTGAATAGTTGACCTTGAAAGCAGCTTCCATGCCGAGGTCCAAGGAGGTGGAAGGGCAATGAGTTGCTGCATCCTTCAGCTTTTTTTGGAATTTTTCCTGCCATCTGCATCACTTTACTGCTCCAAAATGCCCCAAAACATCCACTTTTCATAAGCACTTTGGGCTTTTGGGTGCCTGGATGAGCAGCAGTGTTGGGTTTAGTTTAAAAAGGTTTGAGGAGATGCTGCTACTTGGGTCCTTCTTTAGTGACTTTATTTTTTTTAATTCTGTCTTGCTAGGATTTTAGAAATAACTTTTTGAGGTTGTCCCTGCCCAGTTGTGAGCTTTGTGGTCATTGCTGTGTAGCTACAACCAGAGGTAATTTTTTCCACCTTCTTTTGCTTCCTGTGCTGTGGCTGTTGAGCTGACTTGGAGGGAAACCCATCATTCCAACTCCTTTTCTTCCTGGGAAATTAGATATTGGGTAATTCCCTGATAATCCTGAATACACTTCTGAGAGAGAAGCACCAGTCTTCTGCTTTTTGTAGTGAGCAGTTTGAATCATAGAATTGGCTGGGTTGGAAGGGACCTCAGAGATCATCAAGTCCAACCCTTGATCCACTCCCCCCGTGGTTCCCAGCCCATGGCACTCAGTGCCACATCCAGGCTCTTTGGAAATAGCTCCAGACACGGAGAATCCACCCCTTCCCTGGGCAGCCCATTCCAATGCCTGATCACCCTCTCCAGAAAGAAATTCTTTCCAATCTCCAACCTAAACCTCCCCTGGCACAACTTGAGACCATGGCCTCTTGTCTTGCTGAGAGTTGCCTGGGAAAAGAGACCAACCCCCCCCTGGCTCCAACCTCCTTTCAGGGAGTTGCAGAGAGTGATGAGCTCTCCCCTGAGCCTCCTCTTCTCCAGCCTCAACACCCCCAGCTCCCTCAGCCTCTCCTCACAGCATCTCTGCTGGATCCCTTCACCAGCCCACTTGCCTCCTTTGGACCTGCTCCAGCACCTCAGGCTCCTTCCTGACTGAGGGGCCCAGAACTGGACACAGGACTCAAGCTGTGGCCTCCCCAGAGCTGAGCACAGGGGCAGAATCCCTTCCCTGGACCTGCTGGCCACGCTCTTCCTCAGCCAGCCCAGGATGCCATTGGCCTTCTTGGCCACCTGGGCACACTGCTGCCTCCTCTTCAGCTTCCTGCCAATCCAGACTCCCAGGTCCCTTTCTGCCTGGCTGCTCTCCAGCCACTCTGTCCCCAGCCTGTAGCGCTGCATGGGGTTGTTGTGGCTAAAGTGCAGGACTTTAATATACTTAATATAGTTATATTAATAACTATATACTATATATATAGTTATATTTTAATATAGTTATATTTTTGAAAGCATTATGGCTGAGTCATTCCAAGCTTTTCCTGAATTCTTAAGTGATCAATGGTTTGTTTGTTTTTTAATTTATTTTTCTGAAGTGTATATTTACTTTTTCTTCCATCTTCTGTTTCTCTGGTAGCTCTCTGGAGAGGTCTAACCCTTGAATAATAATACACATGGAGTAGTGTAGCAGGAGGAGCCTTTCTCGCTCCTGAGGCTCGACGAGCTGCTGGCCTCTCCATTGCCTTGCACAAGAGTGAGCTTCTCTCTGTGGGTGTGAGTCCCACCTTTATTGGCCCCCTGGTAATAGGGGGCCTGCCCTAACCAGGCACAGGTGGACTCACACCCACTCTTTGGCAACTCGAGGCACCTGGTTTATCTTGTTTCTCTACATTTACCCCCTTTTTTTTTCCTTACCCCGGTTTGCCCTAGCTTACAAACATTTAAAGACTAATTACAGGATACAAACATTTTAACACTGATTACAGGACACACTTATAGCTTACGGGATTTAGCCCTAGCTTCTCACACTGCTGCAGCCTAGGCAAACCGTTCAATGTCAGCCCAGGCACTTTTCACAAAGTCTCTGCCTTTCCAACTTGAGTTGTTCTTCTCCCTCCTGTATCTGCTCTTCTCTTGGCTTCCCTCTGCTCAGGGGTTTCCAAAGAGCTTGCTGGTTCCTCATGGGTTTCAGGTTCTGGTTCCTCATGGGATTACACGGGATTTAACCCTTCCTCATGGGATTCCATACACGGGTTTTAACCCTTCCTCATGGGATTCCATCCTCCTGGCTTCCCTCTGCTCAGGGGTTTCCAAAGAGAGAATCCTTATCTTGGCTTCCCTCTCCTCAGGGGTTTCCAATCCAAAGAGCTTGCTGGTCATACCTTTCAGGGAGAGTGTTAGCCCAGGCACTTTTTCAAATCAGGGAGAACGTTCCTGTTGCCAGCTCCTCACACTGCTGCTTCTTTAGATGTCTTTATGTTGCCCGCATTCTCCACCAAATGTAGCAGGAAGAGCCTTTCTTACTCCTGAGGCTCGACGAGCTTCTGGCCTCTCCATTGCATTGCACAAGAGTGTGCTCCTCTCTGTCGGTGTGAGTCCCACCTTTATTGGCCCCCTGGTAATAGGGGCCTGCCCTAACCAGGCACAGGTGGACTCACACCCACTCTTTGGCAACTCGAGGCACCTGGTTTATCTTGTTTCTCTACAGAGTAGATTTATATTTGATATCTGCACTTCTAGCTTGCTGGTGATATTTGGGCTGTTGATGCTGCTCTTGGTCTGGATTTTCCCTCATTTTCTCCCATAATTTTGTGCTGACAGTCAAAGTTTGATGTCTTTCATTTTGTCACCTTTTAACTCAAGGCTCTTGCATACCATTACTCTTATTTTATAATTCCCCTGTAAACAAATCCATCAAATCTCCACAGCACCAGACTTTGGAGCTGAAAATGTTGCCATCCCTGACATCAGGACTCTGGGTACTTTGTGACCACAGTGTTGGGATTTTCAAACCCAGCCTTGTTATTTATGTTATTTTGGACATTTGATGGAAATAAATTTGATTGTTCCACTCAACAGAAGGAGCTATTTCAGGAAAAAATACTAAAGTAACAGAGAAATCTGTGAAATCTGTGACCCTTGATTGCCACCCCCCTCACATCAACCAGATGAGGTGACCTCAGGCAGTTCCTTTTCCCATCATTAATTTATGGAATTGAGGAAGAAAAACTGAGCTTAGGTGTTGCAGGATCTACCTACATGGATAAAAAAATGTCATTCCAAGCAGAAAATCCTTGGAAACACCTTCAGGTGGAAGATGGAAGCTTTGGAAAGATGCAAAACTGGAGGGCAAAGGCAAACCCCAACAATGTCAGAAGTGAAGTAGGAAATTTTCTGTATGGAGTATTTTAATATTTAAGGTGTAACAAGACCATATTATGCCATTAAAAATGTCACCATGTCACTCCAAGCAGAAAATCCTTGGAAACACCTTCAGTTGGAAGATGGAAGCTTTGGAAAGATGCAAAACTGGAGGGCAAAGGCAAACCCCAACATTCTTAGAAGTGAAGTAGGAAATTATCTGTATGGAGTATTTTAGTATTTAAGCCATAAGAAGACCAGATATGCCATTAAAAATGTCACCATGTCATTCCAAGCAGAAAATCCCTGGGAACACCTTCAATTGGAAGATGGAAGCTTTGGAAAGGTGCAAAACTTGAGGGCAAAGGCAAACCCCAACATTCTTACAAGTGGAATCAGGAAATTATCTGCATGGAGTTATTTAATACAGGTTTTTAAGGTGTAAAAAGACCAGATTGTGACATTAAAAATGTCACCATGTCACTCCAAGCAGAAAATCCTTGGAAACACCTTCAACTGGAAGATAGAAGCTTTGGAAAGGTGCAAAACTTGAGGGCGAAGGCAAACCCCAACATTCTAAGAAGTGAGGTAGGAAATTATATATATGGAATATTTTAATACAGGTATTTAAGGTGTAACAAGACAAGTTATGTCATAAAAAATGTCACCATGTCACTCCAAGCAGAAAGTCCTTGGAAAAAGATTGAAGCTTTGGAAAGATGCAAAACTTGAGGGCAAAGGCAGACCCCAACATTCTTAGAAGTGAAGTAGGAAATTATGTATGGAGTATTTTAATATTTAAGCTGTAAGAAGACCAGATATGCCATAAAAAACATCACCATGTCACTCCAAGCAGAAAATCCTTGGAAACACCTTCAACTGGAAGATGGAAGCTTTGGAAAGATGCAAAACTTGAGGACAAAGGCAAACCCCAACATTCTTACAAGTGAAGCAGGAAATTATCTGTATGGAGTTATTTAATACAAGTATTTAAGGTGAAAAAGACCAGATTGTGACATTAAAAATGTCACCATGTCACTCCAAGCAGAAAATCCTTGGAAACACCTTCAACTGGAAGATGGAAGCTTTGGAAAGATGCAAAACTTGAGGGCAAAGGCAAACCCCAACAATCTAAGAAGTGAGGTAGGAAATTATCTGTATGGAGTATTTTAATATTTAAGGTGTAACAAGACCATATTATGCCATTAAAAATGTCACCATGTCACTCCAAGCATAAAATCCTTGGAAACACCTTCAGTTGGAAGATGGAAGCTTTGGAAAGATGCAAAACTTGAGGGCAAAGGCAAACCCCAACATTCTTAGAAGTGAAGTAGGAAATTATATATATGGAGTATTTTAATATTTAAGCCATAAGAAGACCAGATATGCCATAAAAAATGTCACCATGTCACTCCAAGCAGAAAATCCCTGGGAACACCTTCAGGTGGAAGATGGAAGCTTTGGAAAGATGCAAAACTTGAGGGCAAAGGCAAACCCCAACATTCTTAGGAGTGAAGTAGGAAATTATCTATATGGAGTATTTTAATATTTAAGCTGTAACAAGGCCAGATTATGCCATTAAAAATGTCACCATGTCACTCCAAGCAGAAAATCCTTGGAAACATCTTTAACTGGAAGATGGAAGCTTTGGAAAGATGCAAAACTTGAGGACAAAGGCAGACCCCAGCATTCTCAGAAGTGAAGTAGGAAATTATCTATATGGAGTATTGTAATACAAGTATTTAAGGTGTAACAAGAGAAGATATGCCATAAAAAATGTCACCATGTCACTCCAAGCAGAATATCCTTGGAAACACCTTCAATTGGAAGATGGAAGCTTTGGAACGATGCAAAACTTGAGGCAAAGGCAAACCCCAACATTCTTACAAGTGGAATCAGGAAATTATCTGTATGGAGTTATTTAATACAGGTATTTAAGGTGTAAAAAGACCAGATTGTGACATTAAAAATGTCACCATATCACTCCAAGCAGAAAGTCCTTGGAAACACCTTCCATTGGAAGATGGAAGCTTTGGAACGATGCAAAACTTGAGGCAAAGGCAAACCCCAACATTCTAAGAAGTGAGGTAGGAAATTATATATATGGAATATTTTAATACAGGTATTTAAGGTGTAACAAGACAAGTTATGTCATAAAAAATGTCACCATGTCACTCCAAGCTGAAAATCCTTGGAAACACCTTCAATTGGAAGATGGAAGCTTTGGAAAGGTGCAAACCTTGAGGGCAAAGGCAAACCCCAACATTCTTACAAGTGAAGCAGGAAATTATCTATATAGAGTATTTTAATACAGGTATTTAAGCTGTAAAAAGACCAGATATGCCATAAAAAATATCACCATCTCACTCCAAGCAGAAGATCCTTGGAAACACCTTCAGTTGGCATTCACCCCTCTCCCAAATAAACATTCAGTGTTGGTGGGGAAGGTCTGTAGTGGTGGTGATGAGCAGAATTTACAGATACCTAACACCATGCTCAGTCCTCTTCTTAAAGACAGGTCTCAGAACTGAAAAAATAGATGAGAAATCCAGAAAAAAAAAAACCCAACCCCAGGAGTGTGCAATATTCCCAAGCTAGGAGCAGTGCACGTGGCTTTTACTGATGGGTGGTTTGGTTCTGGGAAGCAGGGGAAGTGATGGCTTTCAGGTGCATTTCAAGGAGAGCCAGAATTTATTTTATTTTATTTTTTTTTTACCTTTTCCTACTCATCTGCAAACCCTCAGAAATGAGCAATTGTTTTGCTGATGGCTGTTTTCTTCCAGGAAAGGGAATATTTTCCACTTACATCAGACCACTATCTCAGAGGGATGGGGAGCAGATTTCCACTTGGCTTGAGAAGAAATAGTGGAAGAAATTTGGGGGGAAGTTGAGGAAGGAAAAGGCACATTTTAAGGAACTTAAATCCCTAAACTGTGCATCCTGACTTGGCCTAAAAATTCCTAGTTTTTGGGTGACAGTGATCATAGAATCATAGAATTGTCTGGGTTGGAAGGGACCTCAGAGATCATCAAGTCCAACCCTTGATCCACTCCCCCCGTGGTTCCCAGCCCATGGCACTCAGTGCCACATCCAGGCTCTTTGGAAATAGCTCCAGACACGGAGAATCCACCCCTTCCCTGGGCAGCCCATTCCAATGCCTGATCACCCTCTCCACAAAGAAATTCTTTCCAATCTCCAACCTAAACCTCCCCTGGCACAACTTGAGACCATGGCCTCTTGTCTTGCTGAGAGTTGCCTGGGAAAAGAGACCAACCCCCCCCTGGCTCCAACCTCCTTTCAGGGAGTTGCAGAGAGTGATGAGCTCTCCCCTGAGCCTCCTCTTCTCCAGCCTCAACACCCCCAGCTCCCTCAGCCTCTCCTCACAGCATCTCTGCTGGATCCCTTCACCAGCCCACTTGCCTCCTTTGGACCTGCTCCAGCACCTCAAGCTCCTTCCTGAGGGGCTGAGGGGCCCAGAACTGGACACAGGACTCAAGCTGTGGCCTCCCCAGAGCTGAGCACAGGGGCAGAATCCCTTCCCTGGACCTGCTGGCCACGCTCTTCCTCAGCCAGCCCAGGATGCCATTGGCCTTCTTGGCCACCTGGGCACACTGCTGCCTCCTCTTCAGCTTCCTGGCAATCCAGACTCCCAGGTCCCTTTCTGCCTGGCTGCTCTCCAACCACTCTGTCCCCAGCCTGTAACTGGGGACAAGAACCAAGTGATGACAAGAACCAAGGAAGATGTTGTGCCAGGTTCTGCTGATATGTGGTTGCTGCAATATCAGTAATTTTATTTTTGACTGATGAAGTCCCTGGTAAGATGTTGAGCTGCAGGGTGCTGTAACACCTTCTGTAACTCAAACAGTGTTAATTTTTAATCTTTTCATTATTATTAATAGAAAGATCCTGGGGAAAGAGGTCTTCCAGCCAGATTGGTTATACAGAACAGTAGAGAGCTTCAGATATACCAAACCCACAGAAATATATTTATTCTTGCTGTTCTTGAAGTTGGAAAACATTCAGTAATTTGGGTGGTCTGCAGCTGTTTGTAAATGCCTGATTTTTTTTTAATTTTTTTTTTTTGGAAGTGGTAGAAAATTGCAAAATATATGGGCAAAACTTTATTTCCCTTTTAAGTATCATGTTTCCATAAGTGATGGTCCATTGGCAGTGTTAAGTTGAATCTGATCAAAGCTACTGATGCAATGAGAATATAGGAAAGATGATTTTTAAGAAGGGTGCTAGCTGGATGTCTAGTTATTAAAATAGCACATTAAATATATTTAATATATATATTTAGTATAATATATAGTATATCATATGCTATATATTTAGTATAAATATACTAAATATAGATAGTATACTATATACTATAGGATACTATATATATATTTAAAATAAAATAGTAAATAAATATATAAATATATAAAGATATATATAAATATATAGTATATATTTAAACAAAAATTAATAGAATTCCTTTTAGGGGATTCCTGTTCCCCAGAACTGTTAAATCCCTCTCCCAGAGAAACTCCCAGCTCTTCCACCTGTATTTCAGGTGACCTTTGAAGAAGGGAACTGTCAGATCAGGTTTTCTTTCTGCTGGACCTTGTTAATAACTGGAAATCCCCTGGAATTTCTTGCTGACAACCCTGCAAAATGTGTTGCTGGTGTGGTGACCCAAAAGTTAACTGTAGAGAGCTGGGGTAGGACAAAAGGCAGAGGTAAATATCTTCTGGAAATTACTTTATGAAAGTTGTTTAGGCTGTTTTTAAGTCACTGCTCAGTTAAAACCTAATGGTAAGTTCTTAAATGCAGGTTAAAGAATCCAATTTCCTTCTGGTTCTGCATCAAACAAGTTGCCAGAACTCACCTGGTGGTAAAATATTAGGTAGGAAGCAGACTTCATTTCCACATGGAGCTGATTATAGTATTTTTTTAAACATTAATTTGCATAGAATGCAGTTCAGGTCTTTCAGAAAAAATTAATTACTCCTCCCCCAAGTGAGGGATAGGTAATTATTTGATGAAACTGAAAGGCAAAAGTAGGATTCCTGGGGTGCATTAGAAAGGGTGTGGTTAGTAGGTCAAGAGAGGTTCTCCTCCCCCTCTATTCTGCATTGGTGAGGCCGCACCTGGAGTATTGTGTCCAGTTCTGGGCCCCTCAGTTCAAGAAGGACAGGGAAGTGCTTGAAAGAGTCCAGCGCAGAGCTACTAAGATGATTAAGGGAGTGGAACATCTCCCTTATGAGGAAAGGCTGAGGGAGCTGGGTCTCTTTAGTTTGGAGAAAAGGAGACTGAGGGGTGACCTCATCAATGTTTTCAAATATGTAAGGGGTGAGTGTCAGGGAGATGGAGTTAGGCTTTTCTCAGTGGTGACCAGTGATAGGACAAGGGGTAATGGGTGTAAATTGGAGCACAGGAGGTTCAAGTTGAATATCTGGAAAAATTTTTTTCCTGTAAGGGTGACAGAGCCCTGGAACAGGCTGCCCAGGGGGGTCGTGGAGTCTCCTTCACTGGAGACATTCAAAACCCGTCTGGACACGTTCCTATGTGATGTACTCTAGGTGGCCCTGCTCTGGCAGGGGGGGTTGGACTAGATGATCTTTCGAGGTCCCTTCCAACCCCTAGGATTCTGTGATTCTGTGATTCTGTGATTCATGCTTTTTGAAAAAGCTGCTTTTGCCAGGCTCTCATCTGGATTTAAACAGCAGCTTTGGGTTTAAAGTTTAAGTCCCAGACTTCCAGTTCCACCAGTTCCACCAGTTGGTCAATGAGAGATGGATTTGGGCAGTGGTGTCTTATTTTTTTCTGGCAGTCTGTATGAACTGGGCAGCTACTGGACAGGAAAACACCAGCTTAAAATTCTTTCAGATGTTTTGTGTTGTGGGAAGTTCAGATTTTACTTGTTGATGTAAAATTGGGCATTGAAGGGGTGACTGGGCAGTGGCTGTTTGCTTGGTTTCATACAGGAAAACATGGACACCCAGTCACTAGTGGTGTCCCCCAGGGATCAGTGTTGGGCCCAGTGCTGTTTCATATCTTGAGTGAGGATTTAGATGAGGGGATTGAGTCCATCATCAGCAAATTCCCAGATGACCCCAAGCTGGGGGGGAGTGTGGATCAGCTGGAAGGCAGGAGGGCTCTGCAGAGGGACCTGGAGAGACTGGAGAGTTGGGCTGATCCCAATGGGATGAGGTTCAACTTCATGCCAGGGAAAACCCCCATCTCCCATCTTCTCCTCTCCTCTCCTCTCCTCTCCTCTCCTCTCCTCTCCTCTCCTCTCCTCTCCTCTCCTCTCCTCTCCTCTCCTCTCCTCTCCTCTCCTCTCCCACATTTCTTCCATCTTTTCCCCAATAAAAGATTCATGACACACTTGAGGGATTGAGGATATTTTAATCCTGTGGAGTAGCTTTGGGTGAACCTGAAGCCTCCTGTACTCAGTGTGCCTGGGTGATGGCTCTGTCAGGGAATTATCCAGACCCATGTGGAGCCTCCAGCCTGGGTCAGGGATATATTTAGGATCTCCAGGGCATGGAGCAGGGAATCACCTCATTAACCACATCCCCACAGAGTCTCCTTAACTGGGCAGGAGGGAGCTAAGCCCACCCTGGATGCAGCTTCCAACCTTCTCTTGGGAAGTGATGTGGGAATAGGCTTCAGGTTAACAAAATCCAAGCAGAATAAGAAGTGTGATTGCTTAGGGGTGGATGTTGAGAAAAAACCCTGTAATCAACAGCCAAATAATTGAGTTTGACTGAGTGGTGCAGAGTGGAGATGGAGAACATGCAGTGAAGGAGCTTTGGAGGTCGTGGGCAGAAGCCACCAAAGCAGCTGCAAACCCAATCTTTTTGGGAATACTGAAAGTTCTTAAACCTTCCCTGGGCTGCCCGTGTTTCCTCAGTCTCATTACCCCTGGGAAAATCAAACACCAGAAGTCCCAGTGCCTTCCTTTGGAGCTGGGCTTTGATTTCTGAAGAAAACACTGAACAGCCTTAACCCCCCCCCCCCAAACAAACAAAAAAACCCACAACAAAACCAGGATGCTCTTTTTTTTTTTTTCCCCCTCTCCCTAGTGAAAGTGTTAAATACTGGATTACAACCTAATCCAGTTGTATTTTTATGTAGCTCTTTTGTAATTCCAGGATTATGTTCAACAAAGATTCTCCTCATTGCTTTGGGTGCCAGTGACCCTGGAGCTTTTTCTACCACATTTACCTCTCTGAGGTGAAGTCTTTCTATATTCAAGTTAGAGTTTCCTTTTTCTGTCTCTGAGTAGTTTGTTCACTTATTTAGGAATGTTTTTCTCTGGATTTGTACCAAATAGAGCTGCTGTCACTCAGCCTCCTCTGTTCCTAGCTCTGAACCTGCTGATCCACTTACTGCTCTTGCATTTTGGAGCACTTCCCTCTACCTCTGTAATTTCCCCCTCTTCCTTTCTCACCCATTTCAGTTTAAATGGCTTTCCCATTGATTCCAGGTTTTTAAAGCTTGTCACAATATTTTATAAGTCACCATCAGAAGAAGAATTCAGCACAGGAGATTCCCTGTATCCAGTTGGTCATCATACTGCCACAAAGCTCTCACCTGACATTTTAAGAATACAAGTGATAGATCTGGAATTTAAGTTTATTATTTAGGTTGTCATTTAGGTTGTCATCTATCTTTAGGGAGACTGTCCCCATCCATGGAACACCCATGGATTGTCACTTGGAGTCCATCATGATGCCTGGGAAGGTTGCTGGTTGCAGGAAGGAAATTTCATCAGACTTAAATGTTCTTTGCACTTTATTTGTGCTGCTTCTAGAATCACAGAATTGTTTTGGTTGGAAAAGACCTTTAAGATCATGAAGTCCAACCCTGAACCCAGCACTGCCAAGGCCACCACAGCCCCATGACCTCAGCACCACAGCTCCAGGGCTTGGAAGTCCCTCCAGGGATGATGGGGACTCCACCACTGCCCTGGGCAGCTTTGGTCTGACAACACTTTTAGTGAAGAAAATGTCCCAGTATCCAATCTGAATCTCCCCTGGAACAATGTTAAGTTGTTTCTTCTTGTTCTGTCACTTGTTCCTTGGGAGCCCAACCCCTCCTCACCCCAACCTCCTCTCAGGGAGTTGCAGAGATCCAGAAGTTCTCCCCTCCTCCTCCTTTTCTCCAGGCTGAACACCCCCAGCTCCCTCAGCTGCTCCTGCTCCGATTTCTGCTCCAGACCCTTCCCCAGCTCCATTCCCCTTCTCTGGACACACTCCAGCCCCTCAATGTCCTTCTTGTCACGAGGGACCCAAAACTGACCCCAGGATTTGAGGACAGTGTGAATTATGGCTGAGCCACAAACACTGAAGCTGTGAAGTCCTTCCCAAAGAACTGAGCCAGGACCTTGGCAGTTTTGTCTCTGGATGATGATGATGCTTAGGGTTGGAGGGGTGGTTGGATTCTCTGTGTGCTGTTTTTGGGCAATAATGGGGCAATTCCTGCCCATTGGGGATGGGATTTTCCATTGATCATGGGCTAGCCTGAAATCAGGGACTCATTACCCTCAGGCTGTTCAATAAGCATGGGATGGAGATGGGCAAGCAGGACACAACCTCATGCAAGAAGGGGAAAGGGGGTGGGAAAACTTCTTTGTGAAGAATGGCAGCTCAGATTTGAGCTTTGAGTGTGGTTTTTGGGGTTGTGCAGCCTGGAGAAGAGAAGGCTTCAGGGAGACCTCTTGCAGCTCTTTTGTCTTAAAGGGGGGGTTATAAGAAAGGTGGGGACAGACTTTTTAACATGGCCTGTAGTGGTAGGACAAGGGAGAAGAGTTTTCAAGTAAAGGAGGGGAGATTCAGGCTAAATATGAGGAAGGAATTTTTTAGGATGAGGGTGGTGAGACATTGGCCTGGCTTGGTTGGAAGAAAGCTGTCAGCCCGCAGCTTGGACAGGAGCACCATGTGCTGGGTTAGGAACTGGCTGGAGGGCCGGGCCCAGAGAGTGGTGCTGAACGGGGCTGCATCCAAATGGCGGCCGGTCACTAGTGGTGTCCCCCAGGGATCAGTGTTGGGCCCAGTGCTGTTTAATATCTTGAGTGAGGATTTAGATGAGGGGATTGAGTCCATCATCAGCAAATTCCCAGATGACCCCAAGCTGGGGGGGAGTGTGGATCAGCTGGAAGGCAGGAGGGCTCTGCAGAGGGACCTGGAGAGACTGGAGAGTTGGGCTGATCCCAATGGGATGAGGTTCAAGACAAGAACCCCCTGGGGAGCTGCAGGCTGGGCACAGAGTGGCAGAAAGGGAGCTGGGATTGCCAGGAAGCTGAAGAGGAGGCAGCAGTGTGGCCAGGTGGCCAAGAAGGCCAATGGCATCCTGGGCTGGCTGAGGAAGAGCGTGGCCAGCAGGTCCAGGGAAGGGATTCTGCCCCTGTGCTCAGCTCTGGGGAGGCCACAGCTTGAGTCCTGTGTCCAGTTCTGGGCCCCTCAGCCCCTCAGGAAGGAGCTTGAGGTGCTGGAGCAGGTCCAAAGGAGGCAAGTGGGCTGGTGAAGGGATCCAGCAGAGATGGTGTGAGGAGAGGCTGAGGGAGCTGGGGGTGTTGAGGCTGGAGAAGAGGAGGCTCAGGGGAGAGCTCCTCACTCTCTGCAACTCCCTGAAAGGAGGTTGGAGCCAGGGGGGGGTTGGTCTCTTTTCCCAGGCAACTCTCAGCAAGACAAGAGGCCATGGTCTCAAGTTGTGCCAGGGGAGGTTTAGGTTGGAGATTGGAAAGAATTTCTTTCTGGAGAGGGTGATCAGGCATTGGAATGGGCTGCCCAGGGAAGGGGTGGATTCTCCGTGTCTGGAGCTATTTCCAAAGAGCCTGGATGTGGCACTGAGTGCCATGGGCTGGGAACCACGGGGGGAGTGGATCAAGGGTTGGACTTGATGATCTCTGAGGTCCCTTCCAACCCAGTCAGTTTTATGATTCTATGATTCTATAAGATGAACAACCCTGGGAACATTTCAATTCCTGAAAACACTGAAGGTCAGGTTGGACAGGGCTCTGAGCATCCTGGTCATGGAGAAGTTATCCCTGGGCTGGATCATCTCTGAAAGTCCCTTCCAACCCAAATTTTTCTGTGATTCTCAGGTTCTTGCTCACCTCTGAGCTGGCAGCACAGACTGAGCACACTCAGTTTCCTGCTTCTCCCCTCTAATATCTGCAGAAGTTTTTTTCCAAATCAGATGGCAACAGTGACCTGCAAATCAGGAGGATTAATGCCTGGATCAAACACAGCTCAGCAGAAGGAGATGCCAAGTTTTGGGTCGGCTGCTAGTAAGGGCTCAGGAGCAGAGCTGCTGGAAGGGATGAGAAGGAGCAGAGTTCAGTGATGTTCTCCTGACATTCTGCTCAGATCCTGCTCCCAGGCTGCTGGGACAGAGGTGTTTTACCTCTGCCAGGATTTGGTGCTCTCCTATAGCAACACTTGGAGGTTTTACCTCTCTCTGCAGAATATAATCCCTCAAAAAAAAAAAAAGGAAAAAAAAAAGAAAACAATCATTACCACTTTTCTTTCCTTTTCAGCTAATAGCAGGTATTTTGCATCAGATTAAAAAGAAATAAAAATAAAAAAAAATAGCAGTAGAGGTACATGCTTCATCTTTTTAGGGATGCTTTCTGCATCAGCTGCTCTGAACAAAAGGAGGGATCAGTGGCTGCTTCACCAAGAGGTGGGCAAGGCCCTGCTCATCCCCTCCTGTGCACCAAGCTGAAATCCCTCTGCTTTGGGATGTGCTCAGCCTGGTAATTTGAAAACCAGCAGCAAGGAGCTGGGGGGGAACCTGAGTTTTCTCCTCAAAGGGCTCAAACTGCTGGAGGGACACAGGGGCTTAATTGCTGCCTGTGGCAAACAGATTGCCTAAGGGTGAAATTAAAGTCCCATTCCTAAAAAGCTTTCTAATTACATTTCTGTAGCCTTCAGCCACATTAAGAGGAAAAAAAAATTAAATCTGATGCCATTGTGCCAATGTCTCAATCTAGGCACTGTTGCTTTATTTTATTTCTGCAGGAAAGGGAGGGAGGTGAAGTGAATTTTTCTCTCTGTGCTTCTGGAATCTTTCTCTGTAATTGGGCTGGGAGCATTTTTTCCACATTGGGGGGGTGCAAAGCACAGCCCCAGGAATAGAGGGACCCCTGGGAAATTTATATTGAGATTCTTTCTGGGGTGTCATTCCCTTTGCTCTGACTTTGCAGTGCAGGCTGCATGCAGTTCAAAGGCATTCATGTATATAAAGAAATTGAAATATAATACATTTAAATCAAAATATTTTAGGGCTGAGGGGGCCTTTAAATATCATTAATTCCAACCCCTCTACAACAAACAGGGGCATCTTCAGCTAGATAAAATATATTCATTTCATGTCAGTGGAAAAGGTGTAACCAGGTCGTTTTGTGGTTATTGAAAGTCTGTTGGGGGGAAAAGAAGAAAGAAAAGGGAGGAGGATGGGGACACCTTGGGGAAGTGTCATGCTGTGTAATGCTCATTCTTTATGAAGTGGATATTCCCAGGCTCTCCAGATCGTAGAGGTCACAATTACTCTCACGATTTGCCCTCCTCTCCTTTCCAGCAAGGACATTTTTTCCCCCCAGTGTTGCCTGGCAATTCATGTGAGGATCACTTAGGTCCTGCCCTGTGCTCTCCTTTCTGGGCCACTCTCATTGCTGAGCAGCTTAAAACTGAGCTTGCAGAGGGTGCAAATCCAACCTGGGGGGGCTTAAAAATGGGGGGTGCTGAGCTACAGGGGGATTTTCCTACCCTTACCTTTACATTCAATTATTCCTCAGTCCCAATTCCTTCTTAATTCTACAAGCATCATTCTTCCTTGTTGGTGGAATCCTCTGTTAAAACTGAATTCATTTTCAAACTGAAAAAACCTCATTTTCTGGCTTTTTTTTTTCTTTTTTCTTTCTTTTTCTGATAATTTACAAAATGGCAATATTGAACTTTTTTTTTTTTTTTGAGGGTGTAAAACCAAACCTGTGAATTCCTTACAAACCAGAGTGAATCTTCCCCAAATCAGTCCCCTGCCAGGTTGTGGTTTTAGACCACAGGTAAGATCAATTTGGGCATTGTCAGAGCAGAGAAAAATGGGGAGAGAAGAAATCTCTTCAAGTAGGTGGGGGGGCACCTGTGGTGTGATGGATGGAGGGAATTCAAGCCAGGAATTGAATTGTTCTGAAGAATGATGGCAAAAAGGTTTTTATGGAGTGAGATGATGCTGAGAGCATGAAAATTAACGTGGCAAGAAATTGGTTGCAAATCAAAGGCCTGATATTTTCTTTCTTTCTTTCTTTCTTTCTTTCTTTCTTTCTTTCTTTCTTTCTTTCTTTCTTTCTTTCTTTCTTTCTCTTTCTTTCTTTCTTTCTTTCTTTCTTTCTTTCTTTCTTTCTCTTTCTTCCTTCCTTCCTTCCTTCCTTCCTTCCTTCCTTCCTTCCTTCCTTCCTTCCTTCCTTCCTTCCTTCCTTCCTTCCTTCCTTCCTTCCTTCCTTTCTTTCTTTCTTTCTTTCTTTCTTTCTTTCTCTCTCTTTCTTTCTTTCTCTCTCTCTTTCTTTCTTCCTTTCTTTCTTTCTTCCTTTCTTTCTTTCTTCCTTTCTTCCTTTCTTCCTTTCTTCCTTTCTTCCTTTCTTCCTTTCTTCCTTTCTTCCTTCCTTCCTTCCTTCCTTTCTTCCTTCCTTTCTTCCTTCCTTTCTTCCTTCCTTTCTTCCTTCCTTTCTTCCTTCCTTCCTTTCTTTCTCCCTTTCTTCCTTCCTTTCTTTCTTTCTCTCTTCCTTCCTTCCTTCCTTCCTTCCTTCCTTCCTTCCTTCCTTCCTTCCTTCCTTCCTTCCTTCCTTCCTTCCTTCCTTCCTTCCTCCCTTCCTCCCTTCCTCCCTTCCTCCCTTCCTCCCTTCCTCCCTCCCTTCCTTCCTCCCTTCCTCCCTTCCTCCCTTCTTTCCTTTCCTTTCCTTTCCTTTCCTTTCCTTTCCTTTCCTTTCCTTTCCTTTCCTTTCCTTTCCTTTCCTTTCCTTTCCTTTCCTTTCCTTTCCTTTCCTTTCCTTTCCTTTCCTTCCCTTTCCTTTCCTTCCCTTTCCTTTCCTTCCCTTTCCTTTCCTTCCCTTTCCTTTCCTTCCCTTTCCTTCCCTTCCCTTTCCTTCCCTTCCCTTTCCTTCCCTTCCCTTTCCTTTCCTTCCCTTTCCTTTCCTTCCCTTTCCTTTCCTTCCCTTTCCTTTCCTTCCCTTTCCTTTCCTTTCCTTCCCTTCCCTTCCCTTCCCTTCCCTTCCCTTCCCTTCCCTTCCCTTCCCTTCCCTTCCCTTCCCTTCCCTTCCCTTCCCTTTTTTTCTTTTCTTTCCTTTTTCTCTCTTTTCACAATGTCAAATTACTGGGTGATAACTCCCTGAGGACATGGACAAGAGCTTGGTTTGGTCTTGGCTTTGGTACCAGTGTGTGTTTTGGTGTCTTCCTCCTGTCACATTATTTATGGTGTGAAGAAGTAGGTGGGTGTTGAGGTTTAATTTCAGTTTATTTTGGAGAGGGCCGTTACCCAAAGAGTATATTTTGGTTTTCAGTTTTGCCTTTGTACCTAAAACAGCAGAAAGCTGACAATGAAACAGATTTTTGAGTTGTGGTGGCAATCTGGGGTGAGATTTGGGGTCAGCTGTGGACTGGAGATGATGGGGTTGGATGTGATGATCTCAAAAGGCTTTTCCAATCAAAGTCATTCCAGGATATTAAAAAAAAACAACCAAACCAAACCCCAAAACCAAACCAGACATTCATTTACTCTGTTATTTGGCAAAATTGAGTTCTTAGAATAATTCCTTAGAATTGATTTCTTAGGATAGGGACTAGCATGAAATGAAGCCATTTTGTGGCAAATGGAAACTTTTCCATGTTTTTCTTTTCAGTGGAATAATCATGAAACTGGGGAGAGTGGCTGAGAGAAAATAAAAGTTTTATCAGTGCTGTGTCCAAAGGCTTCATTGTGCTTGGTGTGGAGGCTCCAGCATCCTTCAAGCCAAAGCAAACCTGAATGACAGATGAGCAAATAAAACTAATCATGTCCTTGCTGGGTGCTGGAGTTTTAATGTATAAAATCCTCCAATAGGTTTGGTTTTTGGGTTTTTTTTTGTTTTGTTTAGGTTTGGTTTTTTTTTTAATTGTCTGGGTTGGAAGGGACCTCAGAGATCCTTAAGTCCAACCCTTGATCCACTCCCCCCGTGGTTCCCAGCCCATGGCACTCAGTGCCACATCCAGGCTCTTTGGAAATAGCTCCAGACACGGAGAATCCACCCCTTCCCTGGGCAGCCCATTCCAATGCCTGATCACCCTCTCCAGAAAGAAATGCTTTCCAATCTCCAACCTAAACCTCCCCTGGCACAACTTGAGACCATGGCCTCTTGTCTTGCTGAGAGTTGCCTGGGAAAAGAGACCAACCCCCCCCTGGCTCCAACCTCCTTTCAGGGAGTTGCAGAGAGTGATGAGCTCTCCCCTGAGCC
Source organism: Archilochus colubris (assembly GCA_023079485.1). Taxonomy (NCBI): domain Eukaryota; kingdom Metazoa; phylum Chordata; class Aves; order Apodiformes; family Trochilidae; genus Archilochus; species Archilochus colubris. Next base: position 199,267,829 of record CM041083.1, on the reverse strand, counting down.
TCCTCTTCTCCAGCCTCAACACCCCCAGCTCCCTCAGCCTCTCCTCACAGCATCTCTGCTGGATCCCTTCACCAGCCCACTTGCCTCCTTTGGACCTGCTCCAGCACCTCAAGCTCCTTCCTGAGGGGCTGAGGGGCCCAGAACTGGACACAGGACTCAAGCTGTGGCCTCCCCAGAGCTGAGCACAGGGGCAGAATCCCTTCCCTGGACCTGCTGGCCACGCTCTTCCTCAGCCAGCCCAGGATGCCATTGGCCTTCTTGGCCACCTGGCCACACTGCTGCCTCCTCTTCAGCTTCCTGCCAATCCCAGCTCCCTTTCTGCCACTCTGTGCCCAGCCTGCAGCTCCCCATGGGGTTCTTGTCTTGAACCTCATCCCATTGGGATCAGCCCAACTCTCCAGTCTCTCCAGGTCCCTCTGCAGAGCCCTCCTGCCTTCCAGCTGATCCACACTCCCCCCAGCTTGGGGTCATCTGTGAATTTGCTGATGATGGACTCAATCCCCTCATCTAAATCCTCACTCAAGATATTAAACAGCACTGGGCCCAACACTGATCCCTGGGGGACACCACTAGTGACCGGCCGCCATTTGGATGCAGCCCCGTTCAGCACCACTCTCTGGGCCCGGCCCTCCAGCCAGTTCCTAACCCAGCACAGAGTGCTCCTGGCTGATCCAGGGGCTGACAGCTTTTTCAGGAGAATCCTGGGGGAGACGGTGTCAAAGGCCTTGCTGAAGTCCAGGTAGACCACATCCACAGCCTTCCCTTCATCCACCAGGCGGGTCACCCGATCATAAAAGGAGATCAGGTTGGTCAGACATGGATGTGTTGATTTTTTTTGAGAGTTTTTTTTATTAAAAAGGTTTTTTTTTAATTGAAAAGATTGGTGGGGGCAACTGGAAATCCTGCCTGACTGTGAGACACCCAGAGCATCACCTCCTCTTGGATATTTGTGCAAGCATCACTTTCTTAGTATATATTTTAAGCAAAACACAAGAATTTTGTTTCCTTCCACACGGATGCTGAAGCTCTGGTTGTTCAAATGTTTTCTGCTCAGGAGAAATCAATTTGTGGTGAAGGGAAAGGCTTGTGTGTGAAAACCAATGTTTGCTTAGCTGCTTCAGAGCAAACTTTTCCCTTTCAACATTGCCCAGACACTTCCACGCTTGCTTTTTTTTTCTTTATTTTTTTTCCCTGTTATTTCAAGGCAGAAGTGAGTTCCTGCTCCGAATATTCCTGCCCTGCCATGCTATCCCCAAACTTATCCCCTCCAGATGGAAAACAAGAAATCAAAGCTGGGTTCTCTGCCCAGCCTGAATCATCAGCTGGGGGTTTAGCAATTCTTCTTTTTATTGAGGTTTTTTTTTTTCTTTTTTTTTCCCGTTACAAACTGCAAGCTCTAAGCTTCTTCAGCCTCCACTGAATCTCTTCCCACTCTTTATTTTGGGAAGGGAAATCCAGAAATCCATGCAAAGTGTTAATTGTTGCCTTGCTGGGGCCTTTCAACCTTTCTGCTTTGTGTGTCCTGCAAAAGCATCCCTGGGTTTGGCCTCCTGGGCTGGGGATATTCACAGGAAACCTAAATGAGTGGGAAGGTGAATAAAAGGACTGCAAAATCCTCCTCTGTGGCAGGCTGCAAAAATTTTGGATTTTACAGTGCTTATGAAATGAATCTGCTAATAGGCTGCATATTGCATGCATGGTGGAGCTGTCTCATACTTGTGCAGCTCTTGGTCTCTTGTTTCTTTTATCATGTCTGCTCTGAACCTTCAGGAATTCCTGTGCTGAATGATTAATGTGTGTTTGAGACCTGAGACAGCTTTACAGACTTCCTTTAGAGATTTCAAGTGATTGATTGTGGTCAACTGATGCAAACTTTCTTTCTCTTACTCTGGTTATCATAGAATTATGGAATGGTTTGGGATAGAAGGGATCTTAAAGATCATCCAGATCCGACCCCTGGATGGGCAGGGACCCCTCCCACAGCCCAGGTTGCTCCAAGCCCCATCCAACCTGGGCTGAGACACTGCCAGGGATGAGGCAGCCACAGCTTCCTTGGGCAACCTGGGACAGGGGCTCAGCACCCTCAGATTCAAGAATTTCTTCCTAAAATGCCATCTCAATGTCCCCTCTTCCAGTTTAAACCCATTCCCCCTCATCCCATCCTTCCATTCCCATGTCCAAAGTCCCAGCTTTCCTGGAGCCCCTTCAATCCTGGAAGATGCTCCAAGTTCTCCCTGGATCCTTCTCTTCTCCAGGCTGAACACCCCCAACTCTCAGCCTGGCTCCAGAGCTGCTCCAACCCTCTGACCATCTTTGTGGCCTTCTCTGGACCTTCTCCAACATGTCTGTGTCTTTCTTGTGCTCCAATACTATTTTACCACGGTTTTTTTTTTGGTTGGTTGTTTTTTTTTTGTAGCATCCACCCATAGAGGCTCAGAGTCTGTAGAAGAAATGCCAAGTAGTAAAGAATTTGGATGTGATGTGATTTGGAGTAGTAGAGAGGAAGGAGCAGGGCAGGAGGAGCTGTGCACTCATGAGAAATGTGGGAATGATGCTGGAGTTGGGCTCCATCACTCACCTGCAGGTACCCAGGGCCATGTCAACCTTCTCTTCTCCAGACCGAACACCCCCAACTCTCTCCCCCTGGCTCCAGAGCTGCTCCAACCCTCCCAGCATCTCCATGGCCTCCTCTGGATTCACTTCAACACTTCCATCTCCTTCTAGTCTTGGGGACCCCAGGGTCATGGAGCTGATTGGGTTTGGGCAGCAGGTGAGATGTGGAGGATGTTTTAGGACACCGGGGGCACCTTTCCTGTGAAGCTGGGCTGAGAGAGGTTGGATATGAGGAAGAAATTCATGAATTTGAGGGTGTGGAGAGCCTGGAACAGGTTGAGAGAGTTGGGGGTGTTCAGTCTGGAGAGGAGAAGGTTCTGGGGAGCCCTTGGAGCATCTTCCAGTGCCTGAAGGGGCTCCAGGAAGGCTGGGGAGGGACTTTGGACATGAGAATGGATGGATAGGACAAGGGGGAAGAGTTTTAAACTTTCAGAGGGGAGATTGAGATGAGCTAAAAGGAAGAAATTGTGAGGCACAGGGAGGGAATCACCCCCCAGCCTCCCACTCCAGTTTGATGTTTGAGAGATGGGAATTTAAGTCAGACTTTAGCCTTTCAGTCAACTAATTAATGCCATGTTTGCAGTTTGAATCATCCATATTTTGATGCCTTGTAATAATAATTGCAACACCACTGCCTTTGGGTGTGCAGCCCTCTGCTTTTTGGTTTTTGTTTTATTTTTTTAGCTCAGACTGTCCCATGTTCCCTTAGGGAGTTAAAACCTAGCCCGAGCTCTGCTTGTGATGGTTGTGAATATCATATTTTCTTAATTTGATTTTTCTTTGTTCACCACTTGGCAGCTTTCACCTGGAAAAGCCAACACTTGTCAAACAAGTGGCAACAAGTTGCTGCCTCTGTTAGCCAAGCAGTCCTGGTCCTCACTGGCACCAGGCACACCAAACCTGGCACAAATCTGGGCTCTGTTGTTGATGTTCTCCTTCCATGGAGACTTGGTTTCCAAATGGAGTGAACAAATTCCAGGATCTGCCTGTCTTGTGGCTGGGAAAAACCTCGGAGTCTCCTGGGCTTGTTCATACAGAACCTCTTGGCAAATGCAAAATGACAAAAAGAGGATGATAAACAAAGCCTCTTGCCAAAGCTCCCTTTCTGCTGACAGCTTTTCCTCCCTGGTGCACTTTGGTTTTACAATACAGACTGGGAAATATTTAAGGGAGAAAGAACTATTATGGGAGATGGATCCCCTCCATTTGAGGGGAGATTGATCCCTTCCCTGCCTGTGACCAGAAAACAAGAGCTGGGAGGAGATTGTTGGAGGAACATTCACACCTGGAAGTCCTGAATCATAGAATGAAAGAACCCAGACTGGTTTGGGTTGGAAGGGACCTCAAAGCTCCTCCAGTTCCAACCCCTGGATGGGCAGGGACCCCTCCCACAGCCCAGGTTGCTCCAAGCCCCATCCAACCTGGGCTGAGGCACTGCCAGGGATGGGGCAGCCACAGCTTCCTTGGGCAGCCTGGGACAGGGGCTCAGCACCCTCAAATTCAAGAATTTCTTCTAATATCTCATCTCAATCTCCCTTTTTCCAGTTTGAAATCCTTCCCCCTCATCCCATCCCTCCAGGCCCTTGTCCAAAGTCCCTCCCCAGCTTTCCTGGAGCCCCTTCAGGCATGGGAAGATGCTCCAAGGGCTCCCCAGAACCTTCTCTTTTCCAGACTGAACACCCTCAACTCTCTCCCTCTGGCTCCAGATCTCCTCCAACCCTCTGAGCATCTCCATGGCCTCCTCTGGATTCACTCCAACACCTCCATCTCCTTCTTGTCTTGGGGCCCCCAGAACTGGACCCAGCACCCCAGGGGGGTCTCACCAGAGCTGAGTAGAGGGAGAGAATCCCTTTCCTTGACCTCCTGGCCACATTTCTTCTGATGCAGCCCAGGACATGGGTGTTTTCTGAGCTCCCAGCACCCATTACCAGTTTATGTTTAGCTTCTCATCACCCAACACCCCCAAATCCTTTTCCTCTGGGTCACTCAGAATCACACCATCAAAACCTACAGTATCATGGACTTGAACACCCACCAAATAAAGCTGATTCTGAGGCATCTGTTTGCTAAAAGGACATTTCTGTCCCACTTTGATTTTAATTCCAGGAGTTTTGTCTTTCTGGTGTCTCAACTTCATGCAGTGTAATCCACTCAGAAGTGAATTTAGATCTTTATCCTCTTGCAGTGTGTGGGAAGGAGAAATGTTTTCTATGTTCAGGATAGGGTTAGAAAGTGATTCTTCCATACCCAGGGCAGCAATTACAATAATTGAAGGGAGGTCATTAGTGGTAGTGGTTGGAAATTGTGGAGCAAAATACAAATGAAATCATGTCTGTCAGGGTAACAGCACTTCTTCTGCTATTGGAATTTTTTTTCTGCAAGAAATTGGTTAATAGAATTTAGCCTGACCCAGTGGAAAGGCAAAGAAAAGAGAAAGTGATGCTGTAGCCTGAAAGAAAATCACACAAATCCAGTGTGATTTGCATGGGGTGTAGTGAGACGCTGTGGCCTCAGCTCATTGCTGTGGCCTTCAACTCTTTTTTTCCATATATATTTCTGTCTCAGAATCACAGAATTCCCTTGGTTGGAAAAGACCTCCAAGATGATTGAGTCCAACCAGAACCTGTCCCTGACAAGACCCTCACTGGGCCCTCTCCTTAAGCACTGGATGGATCTCTGTGCCTCTTAAATCCCTCCAGGGATGGGGACTCCACCACTGCCTTGGGTGGCTTCTGCCAGGGCCTGACAACCCTTGTAGGGAAGAAATTCTTCCTAATATCCAATCTAAACCTTCCTTGGAGCATCTTGAGCCCATGACCTCTTCTCCTGTCACTTATAACTTCACTGAACCCACCAATTCCCACCTTCCACAAGCCAGGATGTAACTGGCCCTTTTGGCCACCTGGGCTAGCTCGTGTTCAGCCACATCCCAGTAAGAAATGATACTTTAAACCCTTTGAGATGAGATCCTTCACCTCCCAAACATGCTCAGGTGTTTGAATCTTCCTCTTTCAGAACAATATCCCAGTGCCAGGGATGCTCAGGAGCTGAATCTTGGTCCTGGTATTTTGAGTCCCTCAGCTCCCTGCTCTCCTGGAGGGTCCTCAGCAACTCTAATCCAGAGCTACAGCAATGATGGATTATTTAATATTTTTAGAGAGCTTGGAAGAGGGGAAGCTTGTCTTTATTACTACCTTTATTACTACTACTATTTAATTACTATTATTTACTACATAAATTTTCTTCTTATGAATATTATTGTGCCTGGTTTTTGTGTCTGAGCACTGAAGTGTGGCTGCTCTTAGGAGAAGGAGCAGAACTTTGTGATAGGACAAGGGGGGGATGGTTTTAAACCAAAAGAGGGGGGATTTAGACTAGATAGAAGGACAAAATGTTTGAGGATGAGGGTCCAGGTTGAGATCCCCCATCCATGGAAACATGGATGCCCTGTACTCAGCGCTGGTGAGGCCACACCTCAAGTCCTGTGTCCAGCTCTGGGCCCCTCAGTTTAGGAAGGAGCTTGAGGTGCTGGAGCAGGTCCAAAGGAGGCAAGTGGGCTGGGGAAGGGATCCAGCAGAGATGCTGTGAGGAGAGGCTGAGGGAGCTGGGGGTGTTGAGGCTGGAGAAGAGGAGGCTCAGGGGAGAGCTCATCACTCTCTGCAACTCCCTGAAAGGAGGTTGGAGCCAGGGGGGGTTGGTCTCTTTTCCCAGGCAACTCTCAGCAAGACAAGAGGCCGTGGTCTCAAGTTGTGCCAGGGGAAGTTTAGGTTAGATATTAGAAAGAATTTCTTTACAGAGAGAGTGATCAAGCATTGGAATGGGCTGCCCAGGGAAGTAGTGGATGTAGTGGAACAAAGCAATCAGACACCTCTGATTACCGAGAAGTGGGTGTGAGCCAGTATCAAATCCACCTGTGCCCAATTAGGACAGGCCCCCTATTGAGCATGTGCAAGACCAGGGGGCCAATAAAAGGTGAAACTCACAGCCAGAGACTAGCTCACTGCTGGGCACTGTATTACTTTTATTGCGCCACTAGTGCTCATCGCCTCCAAGGTGAGGCTCTCGTGGTGGAGCTGGTTAAGACCCAGTACTGCAATGCCGAAGGCCCCAGATTCGAGACTCCACAGAGAGTGGAGGTAATACAGTAATACAGTAATACAGTACCTCTTGGTAATCAGAGGTGTCTGATTGCTTTGTTGCACTACAAGTGGATTCTCCATCCCTGGAGATATTTCCAGAGACTGGATGTGGCACTGAGTGCCATGGGCTGGGAACCACGGGGGGAGTGGATCAAGGGTTGGACTTGATGATCTCTGAGGTCCCTTCCAACCCAGCCAATTCTATGATTCCAGGTGTGGTTGGACTGGGCTCTGAGCAACCTGATGGAGGTGCAGATGTCCCTGCCCATAGCAGGTTGGAGGAGCTATAAAGGTCCTTTCCAGCCCAAGAGAAAGATCTGATACAGCTCAAGAAACCTCAGGAGAAAGATAATTAAGAATATTATTCTGCTTTTTTTTTTTCTTTTATAGTGACTGGCTGACTTTAGAGGATAGATGTTTATAACCCAGGGCAGTTCCCAACCAAAGCCTCAATAATTTTATGGCAGGACAATTTCTGCACTAAGTTAATAATAAAAAAAGTCAGTTTGATGTTATTTAGTGTTTGGTTTGCACCATAGCTGGTGTGATAAGTCAATTTTTATGGTGGTGTGAGGGATCAAAGCATCTGTTTGGCTGTGAGCATCAGTACAGAGACCCATCAGAGGAAAGGTGTGTGTGCTGTCCTCTTTCCTCTGCCTCATCCCTCCAAGGTTTTGGTGTCCTACCAAGGAAACTTCTGCCTGGATGCTGTTAGGAAAAGCCAAACTCCTCAGAAAACCCTGACACCTGACAGCAAGGAAGTTGCAGCCTGAGACTGTGGAAGGAGATGGAGGTCAGAGAACTGAGTTTCAGCACAAGTTATGTTGAGCCAGAGATGAAATGGGGGCTGGAAGGATGCCTGGAGCCATCCCAACCTCAAACTCCCAGGCAGAGCTTCCATGAGCATCAAATTGGGTCAACCATGGTCTAGCTTAGACTTCCAGAGGTCAACCTGGTCCTGTTGCCCAATCCAAAGTTTTTTCCCAATGGCCAAGTTGGGTCTCCAAAGACATCATTTGGGAGAAGCAAGGAGCAGAGAGAAGAAGCTTCAAGCTGTGTCTTCTGGCAGCAAAACACTGGGGAGTGAGATTGTGAGGATGAAAGAATCAAGGTAATCAGCTGGAGGAGGATGTGACTCAGCTGGAGAGGAGAAGGAGAGCATTAAATACAGGAGTACAGCAAGTTCATTTCAAAAGGAAAAGTCAGCAGGGCCTCAAGTTAAAGAAATGAAGAAGGATATATCAGGAAAGACACTGAAGAACTGCTCAGAAGGGTTTGGGACACGCAGGGACAGATCCATCAGGTATTCTAAAAAATACATTTATTTATTGGTTACCTGCTGGGGACACCCATCAGTCTTGCAGCTACAAAGCAAGGAGTTGACAGTGCAGGATTCATCTCCATACAGATCTTCTCTCCTCTGGAAACAACCTGCTATAACATTACTGTGCTAACATCATTAGTTTGGTTTTATTTTGTTCTCTTTTTCTCACTGCTGTCATTTCTTGTAGGGAAACTGATTGCTCATTTACTGAAGCCCATAAAGGTATTTTTGTGAGCTCTACCTTGTTCAAATAATATGAAATAAAGATCTTTTGCCATGTTCAGGCTCACTGCACAACCTCTTGGTGCCACCAAGGGCAAGAAGTGGTCCTGAATTCCTTGCCTGTCTATTGCTTTCTCAGGCTGGGACAAGGATTTCCTTTGCTGCTTTTTAATACCCTGCCTCACAGAATTGAATCATCAAATTCTTGGAACCCTCTGGCTTTCAAGTAGATCATAAACTTCAGCAAGAGGTTGAGATTTTTCCTGCCTCAGCACTGATTTTTGGGCAGCCTGAGATCAGCAGATTCCCAAGTCAGGAGCTGCTTTGTGCTTGGAAATGAGCCCTTTATTTGTCACAGCATGAAGACACAAGTACTTGTTCTGGTTAGAGATGTCAAAACTTCCCTCAAATGAAAGGTTTGTGGGTTTGTGTGGTTATTTATCTGAGAAGAGGCAATAAGTGGATGGGAATGTGGCTTCTTCTGAGCTTGGCTGAGGTCCAGAGGAGGCCACGGAGATGATCAGAGGGTTGGAGCATCTCTCCTGTCTTCAGAGGCTCAGAGGATCCTGAGAGAGTTGGGGATGTTCAGCCTGGAGAAGAGAAGGCTCCAGGGAGACCTTGGAGCATCTTCCAGTGCCTGAAGGAACAGAAAAACTGGAGAGGGATTTGTGATGAGGACATGGAGTGATAGGACAAGGGGGAAAGGTTTTGAAGCTGAAAGATGGGAGATTGAGACTGGATATTAGGAAGAAATTTATTGCTGTCTCAGGTTGCCCAAGGAAGCTGTGGCTGCCCCATCCCTGGCAGTGTCTCAGCCCAGGTTGGATGGGGCTTGGAGCACCCTGGGCTGTGGGAGGGGTCCCTGCCCATGGGAGGAGGATTGGGACTGAATGATCTTTAAGGTCCCTTCCATCCCAAACCATTCTGTGGTTCTGGGTCTCCCAGCCCCCCTTGTGTGTGTCCCCATTGAACACATGGGTGCTACTGCTCTGCTCTGGAGGTATGGAACCTGCTGAAGGAGAGTAAATCATCCAATTTGGTTCTGTCTTGCCTGAATCTGTGAGACTGAGTAGGTCAAAGTGCTGTCTGGAAAACCCTCAAGCCACAGCATTTCCAATTGTTTTCATTCTTTCCCTCCACCAGGATCAGCTCCAGCTGCACAGGTTGGGTTTCTTCTGGTGGGAACCATGCTCTGGGGCCATGGTGGTCAGGAACATCTTCCTGTCCCTACTGCTGCTCCCTGTGGATGTATTCCCAGCTGGTGACATCCCTGCAGAGGAGGACAGCAGCTCATTGCTGACCCTTGGAGCAGCTGCTTCAAAACCCTCTTGGCTTTCTTATTGCTGGACATGAAACATCCACAAGGAGAATACAACCTCAGTGTAATTAATGAGTAATGCAATTCAATCACCTGCAGAGCCTCATGGAAGACACAGGTGAACCACAGCATCCCACAATCTATGGGATTGCTTGGAAGGGACCTCAAGGCCCCTCTGCTCCAACCCTTCTGATATTATTGTTGATCTAAGCTGCTCCAGCACCCCATGGAGCTGAGACTTCAAACTTCCTTAAGTAGAGGAATCCACCACTTCCCCTGGGAGACCATCCCAGTGTCTGACTGTCCTCAGAGTGAAAAAATTGTCCTCTTATGTTCAACTGGGATCTCTCCAGGAGCACCTTGTGCCCACTGGGGACGTTGTGTTCATCAGCAGCTGCCATGGAGCTGAATTCAACATTGAACCTCTTGGGTTGGGTTGGGTTGGGTTGGGTTGGGTGGTGACTGTCCAGCAGGTATTGCATCTCCTGCTTCTTATCTGTTCTCCCAAAAACAGAATCACAGAAAGTGAGGGGTTGGAAGAGACCCCAAAAGATCATTGAGAGCAACCCCCCTGCCAGAGCAGGGTCACCTCCAGCAGGTGACACAGGGACACATCCGGGGGGGGTTGAATGTCCCCAGAGAAGGATACTCCACAACCTCCCTGGGCAGCCTGGGCCAGGGCTCCATCACCCTCACAGGGAAAAATTCTTCCTTATATTTATGTGGAACCTCCTGTGCTCCAGTTTGTACCCATTGCCCCTTGTCCTGTTGCTGTTCACCCTGAGGAAAGCTTCACCCCATCCTCCTAGCACTCACCCCTTACATATTTATAAACATCTCTTTTAGACATATTTGTACACATCTAGAAACAGTCTCTTGAGTGGAGGGAGTCAGAAAATCCCAGATTGGTTTGGATTGGAAGGGACTTTGAGGTTATCTGCCCCAACCCCTGCATGGGCAGGGACCCCTCCCACAGCCCAGGTTGCTCCAAGCCCCATCCAACCTGGGCTGAGACACTGCCAGGGATGGGGCAGCCACAGCTTCCTTGGGCAACCTGGGACAGGGGCTCAGCACCCTCAAATTCAAGAATTTCTTCCCAAGATCTCCTCTCCATCTCCCCTTTCAGCTGAAGAATGTAGCCCCTTGTCCAATCACTACCTGTCCTTATAAATAACCAAGTTTTGATGAGTGAAGGTGGAAAAGGATCCCTATTTTTTTTTTCCATTTTATTTGAATGCCCTCACAGTGAAGAATTTCTTCCTAAGATCCAATCTGAATCTCTCCCCTTCCAGCCTGAAACCTTTCCCCCTCATTCCTACTGTTCTTTAATCTTTAGATCTTTAAATCTTTAACTCAAAACTTGGGTTGGGAGTAACACTGCAGCAGAACTTCCCTGCTGGAGGACACCCAAGGTGTCCCCAAGCTTCACCCCCTGAGGGATGCAGATTTGCCATCCTCAGGCTGGTATCATCATTCAGTAACATCCCTCAACCTCTCCACATCTTCGTTGCCTCTGGAAATCTTCCCAGAAGAAAAAGCTCCAGGACATGGCTGTGAGCAAGCCTGAAATCCAATGTGCTTTTTGTCATCTGGAAATGTTCTTTGAAAGAGCAACCACTTCCTCAGGTGAGAAGAAAATCTGCCTGCTTAGCCCTTGCTGAGATCCTCAGGAATTCTCAGGATCTTTATTTTAGCAAGAAAAATAGCAAGATGAAAACCAAGAGCTGTAGCAGTGGGATGGTTTGAGGAGCACCATGAGCATTCTTCAAGTTTGAAGGAGCTGCTTTTTTGCCCTACAGCTTTTAGTTATCCAGGTAAAAAAAAAAATAAATGAAGTTTTCTTTGAAAGTGAAAAATGAAAAGAACTGCAGGAAGAAAAAAAAAATGCAATATTCAGGCTCTGGAATGATTCCCTGGATTGATCTAAACATCAAGGTATAGCTGAAGTATAAAGTGAACATTATGCTGTAAAAGGGAGCATTCTATTGTCCAAACAAAAGCTGCCAGTAAGGATTTACTACTAATTGAAGCCTTGAACTTCTTCTCCAGTCTGGTCTTTCTTAGGTTTCCCTCTTTGAACTGATTTTTTCTTTTTAAACTGTGTTTTATTTTATTAACAGAAAAAAAGATTAACTAGAATTGGGTCAACCTTGACCTGATTCTTTTACAGGATCTTTATCCAGGTAAAATATTTTGCTTTAAGTAAGGTACATTCCATCAGTTTTTAGTTTAGATGTAGCTAAGCCAGAAGTTAATTAAAGTGGAGGTGTTAATTGTGGACAACTACATCATGTTCTGAATCCTGTGCATAGTTTTTTGGTGGTTTTTTTTTGGGGGGGGAGGAGGGGTGAAAGGTGGGATGTAGACTTGGAGCTTGCTCAAATGAACCTTTTGTAGATGAAATGGGAAGTAATTCAATTATTGTCTGGCAGATCCCAAGTGAGAGCCAAGCTTCAAATGACTGAGCTTAAAAAACTGTCAGAAAATTATTGGAATTTGAATGGAGAGTAAGGTCAGGAGGTCATTTCATGTTCAAGGAGGCTTTGGCTGAATATTATTAGCATGTGATTTGTCTAAAATGAATATCAAGAGGGGATGTGCAGATTGAGGAGGAAATGTCTCTTTTTGCTTTGCCTTCTTTGTTCACCCTCCCTCCCCTTTGATTCTCTCCCATTTTCTCTGAGCTAAATGAGTTGTGATAGAGAGATGCAGACATCCAGAGGAGAAAATAATCCAATAATCCCTTGTTTTCCAAAGCAAAGTGTAAGGAACAGGTCTCTCAAAAGATCTTACATCCCAGTGTCAGCAAAGACAAAGGCAAATCCTTTGATATGGGAAGCTGAAGGAAGTCACCTTGACTCAAGGACTAAGATGAAAAAAGCTGAAGAAAGCTCTGCCAACCTGAAAAGCTCCATTTACAGAATTTCCTCAGTGCCTCACAGTTGGACTGAAGTTTAGAGGGACTATTACATTTCTTGGAGAACCTGCAAATTGCACCTCTCGATGTCACAGTTTTAAGCAGCCCATAAAATAGATTTATTTCTGAGTAGCATTCTGTTTCTAAAGATGAAATCCTTAGTCTGAAAAGAAAATGAAAAATAACTTCATAAACTTTGCTGCCTGCCAGGTTTGTTCTTTTAGGAATTTTTGATATCTCCTTCAGTGTCATCTTTCTTTTCTTCTGTCTTTGTATGATGCAAGGGGGAAACACCTACATTTGTGTATATTCTAGAATCCCAGACTGGTTTGGGCTGGAAGGGACCTTCCAGCTCCTCCAGTTCCAAGCCCTGGATGGGCAGGGACCCCTCCCACAGCCCAGGTTGCTCCAAGCCCCATCCAACCTGGGCTGAGACATGGCCAGGGATGGGGCAGCCACAGCTTCCTTGGGCAACCTGGCACAGGGGCTCAGCACCCTCAAATTCAAGAATTTCTTCCTAAAATCTCACCTAAATCTCCTCTCTTTCCTCTTGAAACCCTTCCCCCTCATCCAATCCCTCCATTCTCTTGTCCAAAGTCCCTCCCCAGTTTTCCTGGAGCCCCTTCAGGCACTGGAAGATGCTCTAAGGTCTCCCCAGAAGTTTCTCCTTCTTCTCCTTCTCCTTCTCCTTCTCCTTCTCCTTCTCCTTCTCCTTCTCCTTCTCCTTCTCCTTCTCCTTCTCCTTCTCCTTCTCCTTCTCCTTCTCCTTCTCCTTCTCCTTCTCTCTCTCCCTCTTCCTCTCCTCCAGACTGAACACCCCCAACTCTCTCAACCTGTTCCAGGCTCTCCCCACCCTCAAATTCCAGAATTTCTTCCCCATCTCCAACCTCAATCTCCCCTTTCTCTCCAACTTTTAACCCATTTCCCTTCTCCTCTCCTTGCCCTCCGGTGTCCAAAGCCCTCCCCCAGCTTTCTTGGAGCCCCTTCAGATATTGGAAGGTTGCTCTGAGCTCCCCTGGGAGCCTCCTCTTCTCCAGGCTGAACAACCCCAATCCCTCAGCCTGGCTTCCCAGGGAGGTGCTCAGCCCTCTGAGCATTTCAGTGGCTCCTCTGGACACCTTCCAGGAGCTCTGTGTCCTTCTGATGCTGGGGACTCCAGAACTGGACACAGGACTCCAGGGGGGGAGAGGTGTAAAAGATGCCACCTCCACCAACATGTGCATACAAATAGTCATGTTAAAATTTATTTACATGTAAAAATTACTGATGTCCACCAATATTTGGAGACTGAAGGTGTGAAAGTCCTTGGGAAGCAGTGGAGGTGGTCACCATGTTTTCAAAGGAAATAATGATGGAGAAAACCATCAGGGTCATTGTTCCCCTTCTCTTGCCTCTGCAGTAGTTTTGAAGGTAGTGGTGATACCTGTGCTGGTCTTTGAGTGCTTTGAGGTCTCTTGTAGGAAAAAGATGAAGTAGCTGAAGTCCCAGGGATGGGAAAGAGAGTCATAGAGTCACAGAATCACTGTATATTTTGATTAGAAAAAGCTTTTAGGATAATCCAGTCCAGTCCAACATGGCCAAGGCCACCACTGCCCCATGGCCCCCAGCACCAGTGCTACATGAGCTTGAAATGGCCCAAGGGTTGGGGACTCCCTGGGCAGCCTGGGACAGGCTCTGACAACCCTTTCCAGGAAGAAATTGTTCCTAATATCCAACCTAAACCTCCCCTGGGCAACTTGAGGCCATTTCCTCTTGTTCTATCACTTATAACCTAGGAGAAGAGACCAACCCCCTCTCACTCCAACCTCCTCCAAGGGAGTTGCAGAGATCCAGAAGTTCTCCCCTCATCCTCCTTTTCTCCAGGCTGAACTCAGGTCCCCCAGCTGCTCCTCAGAAGTTCTCCATAACCTTCTCCATGCTCTCCAGACACCTTCCCCAGCTCCATTCCCCTTCTCTGGACACATTCCAGCCCCTCAATGTCTACCCTCACCAGACTGCCACAAAGCTCTCACCTGACATTTTAAGAATTCAAATGATAGATCTGGAATTTAAATTTGTTATGTAGGTTTTCATCTGTCTTTAGGGAGACTGTCCCCATCCATGGAACACCCATGGACTGTCACTTGGAGTCCATCATGATGCCTGGGAAGGTTGCTGGTTCCAGGAAGGAAACTTCCTCAGGTTTGAATGTTCTTTGCACTTTATTTGTGCTGCTTCTAGAATCACAGAATTGTTTTGGTTGGAAAAGACCTTTAAGATCATGAAGTCCAACCCTGAACCCAGCACTGCCAAGGCCACCACTGCCCCATGGCCTCAGCACCACAGCTCCAGGGCTTGGAAATCCCTCCAGGAATGATGGGGACTCCACCACTGCCCTGGGCAGCTTTGGTCTGACAACACTTTCCAGGAAGAAATTATTCCCAATATCCAATCTAAACCTGGCCTGGAACAACTTCAGGTTGTTTCCTCTTGTTCCATCACTTGTTCCTTGGGAGCAGAGCCCAACCCCTCCTCACTCCAACCTCCTCTCAGGGAGTTGCAGAGATCCAGAAGTTCTCCCCTCCTCCTCCTTTTCTCCAGGCTGAACACCCCCAGCTCTCTCAGCTGCTCCTGCTCAGATTTCTGCTCCAGACCCTTCCCCAGCTCCACTCCCCTTCTCTGGACACACTCCAGCCCCTCAATGTCCTTCTTGTCATGAGGGACCCAAAACTGACCCCAGGATTTCAGGTGCAGCCTCCCCAGTGCCCACCCCATGGGGACAATCCCTGCCCTGCTTCTTCTGGTGTCCACACCAGTGCTGATGGAAGCCAAGCAGGAGGAGAGCATCCTGCAGGTCCACCAGCCCCTGAGGCCAACCCTACAGCCATTTCACAGCACAGCAACTTCCAGCTCGACCTTCACAGCAGGAACATTTCCATTTCCCTTCTCCTCCTGCTTGGAAATCCCCTGTGCCACTGGGATTTGGCTGACTGAGCATCACCTTGGGCTACTGGTGGTCTGTTGCCCACCAAATGGCATTTATCCTTCATCCAGAGGCATTTCCTTAGCCTGAGGGGAGCGTGCCATGTCAGGAAAGATTGAGAAAATGAAAATGGAACCAGATTACAACCAGGAAGGATTCTCAGACTGGTTTCTAGAAGCTTATTCCCATGACATTCCTGCTGGAGTTACCTCTCCAGCTCCTTGTTGGAGTCTTTTAAGCCACTGAGCATCCCTGTCGTGGGAATTAGGAGGCTCTGTGCACTGGAGCAATACTGGTGTTTGTTAATAATTCATTTCTGTGACTCTTTTTTGTTGTGCATTCATGGCCACGAGCAAGTGCTGCAACTTATTGCAGTGAGGGAGGTTTCATTTTGCTAATCCTGCTCTGTTCCCATTTTTTTTTGTGCAGCTTTTTGAGTGCCTGGAGTGAATTCAAAATGCAAGTTGGGGTGGGATTGTCTTGCAGGCTCCTCTGAAGGTGTTTGAGTGCTGGAAAGAAAGAAAATCATCCCCCTGAAATGCCATTTTTGGGGTCTCCTGTACTCTGGCTGGAAAGAGCACCCTGAATACCAAGCAGGGAGGATGCACAAACCTCTTCCTCTCAGTCCACTTAAACCTCTAACTTCTCTTTTCTTTCGTCCTTCTCAACAACTGTGCTTCTTTTTATCATTTGGTCCAACACCTAATGCAAGCCAGACACAGGCAGCAGTTTTCACCCATTTATAATTTATTTGTACCCAAGAAAGTGCAAATGGAGTGATGATTGTGTCAGATGAGGCACTTCTGAAATGCAGCTCTGACTCCATCCTTGTCCTGGAGCTTCTAGAGGCACAGGCAAGGGAAAAAAGGAAAGAAAGTGGGACATGGACATGAATAAAATGCCCTGACCCAGGACACTGAAGTGCTGGAGTGTGTCCAGAGAAGGAGAATGGAGCTGGGATAGCCCATGCCCAGGTGCAATTTAATTATTCCACTCCTGGATGTCCAAAGTGAAGTTCTGCAACCTGTAACCTGCAGGATTTCCATGCTAGCAATAGATGGCAAGATAAAATATATCTGGGGAGGTTATGGCTTTGGTTTGGTTGTGGGTTTTTTTTAATATGACTTCAGCTTTCAGAAGACAGAGTCAGCATAATAAAACTGTCAGAATTTCTGTGTGGGCAGCAGGAGCAGGGCAGGGATTGTCCCCCTGGGGTGGGCACTGGGGAGGCTGCACCTGAAATCCTGGGGTCAGCTTTGGGTCCCTCGTGAGAAGAAGGACATTGAGGGGCTGGAGTGTGTCCAGAGAAGGGGAATGGAGCTGGGGAAGGGTCTGGAGCAGAAATCTGAGCAGGAGCAGCTGAGGGAGCTGGGGGTGTTCAGCCTGGAGAAAAGGAGGAGGAGGGGAGAACTTCTGGATCTCTGTAACTCCCTGAGAGGAGGTTGGGGTGAGGAGGGGTTGGGCTCTGCTCTCAAGGAACAAGTGACAGAACAAGAGGAAATGGCCTTAGGTTGTGCCAGGAGAGGTTTAGATTAAATATTAGAAACAATTTCTTCACCAAAAGGGACCTTCCAGTTCTGGGCCCCTCAGCTGAGGAAGGAGCTTGAGGTGCTGGAGCAGGTCCAAAGGAGGCAAGTGGGCTGGTGAAGGGATCCAGCAGAGATGCTGTGAGGAGAGGCTGAGGGAGCTGGGGGTGTTGAGGCTGGAGAAGAGGAGGCTCAGGGGAGAGCTCATCACTCTCTGCAACTCCCTGAAAGGAGGTTGGAGCCAGGGGGGGGTTGGTCTCTTTTCCCAAGCAACTCTCAGCAAGACAAGAGGCCATGGTCTCAAGTTGTGCCAGGGGAGGTTTAGGTTGGAGATTGGAAAGCATTTCTTTCTGGAGAGGGTGATCAGGCATTGGAATGGGCTGCCCAGGGAAGGGGTGGATTCTCCGTGTCTGGAGCTATTTCCAAAGAGCCTGGATGTGGCACTGAGTGCCATGGGCTGGGAACCACGGGGGGAGTGGATCAAGGGTTGGACTTGAGGATCTCTGAGGTCCCTTCCAACCCAGCCAATTCTATGATTCTTGCCACTCACAGCACTGCCTGGGGCCATGAGAACCAAATGGCCATAAACCCCTTGTGCCTAGATGGAAATCTCCAGCTGCCATGTCTCATGGATGTAAAGTTTTGCATCAGTTTTCCTGTTGATCTTCAGAACTCCACCATCCTTTAGGGAAGGCTCTGGTGGAAATCTGTGTGGGGCTTTCTCTTCCAGCTTTATAACCCTGATTTCCTTTGCTTGGAGAATTGCTCCTTCTGTGCTAACTCGGGGGTGGAGGGAAGGCTAATTAATTAAGCAGTAATTGTTGTCAAGTCAATTGGTGCTACCATTGAACATTTGACTTGTTTACTATCCTGAAAGAAAGAGGAAGGAGTTAATGATCTAACAAATTGTGCATCCATCATGAGAGACTTGTTTGGAAAGAACAGTTTTATTTATGAGCTGTAAAAGACTCCTTTTTTTTTTTTTTTTCCCTCAATAAAAACCCCAAACCCAACATATTTTGAAGAAAGATCATTGAGGTTTGTTTTTTGTTTGGTTGTTTGCTTTTTGTGAAATTGTCACCAGGTAGCTGTGGAGACAAATGCACTGCCTAATAAAGCTTAATGACTGATTTTCCCATTAATCAGAATTAAGAATGTGCTTCATTAAGATAATTAACCGAGCCAGTTGCTTAACTGACAGTAGACACAAATTCCCCAGTTAGTTGCTTTCCTCTGAATAAAACTCACTAACCCAGCACTGCTGGGGAAATAGAAGGACTATTAAAATCTCCTGGCCCACATTAGGTCCATGACTGCATCAGATCCATACTGGGGACAATGTTGGGATGTTCTGGGTGGCCCTGGCCCCAAACCTTGGTTTTTGTCATCGGAAGCTCACAAATATTTGCTGCTCTCCATCTCACCAGCAGCAAATGGTCCTTTATCTTCTCATTCCTGAAAAATCAGGTTTTTTTCATTGTAGGTGTTTTCTCACCCAAGAACCATGAACTCCTCCAAGGGGGAGGAGTCCTTGTCAGAATTTCTGGCATCTCTTTGGTCACTGAATGACCAAATTCTCTTCACTGAGGCTTTGAAGTGGGGTCAGGAGTCCTGGGTCCCTCCAAAGGCAGGAATGTGTCAGGTTAAGATGCTCTGGGTCCATCTGTAAGCAAAATATGAATTTAGGGGATCACCTGGGAGCTCTAAAACCTGAATTATGAAATATATTGTCCTGTTGTAACATCTTGGTGTAAATCCTTCCCTTCCCAGCTCTCAGTGCCTTCAATCGTAACGCGGCGAAGCCATCAGGGAGCAGAAGACTCTTGACAGGAGATGACTCTGGAGCTAACGTGTGGCAATGGTCTCACATTTCCTTTTTTCTTTTTGTCCTCAGAGTTCCCAGTCTTCCACCATGAACCCTGTTTACAGCCCCGTCCAACCTGGGGCTCCCTATGGAAACCCCAAGAACATGGCATATACAGGTAGGACCCCTCTTCGTGGTTCTTGTGTGGGTGTCCAGGTGTGGTCATGGATGGTTGTTGGATGATTGTTGGATGGTTGTTGGATGGTTGTTAGATGGTTGTTGGTTGATCCCTTAATGAAGTTCCCATCAAGGAGCTTCATGGGGCCATGACTTGAAGGAAAAAGTCTTGAGCAAGGCCTGTGCAGAGAGGTTGGGGAGGAGAAATAGGTCTGAATTCATAAGAGGACACCCTGGAAATTTTAAAGAAAAGGATCAAGAGGGGATTTCTTTAGAAAAAGGTGTTGAGGGAGTCAGCTGAGCATTAGAGAGCTTGGCTCCTAAAGTGAACCAAGTGATTTGGGTGCTCGTGCTGGAATAATCCTGCCTTGGAAATGAGGATCCCACAAACAGGAGCCCATTCTTTGGAGAAAGTGCAGTTATTGGTGGTGGTGTAAGGTGCTTTATTGACTGAGTTTGTCTGTTTGTTGAGCTAATCTTATGTGAACAGCAAGTCTGATGTCTGTTTGAAGTTGATCTTTGGAGCTGAGTTGTTGAAAGATGTCATTTTTAATACTTGAAAAAAAAAAGTGTTGGCCATAATTATGTAACTCCTGGGGAACTGACGTGTGCTGAGATGGAAAGAATTCAGCTCAGGGGGAATTAGTGCTTTGGAAAAAAGAAATCTCAGCTTCTGTGTATCTGTGGTTTTCTCCCTGGATTACCTTTACCATGAGTTCCTCTGATCTCATAAGCACCTTACAAAACCAGGCTTGGAAAACTCCTTCTTCAAACGTTTTGTTGCATCTCCTTAGCTCTGAAGTGTCCCCTGGCCCTCAGGTTTTCTTCTTTCCCTTGGATGTGGTGCTTGCACACATGGAATTTCACCTCAGGTGTGGAATTCCTTGGGAATGGGCTTTCCTTGGAGGAGAATGACCCTCAGCAGATGGAAATGAACATCAAATATTCTTCAGCTGCTTCAGTGCCAAAATATTCTCCTTGACTTGGTGGATGTTTCAGCTGGTAGGACATTAGGGTTGGCTGGGAGAAGACCTTTCTGATGCTCTGTTGAGCCCCTCAAAGGCTTTTCTTTGCCCCATTTTTCTTCACCCTTTCTTTTTCCCCATCAAATCCATGCATTCTGCTTTGCTTGGGATGACTTTGGTCTCAGAGTCAAAGCACTAGAAGCTTGGAAAAAAAAATACAAATTAATCTCTATGAATAAAAGTCTCTTCAAAACCACCACCATTGTGAGAGAACTGCAAGCTCCAGCAGTGCTTGAGTGGTAGAATGAGCTGCTAAGTGCACAGTTATTTTCCTGCCCTGGAAATCACAGCAATTTTGTGCTTTCCAGCACAAGGATGGGTTTGGATAAGAGTTTGCTTCTCAACCACTTTGCTTTTTTTCTTTTGGCATGTTCCACCTTCATGTCCACTCAATGTAGGTTTTTATTTCCTTTCATCCAACCCTGAATGCTTTTGAGGCTGCTTTCTGGCACTTGGTAAGGCAATTTTATTTAAATATTGAGGTGCAGGCTGAGTGGATTTTGTACCTTGACCTTTATGGAAGGGGATTTTCAGAGGGTGATTTTTGATTTGAGGTGATTTTTGATTCAAAGGGTGGTTTTTTGATTTTGAATGTATTCTATGTGATGGCATCCATAGGGGGTTATCTTCTAAAATAATCTGCTGGCCAATCACCAGGAAGTTTAAATATATAAAGTTGTTTTCTACCTTGGCCAACTTGGGCCAACTCTGGTAGGAATCATGGACCTCAAACCATTGGACTTCAAGCATTTCTCCTCCAGAACTGGTGGTGAACGAAGAGTAAGGAGATGTGCAGGATGATTTTGGAGGAAAAAGCTGGAAGTAGAACAGACTGGAAAAAAACAATCTAACAGTTTGTCAGTGAAAAAGGATGGGAAGATTGAAGGGAGTATTGATGGGGGAACACCAAAGCAGAAACTGAGCCATGGAATCCTGGAATCATTTTGGTTGGAAAAGACTTTGAAGATCATCAAGTCCAAACATGACCCCAGCATGCTGCAAACCCCATATTAATGCTTGGTTTTGGCATTGCAGAGGTGCAAGGGAAGGAGCCTGACATCCCAAAACTAGCTAATAATTAAAAAAGTCTTGAAATGAAGAGCTGCTTTCTTTGCTGGGCAAACAGTATCACAGAGCCTTTTAAATATGCATTTGGTGGATTATTTAATGAAAGACCTCAAGTTTTATTGCAAAAAAGGAGGAGAAAATATAAATTTTATCCTTGCCAAGGAGGCAAGTGGGCTGGTGAAGGGATCCAGCAGAGATGCTGTGAGGAGAGGCTGAGGGAGCTGGGGGTGTTGAGGCTGGAGAAGAGGAGGCTCAGGGGAGAGCTCATCACTCTCTGCAACTCCCTGAAAGGAGGTTGGAGCCAGGGGGGGGTTGGTCTCTTTTCCCAGGCAACTCTCAGCAAGACAAGAGGCCATGGTCTCAAGTTGTGCCAGGGGAGGTTTAGGTTGGAGATTGGAAAGCATTTCTTTCTGGAGAGGGTGATCAGGCATTGGAATGGGCTGCCCAGGGAAGGGGTGGATTCTCCGTGTCTGGAGCTATTTCCAAAGAGCCTGGATGTGGCACTGAGTGCCATGGGCTGGGAACCACGGGGGGAGTGGATCAAGGGTTGGACTTGAGGATCTCTGAGGTCCCTTCCAACCCAGACAATTCTATGATTCTATGGAAAAGACAGGATACTCCAGAGGGTGACCTCAACAGTTATTAGAAACCTGTTGTGTCTCCTGCAGGCTCCATCTAAATGATTCTTGCTTTTGATGCTTGGGCTTCATTTACATGGCTTGAAATCACATCATTTAGGTACCTACCAGTTTCTCAGGCAGCCACAAGCTATTCTGGAGATTATTTAAACTCACAGAGACAAACAAAATAGACTTTTCATGGGAGGAGCATAAAGGTAAAAGCTTTGGACATGCTTCCTTCTCAAATCACTTTGGTAACTGCTGAAACATGCAGCAAGGTTCGTCTGGAGGGGATGGTGATTGACACTGCAGGAGCAAAACCCTGCTGTGAAAACTGAATTATTGAATGTCAGGGGTTGGAAAGGAACCTCTGGAGATCATTGAGTCTAAACCCCTTCCAGAGCAGGATCACCCAGAGCAGGTTGCACAGGATGGTGTCCAGGTGGGTTGGGAATGTCTGCTGAGATGGAGACTCCAAAACCTCTCTGGGCAGCCTGGGCCAGGGCTCTGCTACCTGAAAATTAAAGAAATTCCTCCTCGTGTTTAGATGGAACTTCCTGTGATCAAATATGTGCCCGTTACCTCTTGTCCTGTCACTGAGCACCACTGAGCACCCATCCTGCTGACACCCACACTTTGATACTGAAAAAAAAGCAGCACCCATCCCATGAAGCCAGGCTGAGGGATTGGGGTTGTTCAGCCTGGAGAAGAGGAGGCTCCCAGGGGAGCTCAGAGCAACCTTCCAATATCTGAAGGGGCTCCAAGAAAGCTGGGGGAGGGCTTTGGAGACGGGGGGGGTAGGGAGAGGAGAAGGGAACTGGGTTAAAAGTTGGAGAGAAAGGGGAGATTGAGGTTGGAGATGGGGAAGAAATTCTGGAATTGGAGTGTGGGGAGAGCCTGGAACAGGTTGAGAGAGTTGGGGGTGTTCAGTCTGGAGGAGAGAAGTGAGGAGGGGAAGAGGAGGAAAGTGGAAGGGGAAGGGGAAGGAGAAGGAGAAGGAGAAGAAGGAGAAGGAGAAGAAGGAGAAGGAGAAGGAGAAGGAGAAGGAGAAGGAGAAGGAGAAGGAGAAGGAGAAGGAGAAGGAGAAGGAGAAGGAGAAGAAGGAGAAGGAGAAGGAGGAGAAGGAGAAGGAGAAGAGAAGGTTCTGGGGAGCCCTTGGAGCATCTTCCAGTGCCTGAAGGAGCTCCAGGAAAGCTGGGGAGGGACTTTGGACAATGGCCTGGAGGGATGGGATGAGGGGGAAGGATTTCCAGCTGCAAGAGGGGAGATGGAGAGGAGATCTTGGGGAGGGAGAAATTCTATAATTTGAGGGTGCTGAGCCCCTGTGCCAGGCTGCCCAAGGAAGCTGTGGCTGCCCCATCCCTGGCAGTGTCTCAGCCCAGGTTGGATGGGGCTTGGAGCAACCTGGGCTGTGGGAGGGTCCCTGCCCATCCAGGGGTTGGGACTGGAGGAGCTGGAAGGTCCCTTCCAACCCAAACCAGTCTGTATTTCTATGATTCAATGTATTGTACCACATCAGCAGCAAAGAGTGCTTGAGTGCTGTTTACTATTTAATTAAACCAGACTATAATTAACTCAGAGCTTCATGGAAGCTGTCGGTTTAATTGGGGGTAACTTTAAAACGTATTTAAAGGCTCTTGTTTGCTTTTTTATTAGTAGCAGAAATCACTTCACCTGCTCCAAATGTGAGCTGCTGAACCTCCTGGTTGTCCTTTGGGATGTTATCCTTCCCATTTTCTGGCATCCACTTTCAGTAAGGCACCAGCCCTGCAGCAAACAGATCAGCTCGTTGGTGTGGAATCAGGGATGAAGAATCAGCCTCTCTTGGAGCCTGTTTGACTTCAAGCATGAAACTATAAAAGTGTTTGTTACTACTCACCCTGTTATCATTTCCCCTACCAGCTGCTGATTAATATGCTGATAAGATGCTGTGATTCATGAACCTCCAGCAGCCTGGCTTGATTTTCATCCTAGTTCTTACAAAATAATAAATTTTAATAACACCCAAGAGCCCAAAGATGTGAAGCAGGTTTGTAAATCCCCAAAGAGTTTGTGTCACCCCACTCCAGTGCACAGCACTTCCCAGGCCCTGCTACACCAGGAGGCTCTGGAGCATCCGTGCTCAGAAGAGAGGGTTTTTTTCTGGTTTATTTTCAGCATGTCATGAAGCAAAGGTTCTCTTGCTCCTCACAGTTATTGAAGGTAAAAGCTTTGATTTAGTAGATTAGGGGAAATTTTTAAAGGGAGGATGCTGAGCCCCTGTCCCAGGTTTCCCAGAGAAGCTGCCCCATCCCTGGCAGTGTCTCAGCCCAGGTTGGATGGGGCTTGGAGCAACCTGGGCTGTGGGAGGGGTCCCTGCCCATGCAGGGGTTGGAACTGGAGGAGCTGGAAGGTCCCTTCCAACCCAAACCAGTCTGGGATTCTTTCATTCTATGATTCAGGACTTCCAGGAGTCCAGGGAGAAATTGTTTGGTGTGAGGGTGCTGAGCCCCTGTCCCAGGTTGCCCAAGGAAGCTGTGGCTGCCCCATCCCTGGCAGTGTCTCAGCACAGGTTGGATGGGGCTTGGAGCAACCTGGGCTGTGGGAGGGGTCCCTGCCCATGCAGGGGTTGGAACTGGAGGAGCTGGAAGGTCCCTTCCAACCCAAACCAGTCTGGGATTCTTTCATTCTATGATTCAGGATTTCCAGGAGTCCAGGGAGAAATTGTTTGGTGTGAGGGTGCTGAGCCCCTGTCCCAGGTTGCCCAAGGAAGCTGTGGCTGCCCCATCCCTGGCAGTGTCTCAGCACAGGTTGGATGGGGCTTGGAGCAACCTGGGCTGTGGGAGGGGTCCCTGCACATCCAGGGGTTGGAACTGGATGATTTTTCAGGTCCCTTCCCACCCAAACCAGTCTGGGATGTAAGATTGTCAGTATTCATCTGCTGAGCATCACCCCAGCCACACCACCCTTCCCAGCATCAATGTTCTCAGAATTCCTATCCTGCTCCAAGGATGCCCAGGGAGGTTGTGGCTGCCCCATCCCTGTCCCTGTCTCAGCCCAGGTTGGATGGGGCTTGGAGCAACCTGGTCACAGAATTATGGGATTATTCTGGTTGGAAAAGACAATTTAGATCAAGTCCAACCATCAACCTAACTCTACTGAGTCCCAACTCTACCATCATTTCACTCTTCCAAACCAGGTCCCTCAGCACCACATCTTTTAAACCCCTCCAGAGCTGGTGATTCAACCCCTTAATAACCCTTTTTGTGAAGAAGTTTCTTCTAATATCAAATCCAAACCTCCCCTGACACAACTTGTGGCCATTTCCTCTCATTGCAGAGAGACAGGGATCTATTGGGAGGTGTCCTTGGAAGGGGTTGGATCCAGATGATCTTGTAGATCCCTTCCAACTCCAACCATTCTGATTCCTTTGGCACATCAACCCCTCCCAGCCATGATTAACCTGACCTGGATGATCTTTAAGGTCCCTTCCAACCCAACCCATTCTCTGATTCTTTGCTTTATGTTCCCTGGGATCCTCCATAGGATCCCCCACACCCTCCAGAAGAGTGAGAAGGTTTTTGGGGTTTTTTTTGCCAGGTGAAACCTCAACATTTGTTCCTAGATAATGATTAACCACAGGACTTGGCATCACCTGCCCTCTGGCCATTGGGATTGTTGGCAGGAGAGGAGGTGTTGGGTTCTCACGTGGGTTCTTGTCCTAATCTGGATCATTTTTATTCCTCTTTGAACCTCAGACATCAGCTGCACACCTGAGGACTGACCTGATTTCTGCTGGGCTGTTCATTTGATTTATTGCTGATTTTAAAGCTGCCAGCCTCCAATTTTGTAGAAGGTGGAAGGATGTTCTGATAGGATTTCTGCAGTTAAGTTTTAATCCTCCTTTGCATACTCTTTGTGGGACAGAGATAACTCCAGGCTTGATTTCAGCCTTTCTTATTAACTTAAAATGAAAATTTTGCTGGATTATTCCCTGGAAAGTCTGGGCCTTTGATAACAGATTAGCTCTTTGGCCAAGGAAACCAAGTTCCTTCAGAACCTCTGTGAGCCAAGAGGATAAATTAGACTTTTTTTTTCCTTTTTTTTTTCTTTTTGGCATTCCTCAGCACATCAGCACTGATGCTGAAGTGCTCTCCCCCTCCCCTTCCCATGCTGGTGGAGGATTTCCATGCACATCCCCTTCCATTGACTGGGAAATGCAATTTCTGGATTTAATGAGGTGATCCATTGCTTCCCAGTTCTGTAAAACAGGAATTTTAAACCGTGTTCAGGGTGTTGAATTGATTTCAGGGTGATTAAAAATGGATGAAGTGGGTGCAGTGAATATTTTTTCCTCTGCTGGTTCTTCATGTTTATGAATTGGTGTCTATAGAGCAGCCAGGAAAATCAGACTTGGCTGGGAGAAGAATGAGCTCTGACTTGTGTAGACTCTTGTTATTTTTATGCTTAAATGCATATTTATCTTCTGTACAGGAATATTTCCAAGCAACTTAGGGCATTTCTCAATGTTGGAAGCTGTTTGTGTTTCAGTGCCCTGGTTGGCCAGTGATGGGTAATTCACCATCTTCCTAATAAATTGGACTTTCTCAAAGTCATCAAAAGCACAAAACCCCTGAGGAAAGGAGGGACAAGTTGTTTTTTTGCTTTGGTGAGCTGGGGAGAAAGAAGCAGAGGGGGTTTGGGTGAAATGAGGGGTATTTAGGAGAGGATGCAATAGTTGTAGGCTGTGTTAATGTGGTTCTGCCAATGGCAGCACCATTGGACAACGGGCATGGAGGTTCAGGTGTTCAGTTTTGGGTCACTTCTGACAAGAAGGACATTGAGGGGCTGGAGTGTGTCCAGAGAAGGGGAATGGAGCTTGGGAAGGGTTTGGAGCACAAATCTGAGGGAGCTGGAGCCAGGGTTGGGGGACATTGGTCTCTTGCCCCAAGGAACAAGTGATGGGACAAGAGGAAATGGCCTCAAGTTGCACCAGGGGAGGTTTAGGTTGGATATTGGGAACAATTTCTCCCTGGAAAGGGTTTTCATTCCCTGGCCCCATCCCTGGAGGGATTTCCAAGCCCTGGAGCTGTGGTGCTGAGGCCATGGGGCAGTGGTGGCCTTGGCAGCGTTGGGTTCATGGTTGGAGTCAATTCTCTTAAGGGTTTTTTCCAACCCAAAAAATCTTTCCAACCCCCTCCAGGTTGGACTCAGGTAACTCTGCAACATTCATGGTGGTGCCCAGAAGGGTGGGGGATGTTTACCTGTGGTTCAAGACCAGAAATCTTCCAGTTTAGTGTAAGAACTGGAGGGCTTCTTTGAAGAAAATAATTCTCAACATTTCCTGACAGCTGCTCCTAGGCTCAGCTGGGTTGGAGGATGCTTCAGCTGCTGCCAACCTTCCCAGGAGTTTCACAGAAAACTGGAGGGACATCCCTCACCCCTTGTTTTAGAACTGTTTGTGTAAGGTTTTACAGGCTTTTGAGTTTTTTTTCCCTGCCTTGTAAATCCACAGAATTGTCTCAGATCTTAAGAGCAAACAAAACTCCTGTTCTGTTTTCCTGAATGACCCCATTGTGTGCCTTTTAATCCTTGGTGCTCAGCTGGTACGTGGGGCTGCTTTCTGCTCTGCCTCATTTCTTGGCTACAATATTGATTTTGTTTTTCCCTGTAGTGGCAAAGAAATAGAAAGATTAAATGACTAAGGCTGGAGAAAATGGGGATAAGGCACAGAAGAAGAAAAAAAAAATTGGTGGAAATAAAGAGATGGCCTTGGAAATGTGTTTTGAAGGGGAAAGTGCTCCTTGATTTAAGGAAAATTAAAGGTGATGGGAGAATTTTCTTTTGTGGTGGTGACTTTGGCACAGCATGGGCACATAACCTGAAATTTTGCACTCCCCTGGAGAAGAAATAAGCTTTCTTTTTAAGCATGAACCCTAGCAAAGCTCTGCCTTATGTAGCAAGCAGACAAATTCTGCCCAGCGAGTTGGGCTTTTAAAATGTTCAGACCTGAAATTGCTGAAGGTGTTGGGTGTTTTTCTTTTCCTTTTTGTTTTCATTCTTGGTCTCTGTGTGGCATAGATTGAATCTCCTTTTTGGTGGCTTTGTTCTTTTACAGCATGTTCCTGAGCAATCTTGCTTTCTTTTAGCCATGGTCCTGTTGTTTTGCACTGGTTTTACATTGGTTTTACACTGGTTTTACAACCTTTTGAAAGGGTGCCCAGGGAAATTGTGGCTAAGCCATCCCTGGAAGTGTTCAAGGTCAGGTTGGATGGGGCTTGGAGCAACTTTGTCTGGTGGGAGGTGTCCCCAGCCATGGAAGGGGGGGTTGGAACTAATTGATCGTTAAGGTCCCTTCCAACCCAAACCAGTCTCTGATTCTTTTCCTATAGATTTCTTTACTTCCATGGATTTTCCTACATGTTGCCTTTACTTCTCTGCCTCTGTAGAAGCACTCCAAGATCATATTGATCATCTTGGTGTCATCTTTTACTTTGGTTCTTCACACTTCTTGCTCAACTTAGGAAAGTTCTGCTCGTGATCCATCAAATCTTACACTTATTTTGGCCTTGTTGCTTTCCAACCCCCTATGGTTATTTTCTTCCCACCCCATACCTATCTCTGGATGTCCAGTTTGCCCCTTTTGAGACATTTCATGATGTGGGTGGTGGTCCTGCCATGAATCCCCTCTCTCCCAAGGTGATTTTGGGGACTTTCTTTAAGTCCCAATCTCCCGCATCTCCTTTCACGACGCTTTGTGGTCTCTCTTCCAGTGGCAGAAAAAAAGAAATTAGATCACTTTTTAAAAATCCTTCCTCCTGGCCATGAAAAGCCCCAGCAGCAGCTGGCACAGGTCTCTCAGCAGTGCCTAAATGGGTCAGTGTTTCTCTGCAGAGCTCTTGGGGAGCCTCTGCCACGGGTACCACGAAGCTGGAGCCTGACCTTGGCTTTCTGTGAATTGGGGATGGGGAAAGGCTCACAAAAAAAATTAAAATCTCTCCCAGCTCTGCAACCCCACTCCTGCTGAGGATCTCTCAGCTGAAAGTTAAAACCTCACCAAGTCCAAAACAAATGGGCTTTCTGTACATTTTTTTTCCTCTCACTTGCTGCTCCAATCCATACCCTGGCTTGTTTTTTTCTGTGCATACTTGCACACCACACTCTCACTACCTCTGAAATCCCCAGGTGCTTCAATTAAATGATGAAAATAAAACTCCAGTGCTGCCTCACCATTGAAAACCCTTCCTCTTTGCTGCCTTTCCTCCCTGCCTTCCCTCCCCTCCTTTTTTTTTCTTTTTCTTATGTCTCACCCAGCAAAAAAGGGGTTGGATGCTTGTGGTATTTTTGCTTTCTGAAGGTAACAAATTAAAATCTCACAGCTGGACTTCTGGAAACACGTTTCTAGATTAAATATTGAATTTTTTTCCCCTCTCCTGGCACGCAATTATTTTTTTACACCATGCTCACTCAACGTGGTGGAGTGCAGGAGCCTGGACGTGGAGAAACGTGAGGTGTTACAGGGTCATAAAGAAAAAAAAAAAAGACTTGGATCAGCTTCAGGAAAGGTTCCCTGGTTTGCAGCAGATCTCTGAATTCTAAAGTCTGGTTTTTGGGACTGTGCTTTACACCTGAAATCTCTTAGTGGGGATCAGGTTCCCCAGAGTGGCATGGTTGAGCTCTGGGCTTCTTTATCTGGGTTTTTTACTGATGCCTTGGACTGAGCCCCAAACCCAGAGCTGCTCACATGCAAACGTGTTGGTAGACTTATTTTAAAGCCTCTCCACTCTCCTCTCTCCCTGGCATTCAGCCTCATTTCATCTAATGCAGCACTGGGCTAGAATTTTAATGTCTCTGCAGCCAGTGATGATTTATTAGATCCCAAAGCCCTGGCTCAGAGTGCAGGAAGAAAATGTTGCATCAGTTGAGCTGCCTTGGCACTGCTCAAATAAACAAGTCCTGAAAGACTCTTCAGTCTTAGGGACTTTTTTTTTTTAAAATTCACCCCCATTGCTCCTTCCCCCATCCCTGACCCCTCAGGTTTTGCTTTTTTCCTTGCAGGAATTGCCATCTCCAGGTCTTCTTTGGGATATTTTGGTCAGCATCCATGCTGGATAAAACTCTTTGAATCCCTTTGTGGTGGGGCTGAGCAGGAGCTGTCATCTACAAGTTAAAAAGTGAAACTTTTGATGCAGAGGGAAAGGTTGGGCTCCTGGTGAGGAACTGGAGGATCTGTAGCATCCTGGTGTCCCCCTGGTCCTTGTTGTGGCCAAAAAAGTGCCACCAGCTCAGCACCTCTTTGGGATGGCATGGGGGACATTGGAGCCTGGAGCTGAGATCTCCAGGGGAATATTTTACCTTGCTGTGAGTTTTTGGGGATTTCAGAAAACGTTGTTTTTTCATGGAGCTTCTGGTACCCTGCAGATCTTTATTTAACTGGAAGGGAGATTGTGTCACTGCTTGAAACATCCACTCAGGACAAGGCACATTGATGATTTAGATGAGGGGACTGAGTCCACGTTTAGCAAATTCACAGATGACACCAAGCTGGGGGGAATGTGGATCAGCTGGAAGGCAGGAGGGCTCTGCAGAGGGACCTGGAGAGACTGGAGAGTTGGGCTGATCCCAATGGGATGAGGTTCAAGACAAGAACCCCCTGGGGAGCTGCAGGCTGGGCACAGAGTGGCAGAAAGGGAGCTGGGATTGGCAGGAAGCTGAAGAGGAGGCAGCAGTGTGGCCAGGTGGCCAAGAAGGCCAATGGCATCCTGGGCTGGCTGAGGAAGAGCGTGGCCAGCAGGTCCAGGGAAGGGATTCTGCCCCTGTGCTCAGCTCTGGGGAGGCCACAGCTTGAGTCCTGTGTCCAGTTCTGGGCCCCTGAGCTGAGGAAGGAGCTTGAGGTGCTGGATCAGGTCCAAAGGAGGCAAGTGGGCTGGTGAAGGGATCCAGCAGAGATGGTGTGAGGAGAGGCTGAGGGAGCTGGGGGTGTTGAGGCTGGAGAAGAGGAGGCTCAGGGGAGAGCTCATCACTCTCTGCAACTCCCTGAAAGGAGGTTGGAGCCAGGGGGGGGTTGGTCTCTTTTCCCAGGCAACTCTCAGCAAGACAAGAGGCCATGGTCTCAAGTTGTGCCAGAGGAGGTTTAGGTTGGAGATTGGAAAGAATTTCTTTGTGGAGAGGGTGATCAGGCATTGGAATGGGCTGCCCAGGGAAGGGGTGGATTCTCCGTGTCTGGAGCTCTTTCCAAAGAGCCTGGATGTGGCACTGAGTGCCATGGGCTGGGAACCACGGGGGTGGACTGATGGACTCAATCCCCTCATCTAAATCCTCACTCAAGATATTAAACAGCACTGGGCCCAACACTGATCCCTGGGGGACACCACTAGTGACCGGCCGCCATTTGGATGCAGCCCCGTTCAGCACCACTCTCTGGGCCCGGCCCTCCAGCCAGTTCCTAACCCAGCACAGAGTGCTCCTGGCTGATCCATGGGCTGACAGCTTTTTCAGGAGAATCCTGGGGGAGATGGTGTCAAAAGCCTTGCTGAAGTCCAGGCAGACCACATCCACAGCCTTCCCCTCATCCACCAGTCGGGTCACCCGATCATAAAAGGAGCTCAGGTTGGTCAGGCATCACCTGCCCTTTCTTAACCCATGCTGGCTGTAGAATTTTTATTTATTTTTTTTTTTCAGCAGACAGCACTTTATCCCTGCTTTGCTTTTCCCCAGCTGTCTCCTTCCTTCCAGGCAGGAATGTGAAATTTTCCCATCGTGGATGTTGGCCCCGTGATGAATAAAGATGAAGTGGAAGCCAAATGCTTTCCCATTAATTTCCAACTTTGGTGATCATGACAACAGGTTACAACTCCCTTCATTGCCATGACAATCTCCTGCAAAATTGTTAAAAATGTCCTCTTCCAGTTATTTTTAGCTTGGCCTCCATTCCCATGGAGACCAACTCTCAGTTGAAGTCTTTGATGCTTTGTGCTTGGAGCTTTTCCTGAGATCTCCCAGAAGGATGCAAGTCAGGAAAGGCAGAGGTCAACCTGTCCCTCCATCAGCCCTTCCAGGAATGGTCTGGACAGTGCATTTTTCTAATGTTTTATTCTATTATGTGCATTTCTGCTTCTGTTTGTTTGATATCTGATTTTTAATCTCCACCTTTGTTGCAGTTGCCTGAGCACTCCTGTTCTTTGCATGTCACCCCTCTGGTTGCAATAAATTCTGCCTTGAAACCTTCAGGTTCTGCCTAGGACATGAGAAAAAATGTACAAGAATAAAAAAAAAAACCCAACAGTTATAGGAGTAAGCATTGCACTTAAAATGGTAATTTACTTTTTGTTGCTCTGTGGTTTTTTTGGAGAAAAAATCACAGAGAAATGAAGTTTTCTCTAACAGTTCACAAAGGCAGTTTTATGGATTAACATCTGCTCAATCAGCTAAAAAATAACTAGCTTATCAGGAAGCAATATTTAAGGAAATAAAACTACTTTGCCATCCTCTCTTTTTCCTCTGCTTTCCTCTTCTCCCCAAGTAACCACTTCAGGTGATCCATGGGAGTCTCCTCCTCATCAGCTGAGATTAAAAATGAAAAAGGAGGAAGTGGGACAGCAGAAAAGCAGGTTGGGTTTGTTTCCTAAAATCTGTGCAAGGCTGGTTGTCAACTGCTTTTTATTTAGGAAGGATTTTTATTTAGGAAGGATTTCTCTGGAGTTAAAAAATGGGAAACCTGAAATGGCCTCATCACTTGTGCTGTGATGGAGAGAGGAGAGCAGGGAGGGGATGCTCTGGGCTGGGGAAAAAGTGGCACAGGTTGCTCAGAGGGGTGGTGGGGACCACATCCAAGGTCAGGTTAGGTTGGGCTCTAAGCATCCTGGTCTGGTTGAAGATGTCCTTGGTTATGGCAAGGGGTGGTTTGGATAAGATGAGTTTTGAAGGTCCCTTCCAACCCAAACTATTTTATGATCCTGTGATTTCTCCTTCATGTTGGTTGCATTCCAGTGGTTTCAGGACTAAACAAAGAGAGAGAAAACAAGCTGTGTAAAACCCAGGCATCTCCAGGAAATTTTCTCTCTGCATTGGCAGTTCCTTGGAGAGTGGGCTTGTAAAGATTTTGCAGAAGTGTAAAATATCTGCAGCTATTTCCAAGATTTCTTGTTAAAGAAACAACCTCACAGTAAAGTGGAAGAGCTCATTCTATCAGCAAATAAGCATGGCAAACAGCTCCAGGCAGCTGGTGCATTTTTTTTTCCTTGGACACCAAGTCATCCTGTGCAAGAATCTGTTCTTAAATATTTCTTTTTACCATGATAAACAAATCTTGGAAGCCTTGAGAGCAAGGAACAATGTAGAGCAATAACTTCTGAAAGTATGATGCTGTTTGTGACCCTCAAAGAATATTGCTGGTATTTATTATAATAATCTTGTGATAATTTGGGGACTTTTTTCCATCTCACTGGGTCTGCTGCTGCTGCTGGGTTGGTTCCTGGCCTCTTAGTGACACTTCCAGGTCCTGTCCCTGTAAAGGAATTTTGCTCTGGTTTAGAAATATATTGAGTATCAAGGTGGGTCTTGAGTTCAGAGCTTTAAATTTCCTCTCCTCAAGCACTGAATGTATTTTTTATTTTTTTTTTTTGCCAGGTGAATTCCCAGCCCTGAATTCCCAGCAGTGTTTCCCTCCTGTACCCCATCTGAGCTCTTTTTTAGTAGAGTGTCAGCTCCTTGCCTACTGAAAAACCTCAGCTGAGTTTTCCATCATCTTTTTCCACCTTCAGCTCTCTCCTTCAGCCTCCTGGATGTGACTTTGAGTTTCACCTCCTCCATCAATGCAGGAGCCTTTGTCACCCTTTCTCTTCCAGAGGTTTTGCTTTTGCCCTCTCCCAGCTTTCTGTGAGGTTCCCATGGGGATGTGGCCTTGTTCTGTTTTTCCTTCAGTTGCAGAAAATATGGAAAATGGATACAAATTAAACTGAAAGCTTCAAATTGACAGTTTGTGGGTTTTCAGCTTAGACTTGTTTCTTCTTGAGCTCTACAAAACCCAGCTTTTCTCATCTGTCTTTTTGTATGCTTGCAGCTCAGGATCTTTCTCCCACCAAAGTTTTTCCATCTCTTCCTCTTTTTTCTTTTCTGGATTCCCATGAAAAGCACTTAAGTGCTTCATCTCCCACCAAAGCTGGAAAACTCCAGCTTATCTTTACCCCAGGACTTTATTGAGGTTTCCAGCTTGCTTCTCTCTTCTTTTCTTTCTCATTTTATTCTGAAAGACTTGAAGAACAGAATCCCAGAACCCCAGACTGGTTTGGGTTGGAAGGGACCTTCAGGATCATTGAATTCCAACCCCTGGATGTGCAGGGACCCCCCCGCCCCACAGCCCAGGTTGCTCCAAGCCCCATCCAACCTGGGCTGAGACACTGCCAGGGATGGGGCAGCCACAGCTTCCTTGGGCAGCCTGGGACAAGGGCTCAGCACCCTCAAATTCAACACTTTCTCCCTAATAACTCATAGAACCATAGAACTGGCTGGGTTGGAAGGGACCTCAGAGATCATCAAGTCCAACCCTTGATCCACTCCCCCCGTGGTTCCCAGCCCATGGCACTCAGTGCCACATCCAGGCTCTTTGGAAATAGCTCCAGACATGGAGAATCCACCCCTTCCCTGGGCAGCCCATTCCAATGCCTGATCACCCTCTCCAGAAAGAAAGTCTTTCCAATCTCCAACCTAAACCTCCCCTGGCACAACTTGAGACCCTGCCCTCTTGTCTTGTTGAGAGTTGCCTGGGAAAAGAGCCCAACCCCCCCCTGGCTCCAACCTCCTTTCAGGGAGTTGTAGAGAGTGATGAGGTCTCCCCTGAGCCTCCTCTTCTCCAGCCTCAACACCCCCAGCTCCCTCAGCCTCTCCTCACAGGATCTCTGCTGGATCCCTTCACCAGCCCACTTGCCTCCTTTGGACCTGCTCCAGCACCTCAAGCTCCTTCCTGAGGGGCTGAGGGGCCCAGAACTGGACACAGGACTCAAGCTGTGGTCTCCCCAGAGCTGAGCACAGGGGCAGAATCCCTTCCCTGGACCTGCTGGCCACGCTCTTCCTCAGCCAGCCCAGGATGCCATTGGCCTTCTTGGCCACCTGGGCAAACTCATCTCAATCTACCTGAATAGAATAGAATAGAACAGAACAGAACAGAATAGAACTATTTAATTAGGAGGCACTTACAGTCTACTCAAACTAAACCAGCACTTTCCTCTGACCACTTCAGACCAAAAGTTAAAAAAATTATTGAGGACGTTGTCCAAATGCCTCTGAAATGCTGAGAGGCTTCAGGCATCCACAACCTCTCTGGGGAGCCTGTTCCAGGGTTTCATCAGCTTAAATAATGAATATATGACGTGGTTTTCTCACCTTTTTTTAATATTTTAGCAAAATGAGAAGGGATGAAATTTCCAGCTCAGAGAGAGATTTCCCATCACTGGTTTTGACTGAATTTTGGGGAAGGTTTGGAAGGGACTGCCCAGGAAAGTGGTGGAATCACCATTCCTAGAGGTGTTTAAGGAAAGGCTGATGTGCTCCTAGGCTGGACTTGATGATCCCAGAACTCTTTTCCAGCCTCAATAATTCTGTGATTCAGTGAGGATCTCCCAGAGCTTGCAGAAGAGCCTTGGAATGGGGGGCAAAAATTACTTTTGAAGGCTGAAATTTCTTGCAAGGGGGAGATACAACCTGGGTTTAATTGCCAGGGAAGTGTTTCCTGGTGTAGTCATTGGATGAGATGGATGAGGGCAGCTCACACAGCCTTGGGGCACTTAATCAAAAAATAGAGCTGGGGAAAGAGATGCAAACCTAATGATGGGAGATGAAGCTTTTTTTTCAGCTTGAAACATCAGGATTATCAGAGAAGTGGTTCTTGGCCTTTGTGAACTGGGTGTTTGGAGCTGTTTTTTGTCCTAAAGCAGGAAAGGACTTTGTATTCATCTGAAAATATGGATTCAATATCCTTGTGTGGTGTAAAAGAGCAAAAGGAGTTGGTGATTGAAACAAGGAAGGGAAATTCAGGAGGCATTTGCTGGAAGTTCAGGATCAAGTGCTGCCAAGCCACTGACTCAGCAAATGCTCTGTGATTGATGAGCCACCAAGTTGTCCACTTTTTGCCTTCCAGCTCTGACATTAAGCAATAGTTAAATCATCCCTAGAAATCCCTGGGGCTTCCTTGACTAATTGAGCACTCAAGGTGGTCCAGGTGGTTCTCTGCAGATCCAGCTGGCAGCAACCTGAACCCATCTGGCCCTGCTTTGGCCTTGAAGAAACCTCTCCTGCTTTCTCTGGGATGTTTATCCCCCCAAACTCTTTGCTTTCAGAAGTCTTTAAGGGACAAAAGAAGATCCTGCTACGAGCAGTAACTCTGGTGGTTGTGGAGAGGACAAGCTGAATTCTGCTCCTGGCTTTTTTAATCATGCACAAGAAAAAGCAGAAGCAAAAATCATCTCTTGGGAGACCCTCAACTCAGATTTTAGGAAGAAAAGTGTGGTCCTAGGCAACTGGATGTTCAAACTCCTGGCCTGTCCACTCTGATCAGCTCCCCATCTGAGCATCTTCAAAAGACAAGAAACCTCAACCTGTATCCACCCCTGCCAAGCAGGATGGGGAGATTTGATGGATGGCATTTACAGCTTGTCATGTTGCTGGCAAGTGGTACAAGTTGTACAGTTAGATCCTTTTTATTCCTTATTTTTAGAGAAGTTTTAGGGCTTTGCTCTTGGCATAAATCAGGAGGTTTCAGAGGGAGGTGACTCCAGGTGCTTCCATACATCTACAACATAAAAACTCTGCCCATGTCCTGCCTGTATTTACTTGATTATTATAAATCCAAACCCTTTAGGTGAGCAGAAGACCTGCCTGCCTTTTAACACTGGTGGCAAATTTATTATTAAGAAAGGGAAGGTCCAACCCTGACCCTGAACAAGCCTCAGTGATGGCAGAGTTCCAGTTTAGTCCCTGCCTTTGCTGCCTGGGGCTGGGATGATGCTCTCCCATCTGATTCCCAACAGGAACCAGTGAGGATCTCTGGATTTAGAACAAGTCCACAAAAGAGCCACAAAGATGAATTGAGGGCTGGAGCATCTCTAAGAGGGCTGAGAGAGTTGGGGGTGTTCAGCCTGGAGAAGAAAAGGCCCCAGGGAGGCCTTGGAGCATCTTCCAGTGCCTGAAGGGGCTCCAGGAAAGCTGGGGAGGGACTTTGGACAAGGGAATGTAAGGATGGGATGAGGGGGAAGGGTTTGAAAGTGTAAGAGTGGAAGTTTAGGTTTGATATAAGGAAGAAATTCTTTGCTGTGTGGGTGGTGAGTGGTTGCCCAGGTGGCCCAAGGAAGGGGGAGGGCTTTTGATATAGGGGTGTAGGGAGAAGACAAGGGGAAATGGGTTAAAACTTGAAGAGGGGAGATTGAGGTTGGAGATGAGGAAGAAATTCTTGAATTTCAAGGTGCTTTGGACACGGGGGGGTAGGGAGAGGAGAAGGGAAATGGGTTAAAACTTGGAGAGAAAGGGGAGATTGAGGTTGGAGATGGGGAAGAAATTCTGGGATTTGAGGGTGGGGAGAGCCTGGAACAGGTTGAGGGAGTTTGGGGAGTTCAGCCTGGAAGAGAGAAGGTTCTGGGGAGGCCTTGGAGCATCTTCCAGTGCCTGAAGGGGCTCCAGGAAAGCTGGGGAGGGACTTTGGACAAGGGCCTGGAGGGATGGGATGAGGGGGAAGGGTTTCCAGCTGCAAGAGGGGAGATGGAGAGGAGATGGGAGGGAGAAATTGTTTGGGGTGAGGGTGCTGAGCCCCTGTGCCAGGTTGCCCAAGGAAGCTGTGGCTGCCCCATCCCTGGCAGTGTCTCAGCCCAGGTTGGATGGGGCTTGGAGCAACCTGGGCTGTGGGAGGGGTCCCTGCCCATCCAGGGGTTGGAACTGGAGGAGCTGGAAGGTCCCTTCCAACCCAAAATATTCTGGGATTCTCTGATTCCTTCCAGCATCACCCACCTGATCATCCTGAGCTCTGCTGTAGTGTGCAGAGCAAGGAAAAACTGCTTAATGAGAGGAGGAAAAAGGAACCTCTTTGTTTTTTCTGTGTGTGTTCAGGTCCTGATGCTCTTGTTTTCCTGGAAGCAGAGGGGAGCAATCAGCATTCCAGCTGAGGAAGCAGCTCCTCTGGCAGTGTGGACTGATGAAATGGGGTTGATACAAGGCAGCTAATTCAAACCAGCCCAAGGCCATGTGTTTAGCTCAGTCTTTGTTATATAACAAGTTCTGAGGGCTTAAAAAAAAAATAATAATACAAGTTCCTGAGTAGAAATGACCTTCAAGGAATGGTTAAAATAAGGAAAGCCAGCAGGCTTTTTTGTTACCTGCTCATAAAATCATTAGTTACACAAACAGGATGAGGGTTTTTCATCTCCTGGAAATTATTTTCTTACAAATGTTTAAATATTTGCATTTTTATTGAGAATTTCTGTGCTTTTCATTTGAGGGGGGGGCTGCTGATTGGGAATGGGGACACACACATGGCTGTAAAACCCACCCTGTTCCCTCTGGAGTTTATTCCAGGAGAGGTTATTAGTCCTTGAGGTGGCAAAATGGCAGAATTTTGATTGTCAAATCAAATAACCAGGAATTTCTTGGTATTTCTCTGCATTTTCTTGTTGTTGTTGAATATTTGATCATCAGCTTTTTTTCCCCATGTATTCCTTGTTCCTCTTTAAAAGGAGAAAATGTTTTGGGTGTTGAAATTTATTTACTTCAGGGAACAAAACAAGGGATTTTGTCGTTTTGGAGTGACCCTCATGATTGGGTTCACCAATAAAAATGAGATTTGAAAGAGTAGAATTGAAGGAGATGTTTCTTGACACTCAGAGAAGGGGTTTGGAGGAGTGGTGCCTTCAGCATTCACACCACTGCCATTTCTAGGATGGTTTTGTGACTGAAGGTAATCCAGGAGCCAAGATCTAAGGTCAGCAGGTCCAGGGAAGGGATTCTGCCCCTGTACTCAGCTCTGGTGAGGCCACACCTCGAGTCCTGTGTCCAGTTCTGGGCCCCTCAGCCCCTCAGGAAGGAGCTTGAGGTGCTGGAGCAGGTCCAAAGGAGGGCAACCTCCTTTGAGAAGGGACTCGAGCACAGACCCTATGAGGAGAGGCTGAGAGAGCTGGGGGTGTTCAGCCTAAAGAAGAGGCAGCTCAGGGGAGACCTCATCACTCTCTGCAACTCCCTGAAAGGAGGTTGGAGCCAGGGGGGGGTTGGTCTCTTTTCCCAGGCAACTCTCAGCAAGACAAGAGGGCAGGGTCTCAAGTTGTGCCAGGGGAGGTTTAGGTTGGAGATTGGAAAGCATTTCTTTGTGGAGAGGGTGATCAGGCATTGGAATGGGCTGCCCAGGGAAGGGGTGGATTCTCCATGTCTGGAGCTATTTCCAAAGAGCCTGGATGTGGCACTGAGTGCCATGGGCTGGGAACCACGGGGGGAGTGGATCAAGGGTTGGACTTGATGATCTCTGAGGTCCCTTCCAACCCAGCCAATTCTATGATTCTATGATTCTATGTTCCCACTCCAGTGGTTCTGCTCCAGTGGTTCTGGTTCTGCTTGCTCAGCCTGGATGAAGGCAGGGAGGGCACAGCATCAATTTTTGAATGTTCCATGTTTGGCATGAGGTTCAGATCCTTGTAGTGATGTCACCAACTGCAGGTATAGATCGTGGAATCTCAGAGTCTCTTGGGTTGGAGAAGACTTCCCAGAGCATCCAGTCCAACCCTGAACCCACCACTGCCCCATGGCCTCAGCACCACAGCTCCAGGGCTTGGAAATCCCTCCAGGAATGATGGGGGACTCCACCACTGCCCTGGGACAGGGAATGACAACCCTTTCCAGGAAGGAATTGTTCCTAATATCCAACCTAAACCTCCCCTGGTGACACTTGAGCCCATTCCCTCTTGTCCTATCAGTTTTTCCTTGGGAGAAGAAACCAACCCCTCCTCACCCCAATGTCCTCTCAGGTAATTGTAGGGAGCCAGAAGTTCCCTTTTGGGGAAGAAATTGTTCCCAATATCCAACCTAAACCTCCCCTGGTGAAACTTGAGGCTGTTTCCTCTTGTCCTATCACTTGTTCCTTGGGAGAAGAGACCATCTTTTTCCAACCTCCTTTCTGGGAGTTGCAGAGAGCCAGAAGGTCCCTTCTGGGGAAGAAATTGTTTCTAATATTTAATCTAAACCTCTCCTTGTGCAACCTAAGGCCATTTCTTCTTGTTCTGTCACTTGTTCCTTGGGAGCAGAGCCCAACCCCTCCTCACTCCAACCTCCTCTCAGGGAGCTGCAGAGATCCAGAAGTTCTGCCCTCATCCTCCTTTTCTCCAGGCTGAACACCCCCAGCTCCCTCAGCTGCTCCTGCTCAGATTTGGGCTCCAGACCCTTCCCCAGCTCCATTCCCCTTCTCTGGACACACTCCAGCCCCTCAATGTCCTTCTTCTCACGAGGGACCCAAAACTGACCCCAGGATTTCAGGTGCAGCCTCCCCAGTGCCCACCCCATGGGGACAATCCCTGCCCTGCTCCTGCTGCCCACACAGAAATTCTGACAGTTTTATTATGCTGACTCTGTCTTCTGAAAGCTGAAGTCATATTAAAAAAAAAACAAACACAACCAAACCCAAGCCATAACCTCCCCAGATATATTTTATCTTGCCATCTATTGCTAGCATGGAAATTCTGCAGGCTACAGGTTGCAGAACTTCACTTTGGACATCCAGGAGTGGAATAATTAAATTGCACCTGGACATGGGCTATCCCAGTGATTAATGGTAAATGCTGTCCTGTAATGATAATCAAACTCTATTCCCTGCAGAAACCTTTGTGCTCAAGCAGCAAGGAGCTGTTATGCTTTATTGACTTTTGAGTAGCTGGAAGAAATTCAGAACATCTTCATATAAATTACATTTTGGTCATGGTCTGCTCATCCCCACTGCCTTTGGAGGCACCAGCTCCCCCTCCTTGAATGCAGCTCCTGGCTACAACAGGGTCTCTGCCTCTCTGCCCAGTTTTCTCATCACATCTTTTTCCTTTCCTCTTCCCACCAAGGAGATTTCCTCCAGGACACCAGGAACACAGTTGGGGTTCCTCAGCTTCACTTGGATCCAGCAGAGCAGCACATCCATTGCATCCCAAAGTTTGGCAGGTAGCTGGTGGAGAGGAAAGAAAACCATGGTTCTTCTTCACCTTCCTTCAAGCCTTACATGGGCTTCAGCTCTGATGAAATGTATATTTCTTTTTATTTCCTCCCCTCCTCTTCTACTTTCTTCTCAGGGTTGTGCTGCTCCTGAAGTCTTCTTCCCTCTCTGCAGTATTTCAGTGAAGGCAAAAAGTAACCAGAGGGAAAATTAATTCACTAACTTAATGATGTGTTTGTTTTTTCATCAGCAGAATCATAAAGTCACCAAATGGTTTGGGTTGGAAGGAACCTTAAAAGTCCCAACCCCTGGATGTGCAGGGACCCCTCCCACAGCCCAGGTTGCTCCAAGCCCCATCCAACCTGGGCTGAGACACTGCCAGGGATGGGGCAGCCACAGCTTCCTTGGGCAACCTGGGACAGGGGCTCAGCACCCTCACACCAAACAATTTCTCCCTCCCATCTCCTCTCCATCTCCCCTCTTGCAGCTGGAAACCCTTCCCCCTCATCCCATCCCTCCAGGCCCTTGTCCAAAGTCCCTCCCCAGCTTTCCTGGAGCCCCTTCAGGCACTGGAAGATGCTCCAAGGGCTCCCCAGAACCTTCTCTCCTCCAGGCTGAACACCCCCAACTCTCTCAACCTGTTCCAGGCTCTCCCCACCCTCAAATTCCAGAATTCCTTCCCCATCTCCAACCTCAATCTCCCCTTTCTCTCCAAGTTTTAACCCATTTCCCTTCTCCTCTCCCTACTCCCCTATGTCCAAAGCACCTTGAAATTCAAGAATTTCTTCCTCATCTCCAACCTCAATCTCCTCTCTTCAAGTTTTAAACCATTTCCCCTTGTCCTCTCCCTACACCCCTATATCAAAAGCCCTACCCCTTCCTTGGGCCACCTGGGCAACCACTCACCACCCACACAGCAAAGAATTTCTTCCTTATATCAAACCTAAACTTCCACTCTTACACTTTCAGACCACTGCACCTCATCCCATCCCTCCATGTCTTTGTCCAAAGTCCCTCCCCAGCTTTCCTGGAGCATCCTGGAAGATGCTCTAAGGGCTCCCTGGAGCCTTCTCCAGGCTGAACACCCCCAACTCTCCCACCTCCCACAGCCCAGGTTGCTCCAAGCCCCATCCAACCTGGGCTGAGACACTGCCAGGGATGGGGCAGACACAGCTTCCTTGGGCAACCTGGGACAAGGGCTCAGCACCCTCAAATTCAGGAATTTCCTCCTAAGATCTCATCTCATGAGGTAGAAACATTGCCTGGACGGGGATATGGATTCAGGGGTCAACAAACTGCACCAAGGATGCATCTTGGAGGGAATCCTGTTGGAAACCAAGTGTCTTCACTGGCTTTTTCAGGGCTTTGAATTCTGGGGTTTCACTCACTTGTCCTCTTGCCTTGCCTGCTTTTAAATTCTCCTTCTGCTCCCACTCTTGGCTGTGCCACTCACCAGAACCTGTTCCCCACTCCTGAAAAGGTGGAATACTCTCCAAGCAGAGTCACGAGCATCAGTTTATTCTCAGCATATTGAAGAAATGTCCCTTCCTGTCTCATGGGTAACTCAGGAACACAGCCCCCTCTTCACCTTCTCTTTTTCAAACATAGAATCATAGAATCATAGAATCATAGAATTAGCCGGGTTGGAAGGGACCTCAGAGATCATCTAGTCCAACCCTTGACCCACCGGAGCAGTTGCTAGACCATGGCACTGAGTGCCACATCCAGTCTTTTTTTAAATGTCTCCAGGGACGGAGAATCCACCACCTCCCCAGGCAGTCCATTCCATAGCCTAATCACCCTCTCCGTGAAGAAATTCTTTCTAATATCTAACCTAAACCTCCCCTGGCACAACTTAAGACTGTGTCCTCTTGTCTTGTTGAAGGTCGTCTGTGAAAAGGGTCCAGTTCCCACCTCGCTACAGCCTCCTTTCAGGTAGTTGTAGACAGCAATGAGGTCTCCCCTGAGCCTCCTCTTCTTCAGGCTGAACAGCCCCAGCTCTCTCAGCCTCTCCTCATAGGGCCTGTACTCGAGTCCCTTCACCAGCCTGGTTGCCCTCCTTTGGACCTGTTCCAGGACCTCTACATCCTTCTTAAACTGAGGGGCCCAGAACTGGACACAGTACTCGAGGTGTGGCCTAACCAGCGCTGAGTACAGGGGAAGAATCACCTCCCTGGAACATAACCATCACCTCTCCACCCATCTCCTCCCCTGATGCTGGGATCATCTCAGCATTCCGTGTCCTTCCTGCAAAATTCTCTCCTTTTTCTCGAGCACTTTTTGTCATCCTTAAGATTTTTCTTTATTGTTTTCTTAGGGAAGGAAAGGAAAAGTGGTGCAGGCTCTGGCATGTGTCGATCTGGGCAAGTGTTCCTAATAAAACCCACATAATCTTGAGCTTTTTTATGAGTAAAATGGTGGCCTCTGTGCTTTTATGAGCTGTGCTGTAGTAGTTGTTGCAGAAAATATTTCCTGATTTAATGTGTTGCAGTAAAGAGCCTTTTACACGGGGCTCTTTTATAGTTTATTCATATAGTTTAAACTTTTATAGTTTATTCCTCTCTATTTATGTAGAAGCCCCTTGAGAATCTCTGAGACTTTTGCTTATTCAACCTTTCTTCCCTGTTCTGCCCCATCTCTCCCATTGAGGGGATATTACAAAGTACTTCATGTTTTATTTATGAGCATCTCCAGGACCTTTGCTGTTATAATCAGAGAATCCCAGACTGGTTTGGGTTGGAAGGGACCCAAAAGTTCCTCCAGTCCCAACCCCTGGATGGGCAGGGACCCCTCCCACAGCCCAGGTTGCTCCAAGCCCCATCCAACCTGGGCTGAGACACTGCCAGGGATGGGGCAGCCACAGCTTCCTTGGGCAACCTGGCACAGGGGCTCAGCACCCTCACCCCAAACAATTTCTCCCTCCCCAAGATCTCCTCTCCATCTCCCCTCTTGCAGCTGGAAACCCTTCCTGCTCATCCCATCCCTTCAGGCCCTTGTCCAAAGTCCCTCCTCAGCTTTCCTGGAGCCCCTTCAGGCACTGGAAGATGCTCCAAGGGCTCCACAGAACCTTCTCCTTCTTCCCCTTCTCATTCT
This sequence comes from Archilochus colubris, assembly GCA_023079485.1. Taxonomy (NCBI): domain Eukaryota; kingdom Metazoa; phylum Chordata; class Aves; order Apodiformes; family Trochilidae; genus Archilochus; species Archilochus colubris. The sequence continues at coordinate 199,223,883 of CM041083.1, read as the reverse complement.
CTTTCCCTCCTCTCCTCTCTTCTCCAGACTGAACACCCCCAACTCTCTCAACCTGTTCCAGGCTCTCCCCACCCTCGAATTCAAGAATTTCTTCATCATCTCCAACCTCAATCTCCCTTCTTCAAGTTTTAAACCATTTTCCCTTGTCCTCTCCCTACACCCCTGTGTCAAAAGCCCTACCCCCTTCCTTGAGCAACTTGTGCAGCCACTCACCACCCTCACAGGAAAGAATTTCTTCCTTATATCTAATCTAAATTTCACTCTTACACTTTCAAACCCTTCCCCCTCATCCCATCCCTCCATTCCCTTTTCCCAAGTCCCTCCCCAGCTTTCCTGGAGCCCCTTCAGACACTGGAAGATGCTCCAAGGTCTCCCCGGATCCTTCTCTTCTCCAGACTGAACACCCCCAACTCTCTCCCCCTGGCACCAGAGCTGCTCCAACCCTCCCAGCATCTCCATGACCTCCTCTGGACTCACTCCAACATCTCCATCTCCTTCTGCTGTTGGGGACCCCAGACCTGGACCCAGCACCCCAGGGTAGGTCTCAGCAGGGCAGAGCAGAGGGGACAATCCCCTCCCTGTCCCTGCTAGTTATGATGCTGAGGATGCAGCCCAGGACATGGTTGGTTTGGGGATGCAAACACAAATTCCTGGCTCATGTTGAGCTCCTCCTCACTCAACATTCCCAGATCTTGTCCTCAGGGATGCTGAGGGATACACCCAGCCTGTATTTGTGCTTGGGATCTTGTCCTCAGGGATGCTCTCAATCCATTCTCCACCCAGCCTGTATTTTATGCTTGGAATTACCCCCGCTGAGGTTCAGGACCTTGCACCTTGCTGAATGTCATGCAGTTTGCTCAGGGTCACCTCTCAAGCTTGTCCAGGTCCCTCTAGGAAGTGACAAAAAGGTTTTTTTTGTCCCACTGACTGACCAACACCTCCCACTGTATCCCTGAAATTATTAATTGCTTCCAAATTGCTCCTGAAAACTTCCCACTCCATTAGGACCCCAGGTCTTGGAGGAACCAAATCTAGGATAACATAGCAGAGCTTTGGGTTTGTTTCACGTGGAAATTAGAAGCATGGATTTATCTTCAAAAAAGCCCAGAGTGCCAACAGGACAGGACCTGGAGATGCCACGTCTTGCAGGATGGTTTTGTTGCTTTTTTGGGATGCTTTTGGCACCTTTCCTTCGGCTTCCTCCAGGTTTGGTTCTCAGCTCCAGGCTTGGGTTCCTGCATCACCCAGTTTTCACAGAATCCTAGGAACATGGAGTGGTTTGGGTTGGAAGGGACCTTCAAGATCCCTCCTGCAGGGATCTTTCCCACCAGCCCAGGTTGCTCCAAGTCCCATCCATCCTGTCTTTAAATGTCCCAAATTCTTCACTCCCAGTTCTGCCTCCTTCAGCCTGGGCTGTGGCAGGGATGCTGTGTTTCATCTGGCAAACCAACTAAAAACATCAAAATAATTCTGCTCAGTTTGAAGAATAATAATAATAATAAATCATAGAATCATAGAATCATAGAATTAGCCGGGTTGGAAGGGACCTCAGAGATCATCAAGTCCAACCCTTGACCCACCGGAGCAGTTGCTAGACCATGGCACTGAGTGCCACATCCAGTCTTCTTTTAAATGTCTCCAGGGATGGAGAATCTACCACCTCACCGGGCAGTCCATTCCACAGCCTAATCACCCTCTCCGTGAAGAAATTCTTTCTAATATCTAACCTAAACCTCCCCTGGCACAACTCAAGACTGTGTCCTCTTGTCTTGTTGAAGGTTGTCTGTGAAAAGAGTCCAGTTCCCACCTTGCTACAGCCTCCTTTCAGGGAGTTGTAGACAGCAATGAGGTCTCCCCTGAGCCTCCTCTTCTTCAGGCTGAACAGCCCCAGCTCTCTCAGCCTCTCCTCATAGGGTCTGTGCTTGAGTCCCTTCACCAGCCTGGTTGCCCTCCTTTGGACCTGTTCCAGGACCTCTACATCCTTCTTAAACTGAGGGGCCCAGAACTGGACACAGTACTCGAGGTGTGGCCTAACCAGCGCTGAGTATAGGGGAAGAATCACCTCCCTGGACCTGCTGGTGGCGCTGTTTTTGATACAGGCCAGGATGCCATTGGCCTTCTTGGCCACCTGGGCACACTGCTGGCTCATGTTCAGTTTCTTGTCGATGCAGACTCCCAGGTCCCTTTCTGCCTGGCTGCTCTCCAGCCACTCTGTCCCCAGCCTGTAGCGCTGCATGGGGTTGTTGTGGCCAAAGTGCAGGACCCGGCACTTGGCCTTGTTGAACCTCATCCCATTGGGATCAGCCCAACTCTCCAGTCTCTCCAGGTCCCTCTGCAGAGCCCTCCTGCCTTCCAGCTGATCCACACTCCCCCCCAGCTTGGGGTCATCTGGGAATTTGCTGACGATGGACTCAATCCCCTCCTCTAAATCCTCACTCAAGATATTAAACAGCACTGGGCCCAACACTGATCCCTGGGGGACACCACTAGTGACCGGCCACCATTTGGATGCAGCCCCGTTCAGCACCACTCTCTGGGCCCGGCCCTCCAGCCAGTTCCTAACCCAGCACAGAGTGCTCCTGGCTGATCCATGGGCTGACAGCTTTTTCAGGAGAATCCTGGGGGAGACGGTGTCAAAGGCCTTGCTGAAGTCCAGGCAGACCACATCCACAGCCTTCCCCTCATCCCCAGGCAGTCCCCTGATGATAAAAGGAGCTCAGGTTGGTCAGACAGGACCTGCCCTTCCTAAACCCGTGCTGGCTGGGTCTGATCCCTTGCCCATCCTGCAGGTGCTGTGTGATTGCACTGAGGATGATCTGCTCCATGACCCTGCCAGGCACTGAGGTCAGGCTGACGGGCCTGGAGTTTCCCGGGTTCTCCTTCCGGCCCTTTTCTTCTCCAAACACTCCCTTTGCCTGCCAGGCAGTCTGCTTGCTTTTAAGACAGCTTTTTCATGCAACCCAAAATATTTCATTTCAGTCAGTTCTGAGAATATTATAGCAAACAAAAGAGGAAAGAGAGGTGCTAATTTTCCCTGCAACCCCCTAGTTCCAGGGTGAGGGTTTTTTTTCAGGGTTAAGGTTTATTTTTTTTTGGAGGGGTGTGGAAGAACCATCTTGAGTTCTGCCTGGGAAGGTTTGAACCTTTGTGCTCTTGTTTCACAAGGTTTAAGATTATTTCTTAATAGTATATATATTAATATATATTTCTTAATATATATTTCTTAGTAATAAATATATATTTCTTATTTCTTCTCCACTTCATTTCTAATCCTGCTGCATTTTGCATTAATGCTGGAATGGGATCAGTGTCCAAATGCACGTCCTAACCTGCAGGTCCAGTCCTCAGGATTCTTTTTCCAGTTGAAATTGTCCCATAAATTTGAAGGGAAGTCACCAAATAACTCAGGTTGGAAAGGGCATCTGGAAGTCATCAGGTCCAACTTGAGTCAAGATCCTCAGAGCTTTGTCCAGCTGAGAGAATTTAATGAGATCTTTTGGAATGATTGAAGCCACGTGCCTTGGCAGGGTTGCAAATTGAACTGAAAAAATAAAAATAATGTTCTCCTGCTTCTAGGGCCAGGTTTGGAAAGGACAGCACCTTCCAAGGCTCCAGGATGTTGTAAAACACTCCTTGAAACTGGAATGATGTCAGAGCTCTTAATGAGTTTTGTTCAAGGGAGAGATGGGGAATGGGAAAGCTCCAAGCTTTAGGTCAGGTACATCCATTTTCAGATCCAGCAGGTATGGATGGGTGAGATGCTTGGCTGAGGTCAGGCTGCACATCATAGAGTCATAGAACACAGAATTCCAGGTTGGAAGGGACCTCAAGAATCATCTGGTCCAAGCTTTCCATGTAGGAACACTGTTTAGAAGAGATGGCCCAGCACCTTCATCCTAGAAAGGGTTGGGTGGGAAGGGACCTTCCAGCTCCTCCAGTTCCAACCCCTGGATGTGCAGGGACCCCTCCCACAGCCCAGGTTGCTCCAAGCCCCATCCAACCTGGGCTGAGACACTGCCAGGGATGGGGCAGCCACAGCTTCCTTGGACAACCTGGCACAGGGGCTCAGCACCCTCGGATTTAAGAATTTCTCCCTCCCATCTCCTCTCCATTTCCCCTCTTGCAGCTGGAAACCCTTCCCCCTCATCCCATCCCTCCAGGCCCTTGTCCAAAGTCCCTCCCCATCTTTCCTGGAGCCCCTTCAGGCACTGGAAGATGCTCCAAGGCCTCCCCAGAACCTTCTCTTCCCCCTCCTCCCCCTCTTCCCCCTTCTCTCCCTCTCCTCTCCTCCAGACTGAACACCCCCAACTCTCTCAACCTGTCCCAGGCTCTCCCCACCCTCAAATTCCAGAATTTCTTCCCCATCTCCAACCTCAATCTCCCCTTTCTCTCCAACTTTTAACCCATTTCCCTTCTCCTCTCTCAACCCCCCCGTGTCCAAAGCCCTCCCCCAGCTTTCTTTGGGGGTGTTCAACCTGGAGTAGAGGAAGATTTGGAGAGTCTTTGGAGTACCTTCCAGGCCCAATAAACTCCTTCTATAACTGAGTTATTTTTTGCTAATTATTGTCCCAGATCCATCAGATACAAACTAAACGGAATGGATTCAAACTGGTGGAGGGGAGATGGAGATTGGAAGTTAGGAAGAAGTTCTTCACCATGAGGGTGGTGAGAGCCTGGCACAGGTTGTCCAGAGAGGTGGTGGAAGATTCCCCATCCCTGGGAATTTTTAAGGATGGGGCTTGGAGCAACCTGGGCTGTGGGAGGGGTCCCTGCCCATGCAGGGGTTGGAACTGGAGGAGCTTTTGGGTCCCTTCCAACTCTGAAAGTTCTGTGCTTCTATGATTCTAAATCTTGCACATCAGTGACATGCTCTGATGAGGCCTTTGAAAACCATGTATTTCTTCTACCTGGTTTGCTGTTAATCAGCTTTTATTTTTATTAAATACTGTTTTATTCCACCTGGTCTAGTGGCAAATGTCACTGCTGGTGGCAGGGGGTTGGACCAGATAATCTGGAAGGTCCTTTCCAACCCAAACCATTTGGTGATTCTGTTTGGTGCCAGACTGGGAATTTCCTGGCTTCTCACTCCCAGCTCTTGTCCCTGCCTCCTCCCTGCAGGCCATGGCTTAAATTTCATCTTTCTTTTATGCCTTTCTCATCTCCTCTCTAAAGTGAACTTGCTCATTTCTACTCCCTGTTAATTTCTGCAATACTTTTTTTTCAAGCTGTAGAGCCTGGCACCACGCAGAGCATCCAGAAGGGAGCAAATCACTGATTAATGAAGATGAGTTCTCCCTGACTTGCCTTACATGCTGTTTGGCTTTCCTGGACCCCAGCTGCTCACTGAGCAGATGTTTCTCTTTGTGGGAAACATTTCTAGGCTCTGGCAGCTCAGAAACCCCCCATGTCCTGAGCTGCATCCCCAGCAGTGTGAGCAGAAGGGACAGGGAGGGGATTGTCCCCCTCTGCTCTGCCCTGGGGAGACCTCCCTGGGGTACTGGGTCCTGTTCTGGGGTCCCCATCACAAGAAGGAGGTGTTGGAGTGAGTCCATAGAAGAGAACAAAGATGCTCAGAAATAAAATATATAATAATATAATATATAATAATACAGGCTGGGTGGAGAATGGATTGAAAGCATCCCTGAGGACAAGATCCCAAGCACAAATACAGGCTGGGTGTATCCCTCAGCATCCCTGAGGACAAGATCTGGGAATGTTGGGTGAGGAGGAGCTCAACATGAGCCAGGAATTTGTGTTTGCAGCCCCAAACCAACCATGTCCTGGGCTGCATCCCCAGCATCATAACCAGCAGGGACAGGGAGGGGATTGTCCCCTCTGCTCTGCCCTGGGGAGACCCCCCTGGGGTGCTGGGTCCAGGTCTGGGGTCCCCAACAGCAGAAGGAGATGGAGGTGTTGGAGTGAGTCCAGAGGAGGTCATGGAGATGCTGGGAGGGTTGGAGCAGCTCTGGAGGCAGAGGGAGAGAGTTGGGGGTGTTCAGCCTGGAGAAGAGAAGGATCCAGGGAGCCCTTGGAGCAGCTTCCAGTGCCTGAAGGGGCTCCAGGAAATCTGAGGAGGGACTTTGGGTAAGGGAATGGAGGGATGGGATGAGGGGGAAGGGTTTGAAAGTGTAAGAGTGAAATTTAGATTAGATATAAGGAAGAAATTCTTTCCTGTGGGGGTGCTGAGCCCCTGGCCCAGGTTGCCAAAGGCCAGGGGAGGGCTTTTGACACAGGGGTGTAGGGAGAGGACAAGGGAAAATGGTTTAAAACTTGAAGAGGGGTGATTGAGGTTGGACATGGGAAGAAATTGTTGAATTTGAGGGTGCTGAGCCCCTGTCCCAGGCTGCCCAAGGAAGCTGTGGCTGCCCCATCCCTGGCAGTGTCTCAGCCCAGGCTGGATGGGGCTTGGAGCAACCTGGGCTGTGGGAGGGGTCCCTGCCCATCCAGGGGTTGGAACTGGAGGAGCTTTTGGGTCCCTTCCAACCCAAACCAGTCTGGGATTCTCTGATGTTTTTTCCCCAACATGAGTTGTTTTACACTTACCCATGGGGGGGTTTATTGGGTGTCAGTGTGTACGTTTGGGCTTTTTCCACCTCCAGTTCCTGTTTCTTCTCTTTCCTCTGGCTGGGGTTATTAAATTAATTTAGAACATTTTCTTTTTTTTTTTTTTTACTACTCACTGTTCCTTATTAACACTTACCTCAAAGGATTGCTAATGGCTTTGTTTTGCTTCCCTAAGTCACAAGAGGAGGGATGCTGAAGTCAATTCACCCAAAATAAATCACTGCCCCCTTCCACGAGCCAAGGCAGCTGGAAGGGGGGAATATTTTTACCTTTCCCAAGAGAGCCAGCTCTCACAGGGCAATGTGTCTGGTTTCATTTGCTGGCTTCAAGGGCTGCAACCACCCCCATCCCACTCCATGGGTCAGAACAAGGAGACCCAATGTCCCTTCTTGCCCCTTATCCACACCTTTATCACAGCCACAGCTCCAAACAGTTCCAGAGGGGGAGACACAAAGTACACCCTGTCCAGGACACCCAGCCCAGGCATCCAATCTTTTTTTTTTTTCCCCTTGTTTAAAGTGACATTAAGCTGCTATCTTTTAATTGAAGTGCTCAGAGATAGCAGCAGTGCCTGTGCTGGGACATTTGGTGGCTTGGACCCTGGGGGAGGAGATGAGGATGCTGCAGAGGGCAGATCCTCCCCTGTGTGCTGAGTTTGGAGGCTGACCCTTTTCACCTTGGTTTTTTCCCATGTCTTTCCCTTTTTCCCCTTGCCAAAAGGTTTAATTTAAAGGCACTCTCATTTCCCTACCTTTTTTCCTTTTCCTTCTTGCCAGACTGCCTCAATTTGCAGTTCATTTTCCAGGGTGCATGCAACTCCTTGGATAAACCCTTCTGGTGTGTGATTCTTGCATTGAATCATAAAGCTCTATTTCATTTTTTTTGTTGGTTTTTTTGGTTTTGGCAAATGTAATTCATGGTCTGAATGATATTTGTGGTTCAGATCCTTGGGTCTGAGGCAGCTTTCTCCTATAAATCCTATAAATCATCAACACACAACACAGGAATTCTCTTCCTGACTGTAGATGTCTTTACACCCCTCAGGTTTATTTACCTTTTTTATTAAGCTTTTGTATAGAACTGCCCAGGTAAGGAAAAAAAAATAAAATAGAAAGTCAATTAGCTTCAAGAGGAATGATTAAAGCTATTAGCATATTCTAATTTATCACCTATTATCAGGCAAATGAGCACATGCTGGCTTTCTGTTCTCTCTCCACCATGCTCTTGGTTGCCAGCTTTGCTTCTAATAACAGCAGGTACTTGACACCTCAAGAGGCAAAGTGCCCAAAATGAACCCAGCACCTCTGAGCATCCAAATTCAGGTGAAAAATAGGACTCTTATCTCAGATCCATTTCATTTAAAGCCATCCTCCTAATAACTGCAAGCATGGCACAAAAAGTTCTCATTTCAGGAGAGGGGAGATAGAGGAAGCGGAAGATGGAGAGCAGGAGAGAAAGAGCAAAATACCAATTATTAAATAATTCTGTGTCAGAAACTCTCTGGCTGACATATTAATCCTAGAATAATTTCATTTGGAAGGGCTCTCTGCAGACCTTTTTTTTTCCTGGCTCAAATCAAAGCCAACTCCAAGGTTTCAATGTAGAGTCATGGCCAACAGAGTTTCAATTTTAGCCAAGAAAAGATATTTCCATCCCCTCCCAAGGCCCCAATTCCACCCTCCTCAGGGATTTTCTTTTCCCTCAGACCTGAGCTGAATTTTTCCTGACACTTTTGCCTGTTGCACATCATGTTTTTACTCTGCCCCTCCAAGCTGAGGCTTCATCTCCCTCCTGACCCATCTGCAGGTGGCTGCAGGTGATCCAGGTCTCCAAGGTCTCGTCTCTTCTCTTCTCTTCTCTTCTCTTCTCTTCTCTTCTCTTCTCTTCTCTTCTCTTCTCTTCTCTTCTCTTCTCTTCTCTTCTCTTCTCTTCTATTCCTCTTCTCTTCTCTTCTCTTCTCTTCTCTTCTCTTCTCTTCTCTTCTCTTCTCTTCTCTTTTCTCTTCTCTCTTCTCTTCTCTTCTCTTCTCTTCTCTCTTCTCTCTTCTCTTCTCTCTTCTCTTCTCTTCTCTTCTCTTCTCTTCTCTTCTCTTCTCTTCTCTTCTCTTCTCTTCTCTTCTCTTCTCTTCTCTTCTCTTCTCTTCTCTCAGCAAACCCAGCTCCTCTCCTCCCCTCACACTTTGGATGTTCCTTAGGAGTCCCAGTTTGACCACAAACTCCCAACCATTACCCTCCCAGTGTAATAACCCAACCAGTTTTCCACCCATCCAGTTATTTAATGCCCTGGTCCTGGGGGAGACCACACTGAGAGCTTTTGGGATCAGGGGAAATGATATCCATGATATCCATAATATCCCTGATATCCATAATATCCATGATATCCATGTCTTTCTCATCAGCTGCTGAGCTGGTGCTCTCCTTAATGAGGTCATCAGAGTCACAGAAGGGTCTGAGTTGGAAGGAACCTTTAGAATTTATCTCATCCAACCCCCTTGCTATGGCTTGGTGTCACCTTCAGCTCGATCAGGTTGCTCAGTGCCCCTTCCAACTTGACCTTGAATGATTCCAGGGATGGGGCATCCATCTGCCACCTCTTGGGGCAACCATGGCCAATGGCTCATCCTCAAAAGCTTCTTCTTACATCCAATCTCAATCTCTCCTCTTTTAGTTTAAAACCATCACCCCTTGTCCTCTCACCACAAGCCCTGTCAAGAACTCTGTCCCCATCTTTCTCGTGAGCTCCACTGAAATATTCAAAGGAATTCAAATACTCAAAGGCTCCCTTGGAACCTTTTCTTCTCCAGAATGAGCAACCCCAACTCTCTCCCCCTGGCTCCAGAGCTGCTCCAGCCCTCCCAGCATCTCCATGACCTCTTCTGGACTCACTCCAACACCTCCATGTGTTAGAGACCCCAGAACTGGACCCAGCACTCCCCAGAGTGGGACAGAGGGGGAAAATCCCTTATTTTGAGCTCCTGGCCATGCTGCTGGTGGTGCAGCCCAGGACAGGGTTGGTTTCTGGGCTTCAAGCCCAGGATAGGGGGGGTTGGGCAGGATTTCTGCTTCACATCGTGGCTGTTCCCAATCACCTCCTTATCCTTCCCATGCCTGGCTCTGGTTTCCACCCCAGGATGTTCTGCATCAGCTCCTGGGTAGGGAGGTGAGGCTGACTGGGCTTGGCATTCCCCTGGTTGTCCTCTTCACCCTTTTTTGAAGGTGAGGGTGATGTTTCCCTTTTTCCAATCAGCAGGGACTTGCCCCAGTGCCACCACCATGCAGAGATGTCAGAGGTGACAGTGACATCAGGCAGCTCCTTTGGCACCCTCGGAGACATCTTGTCTGGCACAGTGTGTATGTCCAGGTTGTTTAAGTGATCTGTAACTCATCTGTCCTCATCAAGAGTTGTTGAGAGAGGATTCTTCAGCTTTTGCCCAGACAGGCAGCTCTTGGACACGTGGGAGCAGTGAAGAGAAAGCAGAGAAGGAGCTGAATGATCTCAAGTTGCTTTGGTGTCCTTTGCTGCTTGGTCCCTTGCCTCCTCCTTCATCCAGCCCATGTTTCCCTTCCTTCTCCTTTTCCTTCCCAAGTCCTTCTTGACCTTCTTGACCCCCTCAGCTCCAGCAAAGTGTTGGCTTTTCAGCTCCCAGCCCTGCTAAAGGGCAGCATCCCATGGGATCCCACCAACTCAGCAAGTCAACTGAGGTGGAAACCCAAGCATTTCTCATTTTTATGGCTGTCTCATGGTGAGCTGACCCTGGCTGGAGGCCAAGTGCCCACCAAAACTGCTCCATGGCTGCCCAGGGGAGAGAAAATACAATGAAAAGGCTTTTGGGTTGAGATAAGGACAAGGGGAGATCCTTAACCTGTTACCACCAGACTTGATGTGGGCAAATGAGTTTCATTTATCAGCAATCAAACCAGAGAAAGATAAGGAGAAATTAAAAAATGGATCTTAAAACACCTACCCCCAGCTCTTCCCTGCTCCATCATGGGGTCCTTCCCATGACAGACACTTCTCCAAGAACTTTTCCAATGTGAATCCTACTCAGGAGCTCCAGTTCTCCAAGAACTGTTTCACTGTGGGTCCCTTTCCATGTGGAACAGAGTGCTCCAGCTTCATGGGGTCAAACATTCCTGCCAGAAAACCCCCATGTCAGGAACCTTCTCCATCACATGCTCTTCCCTGAGCCATTTCTTCAGGAATCTCCCTGCTCTGACAGGGTCCAGAGGCTGCAGATGGGACCTCCATGGAGCACCACAAGGAAACCTCCTGCACCTCCTCCCCCTCTTCCTTCCCTGACCTTGGTGTGAGCAGGGCTGCTTCTCACACATCTTCTCACATCTCTCCTCTAATTCTGAAGTTTGTTATCACAGAGGTGCTGTTCCCATCCCTGGCAGGCTCAGCCTTGCCCAGCTGCTCTCTCAAAAATGGGGGAAACTTTTAGAAGCCACCCCTCTAACCCTTCCACACTGCAATGCAAACCTAATAAATACATGTGTCTTCTCACTTACCTTTGCTTTCCTTTTTCTGATAGTCATAGAATAATAAAATAAAATCATGGAATTGTTTGGGTTGGAAGGGACCCAAAAGCTCCTCTAGTTCCAACCCCTGGATGGGCAGGGACCCCTCCCACAGCCCAGGTTGCTCCAAGCCCCATCCAACCTGGGCTGAGACACTGCCAGGGATGGGGCAGCCACAGCTTCCTTGGGCAACCTGGCACAGGGGCTCAGCACCCTCAGATTTAAGAATTTCTTTCTCATATTTAACCTCAATTTCCCCTCTTCCAGTTTAAAATCATTCCCTCCCATCCTATCACTCCATTCCCATGTCCAAAGTCCCTCTCCAGCTTTCCTGGAGCCCCTTCAGGCACTGGAAGGTACTCCAAAGTCTCTCCAAATCTTCCTCTCCTCCAGGTTGAACACCCCCAAAGAAAGCTGGGGGAGGGCTTTGGACATGGAGAGGTAGAGAGAGGAGAAGGGAAATGGGTTAACACTTGGAGAGGGGAGATTGAGGTTGGAGATGGGGAAGAAATTCTTGAATTTGAGGTTGGGGAGAGCCTGGAACAGGTTAGGAAGGGACTTTGAACAAGAGCATGGAGTGATGGGATGAGGGGGGGAGGTTTCAAGCTGAAAGAGGGGAGATTTACATTAGGTATTACGAAGAAATTCTTGAATTTGAGGGTGCTGAGCCCCTGTCCCAGGTTGCCCAAGGAAGCTGTGGCTGCCCCATCCCTGGCAGTGTCTCAGCCCAGGTTGGATGGGGCTTGGAGCAACCTGGGCTGTGGGAGGGGTCCCTGCCCATGGAATTTGGAACTGGAGGATTTTTCAGGTCCCTTCCCACCCAACCCTTTCTAGGATGAAGGTGCTGGGCCATCTCTTCTAAACAGTGTTCCTACATGGAAAGCTTGGACCAGACGATCCTTGAGGCCCCTTCCAACCTGGAATTCTGTGTTCTATGACTCTATGAAGTGCAGCCTGACCTCAGCCAAGCATCTCACCCATCCATACCTGCTGGATCTGAAAATGGATGTACCTGACCTAAAGCCTGGAGCTTTCCCATTCCCCATCTCTCCCTTGAACAAAACTCACTCAGAGCTCTGACATTCAGAGCAGCTTTCCTGGAGCCCCTTCAGGCACTGGAAGCTGCTCCAAGGGCTCCCTTGAGTCTTCTCTTCTCCAGGCTAAACACCCCCAACTCTCTCAGCCTGGCTCCAGGGCAGAGCTGCTCCAGCCCTCTAAGCATCTTCATGAGAAGATAATAATATATTCAGTCCCATCGTGTTGCCTGCATCATCAGACAATTTCACCTTCCTGGTCCTCCTCCAGCATCTCCTCCCAATTCCATGCCATCCATGCAACTTGCACCACCTCAGGCCATTAAGGTGTGAGGAGCAGGGCTGACCCCAGGTGAACCATTAGGTTTTCCTTGTGGTATTCAAAGTCACAGCCTTGTTGGCTTTCCTGCTTCCTACAGTGTCTGTCTTCTGCCCTTGGAACTCTTGAGGTGGCTGCTAACATGATGTGTGAAGGTCCTCAGTCCCATGAGGGAGGAGATCACAGAATAATTTGGGTTGAAGGGACCTCTAAAGGTCATTCAGTAAAACCCCTGCAGTATCAGGGACACCCTCACCCAGCTCAGGGTGCTCAGAGCCTCCTCAAGCCTCACCTTGAACATCTCCAGGGATGAGACCTCAACCACCTCCCTGGGCAACCTCTGCCAGTTTTCCACCCCCCTCCTGGTACAGAACTTTTTCCTGACATCCAATCTAAATCTCCTCTAATTTAAAGCCATTGCCCCTCATCCTATCCCTCCAGGCCCTTGCAAACAGTCCCTCTGCAGCCTTCCTGGAGGACCCTTCAGATACCTGGAGGTCACTCTGAGGTCTCCATGGAATATTTTTTTTTTTCTCCAGGCTGAACAACCCCAGCTCCCTCATTCTGGCTTCCCAGGAGAGGTGTTCCCAACCCCCTGATCATCTTTGTAGCCTTGCTCTAGACCCTCTCCAACAGCTCCACGTCCTTCCTGTCCTCAGGGCTCCAGACCTGGACAAGAGATCAGGGAAAACACCCAAAATAGGCAGGAGGGCAAGAGGGATAAAGCAAGTGTGGGTGCAACTGTGTGAGGGATAAGCAAACTGAGAATGCCACTGATCTAGACTTGGATGAGGATTTTAGGGCTGTGTAAAACAGAGGTTGGGGTGAAGCTGAGGGAGGATGTGGTGGAGCTTGGCCAGAAAATAGCTGTTGACAGGAAAAAACTCATTGGTGCTATTTCAAGTTGCAGGTTGGTTTGTGGGGTTTCTTTTTTTTTTTTGTTATTTTGTGGTGTTTTCATTTGTTTTGCTGTTGATGCCCAAGTGATGTCTCACAACTCCTACTCCAATGAATTCCTGGCAGGAAGGTGTCCCTGCCCATGGATGGGTTGGAACCAGATGATCTCTAAGGTCATTTCCAGCCATTCTATGATTCCATGATTCTATGAGTTGCCTGCCATACATAGAATATTGGGGTGTCCTTTTCATAAAGACCAAGATGGACAAACACTTCTCCTGTGCCATCAGGTAACACCTGGCCAAACATCAGCTTTTATTTGATGCTTCTCTAGACATAGATAGGGTCATTCATAGGCTTGTTTTGGTTGGGAAAGACCTTTCAGATCATCCAGTCCAACCCTGAACCCAGCACTGCCAAGGCCACCACTGCCCCATGGCCTCAGCACCACAGCTCCAGGGCTTGGAAATCCCTCCAGGGATGATGGGGACTCCACCACTGCCCTGGGCAGCCTGGGACAGGGAATGACAACCCTTTCCAGGGAGAAATTGTTCCCAGTATCCAACCTAAACCTCTCCTGGGCAACTTGAGGCCATTTCCTTTTGTTCTATCACTTGTTGCTTGGGAGAAGAGACCTCTGACTCCAACCTCCTTTCAGGGAGTTGTCTCTCCTCAGCCTCCTTTGCTTCAGACTCTTCCAACCCCCCAGGTCCCTCACCCTCTCCTTTTAAGATTTGTGCTCCAGACCCTTCACCAGCCTTGTTGCCCTTCTTATTGTTCCCAATATCCAATCTAAACCTCCTCTGGTGCAACTTGAGCCCATTTCCTCTTGTTCTATCACTTGCTCCTTGGGAGAAGAAACCAACCCCTCCTCACCCCAACCTCCTCTCTGGGAGTTGTAGAGAGCCAGAAGGTCTCTTTTTTGGAAGAAATTGTTTCTAATATTTAATCTAAACCTCTCCTGGCACAACCTAAGGCCATTTCCTCTTGTTCTGTCACTTGTTCCTTGGGAGAGGAGCCTGACCTGTCCTCACTCCAACCTCCTCCCAGGGAGTTGCAGAGATCCAGAAGTTCTCCCCTCATCCTCCTTTTCTCCAGGCTTTTTTCCAGTGAGTCACCTTCCTGCAGCATCGCCTCGGAGGGAAAAGCATCACTGAGGGAGAGCTTCATTTCCCAGGTGAAACTCTAAATGTAACCCCCATCCCCTGCCTCCTCATGTCAGCAAAGAGCCAAATCATTGCTGACAGCAAAGTGAGATCTTCAAACACTCAGCAAAGCTCTGAGATCCTACATAGAGATGATGATGAGCCCTAAAATTGCTTTCAATAGAAGCACAGAATCACTTGGGTTGGAGAAGACCTTTAAGATCATCAAGACTTAAGGGTTAACCATTAAGATCTTGACCCTTAAAGTCTTAAGGGTTAAACCAGCACTTGTTCCTTGGGAGAAGAAACCAATCCCTTTGGTTCCAACCTCCTCTCAGGGAGTTGTAGAGAGCCAGAAGGTCCCTTTTGGGGAATAAATTGTTCCCAATATCCAACCTAAACCTCTCCTGATGCAACTTGAGGACCTTTCCTCTTGTTCTATCACTTGTTCCTTGGGAGCAGAGCCTGACCTATCCTCACCCCAACCTCCTCCCAGGGAGTTGCAGAGATCCAGAAGTTCTCCCCTCCTCCTCCTTTTCTCCAGGCTGAACACCCCCAGCTCCCTCAGCTGCTCCTGCTCAGATTTCTGCTCCAGACCCTTCCCCAGCTCCATTCCCCTTCTCTGGACACACTCCAGCCCCTCAATGTCCTTCTTGTCACGAGGGACCCAAAACTGACCCCAGGATTTCAGGTGTGAACCTTCAGCTTCTTTGCTGTTTTTTTTCATGATGTCTCTGTCTTTTTTCTTTCTTTCTTCCTTTTTTTTCTTTTTTTCTTACATAAGAAAACTCTCCAGCACTAAAGCCCAGCTGACTACAGATCGGTGTTTGCTCTTTTCAGTTCATTTGCTGAAAACAGCTGGTAGCCATTTAGGAGAATGGGAGAAATATTGCAACTTCTGTGGAGAGGGGAAAGTAAACAGATGATTAAGGCAGAATTGACAACTCCTTTCACCACCCATTATTTGTCATCATGCTTTGAAGAAGAAAAGACATTGTTTGGATGGGGATGTAGAGAAGATTTCTTTGGACTGGCTTAGAGTGGCTTCATCTGCTTGAAAATGCAACGAGGTGAATCCTGGCTGTTGTTTTACCTCTTCCTCACCCCACCTCTTCCCATGAAGGATACAATTAAATGGCCAAATTTCCTTGTCTGCTCTTTCTAGGGGGAATAATCAGAAGTTATTGTTCCTCCTTAGGAAACTCAGAGTAATGGGGGGTTCAGTGTCTTGCTTGTTGTTCAGTGTCTTCTTGTTGGCTTGCCCTCCCTGTCCCTGCACCACTGCTCTTCTAATATCCCACCAGCATTTCCTTAGATAAATGTTGAGTTCAACTCATTGATTTGGAAAAAAGGGGAATTTTGAGACCCCAAAAAACCTCCCAACCTCTCTTATTTTCTCCTAGCCAGGAGCCTTTTCCATACAAAGCCAGCCAGTGACTTCTCTTGGAATTGCCTGGCTTTTTACACTGGTAAATAAAGATTTAATGTGGCATCTGCTCCCTATTAACATTTTTCCCATACCAACAGAAACGTGATCGTGTGTGATAGTATTGAATTAGTCCAAAGATTTTTCTGAGAAATCCTCATCTTTTAGAAAACACCCCTGACAGAATCCATGAACCTTAAGGGGACATTTTGTAGCTTTGCTCAAAGAAAATTCTGTTTCTGGTCTGGATTTCCCCTAAACAAGCCTTGGGTGAAGTCTGTTTCATAGAATCTCAGAATCTCAGACTGGTTTGGGTTGGATGGGACCTTCCAGGGAGTTCCAACCCCTGGATGTGCAGGGACCCCTCTCCCAGCCCAGGTTGCCCCAAGCCCCATCCAACCGGGGCTGAGACACTGCCAGGGATGGGGCAGCCACAGCTTCCTTGGGCAGCCTGGCACAGGGGCTCAGCACCCTCAAATTATAGAATTTTTCCCTCCCATCTCCTCTCCATCTCCCCTCTTGCAGCTGGAAACCCTTCCCCCTCATCCCATCCCTCCAGGCCCTTGTCCAGAGTCCCTCCCCAGCTTTCCTAGAGCCCCTTCAGGCACTGGAAGATGCTCCAAGGCCTCCCCAGAACCTTCTCCTTCTCCTTCTCCTTCTCCTTCTCCTTCTCCTTCTCCTTCTCCTTCTCCTTCTCCTTCTCCTTCTCCTTCTCCTTCTCCTCCTTCTCCTCCTTCTCCTTCTCCTTCTCCTTCTCCTTCTCCTTCTCCTTCTCCTTCTCCCTTCTCCTTCTCCTTCTCCTTCTCCTTCTCCTTCTCCTTCTCCTTCTCCTTCTCCTTCTCCTTCTCCTTCTCCTTCTCCTTCTCCTTCTCCTTCTCCTTCTCCTTCTCCTTCTCCTTCTCCTTCTCCTTCTTTTTCCCTTCTTCTTTCTCCTTCTCCTTCTCTTTCTCCTTCTCCTTCTTCTTCTCCTTCTTCTCCTTCCCCATTCCCTTCCCCTTTCCTCCTCTTCCTCTCCGCTCCTCTCTTCTCCAGGCTGAACACCCCCAACTCTCTCAACCTGTTCCAGACTCTCCCCACCCTCCAATTCCAGAATTCCTTCCCCATCTCCAACCTCAATCTCCCCTTTCTCTCCAACTTTTAACCCAGTTCCCTTCTCCTCTCCCTACCCTCCCGTGTCCAAAGCCCTCCCCCAGCTTTCTTGCAGCCCCTTCAGATATTGGAAGGTTGCTCTGAGCTCCCCTGGGAGCCTCCTCTTCTCCAGGCTGAACAACCCCAATCCCTCAGCCTGGCTTCCCAGGGAGCTGCTCAGCCCTCTGAGCATTTCAGTGCCTCCTCTGGACACCTTCCAGGAGCTCTGTGTCCTTCTGATGCTGGGGACTCCAGAACTGGACACAGGACTCCAGGTGGGGTCTCAGCAGAGCAGAGCAGAGGGGGAGAATCCCCTCTCTTGAGTTTTTTACCTTTTCCTGAAGCACTCAGGAGGTTCCTCCCTGCTCTTTGCTCCCTGCCAACATTTACAAGCAGTTAACCTCTCCTGATACCAAAGCTCTCCTACATCAAAGTTGGGGCTGTAAGACCCTGGTGGGTGACAGGAATGAAAATCATCTCAAAGATGGGGGGAAGGATGGAAGCGAGCTAAAAATTACAGTATTCTTTTTTTTTTTCCCTGTTTTTTTTTTTTCTTTCTTAATTCTAAAGGACGCTGGAACTTCATTATCCAATCTGCTTAAAATTGAACGATCTAATGAAATTTCACACCCACTAAATTTAATCAGGGATTACTCGTGTGGGATTTGAATCAGATAAAAAGGATGTTGCAGATAGTTGGTAGCAGTTGCACAAGGTAATAAAAAAAAATCTGCAGTCGTCTTTGTCCTTTCCAGCAAATGTGAATTGCTTGACCTACTTTCTCTTCCTTTACTTTATTTTTCCCCCTTTTTTTTTCTTTTTTTTTTGGCATTCATGGGCCTGACCCTGACTTCCTCCTGGGCACCAGTGAACAATCAGTCCCAGACTCACATCCAAGCAGATGGATCTCAGGAGTGCTTCCTCCTGGATGCTGTCAGTACATGGGGAATTGTTGCTTTCACTGCAGTACTTTGATGCTGGGGAAGAAAAAGAACCATTTCATGTAGAAAAAGACCTTTTTGGTAAGAGGAGCAGGGGAAGGTGGATGCTGGACTGAGGCTCAGCTCAGATCTTTGTTCTTGACTGCATTTTCCAGATCCTTTTACCCCTCCAAGCCTTTGGTGGGTGGATTTAAATGATGTTTGAGCCCATGAGAACTGAGGGTGCCTGTAGCAAACTTCAGACATCCCTTGCTCTGGGATTTTCTCCCATTCATTGGATTTCTGTATTCTTTGTTGCCACTGTTGTCTTAATTTATTTTCACCACCAAAGTTTAAATTCACCACGAGCTGGGTGTGGAGAGAAGCACAAAGGCTGCACTTGATTTACTCAGGGATGTATTTGTTCCTTGCACAAATGACCAAACCCACCCTTGTCCTGCTTTTACCGTTCAGTCAGCAGGCACTGGGTGCTCATGATGTAAGTGTGGATGATTTGGGATTTTATCCCTGACAGCTTCAAAACAATTTGGGAAGGAAATTGAGTCAGCATCAGCAATGGTCACAATGGTCCAGGCTGCCCAGGGCAGGGAGTCCCCATTCCTGGAGGGATTTCCAAGACCTGGAGGGATTTCCAAGCCCTGGAGCTTTGATGCTGAGGCCATGGGGCAGTGGTGGCCTTGGCAGTGCTGGGTTCAGGGTTGGACTTGATGCTGATAAAGTTCTTTTCCAGCCAAAATGATTCTGTGATTCTAAGTGTGGGAGTGTGGATCAGCTGGAAGGCAGGAGGGCTCTGCAGAGGGACCTGGAGAGACTGGAGAGTTGGGCTGATCCCAGTGGGATGAGGTTCAAGACAAGAACCCCATGGGGAGCTCCAGGCTGGGCACAGAGTGGCAGAAAGGGAGCTGGGATTGCCAGGAAGCTGAAGAGGAGGCAGCAGTGTGCCCAGGTGGCCAAGAAGGCCAATGGCATCCTGGGCTGGCTCAGGAACAGCGTGGCCAGCAGGTCCAGGGAAGGGATTCTGCCCCTGTGCTCAGCTCTGGGGAGGCCACAGCTTGAGTCCTGTGTCCAGTTCTGGGCCCCTCAGCTCAGGAAGGAGCTTGAGGTGCTGGAGCAGGTCCAAAGGAGGCAAGTGGGCTGGTGAAGGGATCCAGCAGAGATGCTGTGAGGAGAGGCTGAGGGAGCTGGGGGTGTTGAGGCTGGAGAAGAGGAGGCTCAGGGGAGAGCTCATCACTCTCTGCAACTCCCTGAAAGGAGGTTGGAGCCAGGGGGGGGTTGGTCTCTTTTCCCAGGCAACTCTCAGCAAGACAAGAGGCCATGGTCTCAGTTGTGCCAGGGGAGGTTTAGGTTGGAGATTGGAAAGAATTTCTTTGTGGAGAGGGTGATCAGGCATTGGAATGGGCTGCCCAGGGAAGGGGTGGATTCTCCGTGTCTGGAGCTATTTCCAAAGAGCCTGGATGTGGCACTGAGTGCCATGGGCTGGGAACCACGGGGGGAGTGGATCAAGGGATGGACTTGATGATCTCTGAGGTCCCTTCCAACCCAGACAATTCTAGGATTCTATGATTCTAAGACTGGAGGAAAACGAATGGGATAGCTGAGGTGTGAGCTGCTAAGGGCATGGGTGCCCAGATGTATGGGGATTATTGTTTTATAGGATGATGACACCCAAAATGAGATCCTTTGAAGAAGGATCCACCCCAGTTTGTGGAAGGCAGTGATGGAGATCAAAGTGTGAGTGACAGAGAAGCTGGAGGGCAAATTCTGTGCAAGAGGTTGTGGAAAAACCTCACATAGGTCTTGGAAAGCCTCAGGTGGGATCCTTGACATCCATGAAGAGATGTAGAGCTGAAATATGAGTGGGACAGGGGAGGTCAGGTCTTCATTAGACATTGCTTGAGTTTTCTGCATGGATGTCAAGAGCTTTAATTTTAGGGGGAAGAGCTGAAGTTGGGGAAATCAGGAGAGTTCACTTTTTGGTACCAAAGTCAGAGACATCTCAAGATGGAGAGGGAGAAGTAGCCTTTGTTTTCAGATCTTTTCTGCTTTGGGCAGAACAATTATTTTGAAGCTTGCACCATCTCTGCCTGGTGCTCACTGGGTGCCCTTCATCTTCAAAAGGAAGGGAAAAAAAATAAAAAGAAGAAAAGCAGCTTCTGCCTTGCACACGGATGTATAAAAGGCTCCATCAGCAAACTGAGCAGCAGCTTCAAATGTTTCATCAAGGAATATGAAATCTCATCACAGCTGGATTAGCCACAAGCTTCAAAGTTCTTTAAGGTCACAAAGTAGTTAAATTGTGTAGAGCTGCTTGGAACAAGGGCACTGAGGCTTCCTCTGGAGGCCCAGAGGAGCTTCTTGCTTTGAGTTCTGACTTCAACACTTGGCCTACTACGTTTTTTGTTCTTCTAATCCTTTCCTACTGGCACTTTTTTAGGTTTGTAGAATGGTTTATATATTTTTATTTTCTTTTTGTGGGCTGTTTTTTTTTTTTCTTTGGTCTTTTTTTGCTACAGTTAATGGAAGGGAATGTTTTGTTGGGTAGAAACGAAGGTGCCTTTTGATTATGAAAGGGTTTTTTAGTATTTTCAGACCACTTTTGATGTACTTTTGTCCTTTTGTGGTGGGGGTGAGAGCTGTTACCACTGTTATCTCTCACTCCTCAGGGTGATGCTGCCTTTTGTTATGAAGGAATGGGGTTCATGGTGGGCAGGAAGCTTTTCAGGCTGTGTTTATCCAGGGATGGACATCTCCTGCCTGAGCAGGATGCTCTTAGGTGACCTCCACCCATCCATCAAGGATCTGGAGTGACCATGAACCAGAAGGAATGGGTTTGGATCTGTTCCCTGCTACCACCAGTGATGAATTCTCCTCCCTTGCCAGTTTCTTGGGGAGCAGAAAAACAGCAGCTGAAACCAGATCAGAGCCTGGCACTGATTTTACAGTCATATAAAAAAAAAAAACAAGGCCAAAGAGTAAAGGGAGTGATGGATCAGAGGCAGCTGAGGCTCACTGGAGGAGTTGTTACTGGTGCCAGAAACAGGGGAGATTTTTTTTCCTACTTTTTTTTTTTTTCTCAGTCCCCTGCTAACACACACACCTGCTCCACCAGCAGAGGAGTTCATGCCTGTTATGGGGAGATGGGATTTTCCCTTCCCTTCCCTTCCCTTCCCTTCCCTTCCCTTCCCTTCCCTTCCCTTCCCTTCCCTTCCCTTCCCTTCCCTTCCCTTCCCTTCCCTTCCCTTCCCTTCCCTTCCCTTCCCTTCCCTTCCCTTCCCTTCCCTTCCCTTCCCTTCCCTTCCCTTCCCTTCCCTTCCCTTCCTTCCTTCCTTCCTTCCTTCCTTCCTTCCTTCCCTTCCTTCCCTTCCTTCCTTCCTTCCTTCCTTCCCTTCCTTCCCTTCCCTTTGCCTTTTTTAATAGAAAAGGAACAAATAATGACAAGTTTTTGACTTCCTGAAAGGAAGCAAATGATTGTTCAGCCTGGAGAAGAGAAGGCTCTGGGAAGGGACTTTGGGCAAGGGCCTGGAAGGGTAGGACAAGTAGGGCAATGGCTTTAAACTGGAATAAAGGAGATTTCAATGAGATTTTAGGAAGAAATTCTTGAATTTTAGAGTGGGAGACCCTGGTTGCCCAGGTTGCCCAAGGAAGCTGTGGCTGCCCCATCCCTGGCAGTGTCTCAGCCCAGGTTGGATGGGCCTGGAGCAACCTGGGCTGTGGGAGGGGTCCCTGAACATCCAGGGGTTGGGACTGGAGGAGCTGGAAGGTCCCTTCCAACCCAAACCAGTCTGGGATTCTCTCCTACAAAGTTATTTTTGACGTTTTGGGGTACAAGAATAGCAGTTGTGCTTCAGGAAGATGAGTTTGCATTGGGGAATAGCACACTGCTGTTTTCTGAGCAGAACTGGAGATTCATGGAATCATGGAATGGTTTGGGTTGGAAGGGACCTTATAGATCTCCCATTTCCAAGGCCCTGCATGGGCAAATACCTCAGCACTGTGTGTGGCACAGCTCCTGGCACACCAGGGGACAGACAAAGCCCCTTTTGGGGACAACACCATCTGCTGTAGACCCTGTCCCAGGTTGCCCAAGGAAGCTGTGGCTGCCCCATCCCTGGCAGTGTCTCAGCCCAGGTTGGATGGGGCTTGGAGCAACCTGGGCTGTGGGAGAGGTCCCTGCCCATGGAATTGGGGTTGGATCTGGATGTTTTTTAAGGTCCCTTCCAACCCAAACCATTTTGTGTTTCTATGATTTGAATATCAGGTCATTAAAATGTGCTCCTGGGCTAACTCACCATCAGGGTTCTGATCTGCTGAGCAGGGAGTTGGCCAACAGGAGCCAGGATGGTCCTGGGCTGTCAGGGACCTCTCTTGGAAGTCCTCTGTGTTGTTTCCTATCTCTCAACACCATCACTCCACCCATTTTGAGTTTCTCTAAAAACAGGCTTTTAAAAGGGAGCTGAAACCTGTCCTGAGAGCTGGGACCAGCGTGGAAAATGAGCTTCAAGTTGGGGTGAAGTGGGAAGGATACAGAGCCCTAAACGATGGAGCAAGTGGTGGAACGGGGAGCACCAGGAGCTATGGAAGGGGACAGGATCTGCTGGAGGAGGATGGAGAAACCAACAGCTCCACTTTGGATGGATGCTTTGGAATCCACTTGAGTGTTCATTTTATCCAGAAGGATTTGACAGGAATTTAGATTTGAAATCAGTGTTTGCTCCTTACTGGGAGGCTGATGAATGCCAAACCAGTTCATTGGAGTGGGGTTTTTATTTTATCTTGTCCCATGGACTGGGGTTGCTCAGCTCCTGTTCATTCATTACTATCAAGTAAGACACTAAATGAAGTCTTGATAACAAATATTGTTATTTCCTAAAGATATTTAAAATTTTTGAATTATTTTTAATTTTCCCCCCCTTTCCCTCACTCATGGGGTGCTGAAGGCTGCTCAGCAGTCATTGCCCTGGGCTCTGTGCCTTCAGATCTATTTCCTCACTGTCAGTATATATGTACTGACCATCCCCTCACTGCTGGAGCTCAGGATCTGCAGGAATTTGCTGAAGTTTTTGGTTTTTTTTTTCCTTGTCTCCATTCCTGGAGGTTGATCCAAGGGCTCGGCGAGCGCCCGCTGGAAGAACAACAAAATGACCTTAATACCTTGGAGAAGTTAACTACTGTGTTTAACTCAATAACACAGAAAGGAAATGGGTTCCCCTTCCCAAAAATGTCTCCTCTCTTCCTGAAGGAATGGATGAGGTCTCCATTTATCAGCCAGCTGGGATCAACAGGAAAATGTTACCCAGTTCCTGCAGCGCTGTTAACAGAACGTGGAGGTGATGCCCTTAAGCTCTTCCTTACCCAAACAAAAAGTTTGAGGAGCCTTGTTAATTTATCCTGGCAGGACCAAAGCCACCTCACGGCAGGAAATGTCATAATACTCATTAAAAAAAAAAAAAAAAAAAAAAAAAAATCATTTGTATTCCCGTGGGAGAATTCAGGAAGCTGGAAACAAAGAGAATTAATGGGGAATCAAGTGGATGTCTTTAAGAGGATGAATATTGTCTTGTGGGAATAAAAAAAATCATCTATTTCCCCTCCCCAAAATGCCATTAATAATAATAAAATAGTGCTGTGACAAGGATATGGCAATGGAGCTACAAAGTGTTTAAAAAAAAACAACACCCAAACCTTCCTGCAGAATCTTCCGTGGGATGAAATATAGGAAGAAATGGCCAGAGGGAAGGAGGAAGAAATATGTTACACCTTTGTCTGTGATTTTTAGGCTTCTCCTCACTGTCAGCAGAGTTGAGAGCATTGTCTTTTGTACAGCAGAAATTCCAGTTTCAACCTGATACCTCTCAAGGCACCAGAGTAAATATATCTATAACCATTCTACAACTGGATACCTGTTGGGTTTTTTTGGTTTTTTTTTTTCCTCTGGCACACACAACCCTCTGCTTTTGCAAGGCTTCAGTGTTTTCCCATCTCTAAATCAATTTTTCACCACCACCAAGCCTTATACTCCCACGTTGCCTCTTTCTCCTAAATAACCTCCACCCACATCCTGTCAATTTAAAAGATGGGAGCTGGGCCCAATGGGTCCTCGAGGGTTTTCTGTCTTTACACAGAGCCATTTGATTCCCCTCTGTTTGAAAGTTTCTGAGGGCTTCCTAGATAAAATACTTGTCTCCTTTTCACTCCTATGGTAGTCACAGTAAATGCCTTTGTTTCCAGGCAAACTCCAGACAACTCCATTTGAAAATCCCATTAATCTCATGCACCTGATGATAACATAAAAAAAAGAAACATCAGAAATTTAGTACAATCAATGGTTCTTCCTATTATTCAGTGTACAGGTACTTCAGAGAGAAATGGAGTAAAATTTTCCAGGCTTGAGCTTGCTGGGATGTACCTTGGTTTTTTACACCTTCTAAATCATCTCCTGTCTTCTGCTCCTGCACCAGGGCATTTGCTTTTTGTCCCTGATCTCCAGGCATAAAATCCCAGACTGGTTTGGATAAGGGACCTTAAACATCATCCAGCTCCTGCTGTGGGCAAGGACATCTTCCACTAGACCAGGTTGCTCCAAATCCCATCCAACTTGCCCCAAACCCCATCCAACTTGTCCCAAATCCCATCCAACCTGCCCCAAATCCCATCCAACCTGCCCTTCAGCACTCCATTGATGGGACATCCACAACTTTTCTGGACAAAACCAGGAGTGCTCACTTGTCACCTCCCTATTTCCATGGTCATGCCAAGGTGTGGATGATGGAGATGGGAAATAACCACAAAACTCAGTAGTTAAGTGAAATCACCTGGATTAATGGATAAATATGGGAAGATGAATCCTTGTTATCAACACTTCATTTAGTGTCTTATTTGACAGTAATGAATGAGGAGGAGCTCTTATGAGACCTCAAACTTGAGCCACAGTTTTAATCTTGTTTTGCCATAAAATGGCCCAGAATGTAAAGGTTCTCCATCCAAGGCAGCCTGGCATTTATCTCCAAATTCTTCCTGTTGCACAGGAGGAGCTGGATGCCCCCCTATTCCTCAGATATTCACCCAGTAGCTAAATGGTCATGGGGAAAATTTGAATTTCAGGAGGAATAGAATTACAGAAGGGTTAAGGTTGGAAAGGTAAAACCCATCTTGTCCAACCCCTGCAGTGAGCAGGAGCATCTTCAGTTGGATCAAGAACCCCATCCCTTGGATGTTGCCAGGCATGGGCCATCTCCCACCTCTCTGGGCCACCTTATATTCCTTATATCTAGTCTAAACCTTCCCCTTTTTAATTTAAAACCATTTCCCCTTGTCTGGTGCTACAGCCCCCCTAAAAACTCTGTCCCCACCTTTCTCATAAACCTGTTTTATTCCTCAAGACTCAAGCTGGGAAGCTCCACACCATTCGCCCAGTAATTCCTTGGATCACCACCCAACTTGCAACCCAGCAGGGATAATCCTGCCCAAATCCAGGCCTGAGGAGTCCAAGAGGCTTTGTGTGATGGGAGGGATGGATTCCAGCACAGGTTTCAGCCTCATCAACACTGAACACTCATTATCAGCATCATCCCACAAGAGGTGACCCCCATCATCACCTTCCTGGCCTTCACTTCCAGGATTGCTTTGAGCCAATCCAAGCCCCCCAAAAATGGCCAAAAAGGTTTCCTAAGGAGCAGCAAGCAACCAATGTCCATGCCAGCCCAAGGAGAGGTGGGAATCATGGAATCATAGAATTGTCTGGGTTGGAAGGGAACTCAGAGATCATCAAGTCCAACCCTTGATCCACTCCCCCCATGGTTCCCAGCCCATGGCACTCAGTGCCACATCCAGGCTCTTTGGAAATAGCTCCAGACACGGAGAATCCACCCCTTCCCTGGGCAGCCCATTCCAATGCCTGATCACCCTCTCCAGAAAGAAATGCTTTCCAATCTCCAACCTAAACCTCCCCTGGCACAACTTGAGACCATGGCCTCTTGTCTTGCTGAGAGTTGCCTGGGAAAAGAGACCAACCCCCCCCTGGCTCCAACCTCCTTTCAGGGAGTTGCAGAGAGTGATGAGGTCTCCCCTGAGCCTCCTCTTCTCCAGCCTCAACACCCCCAGCTCCCTCAGCCTCTCCTCACAGCATCTCTGCTGGATCCCTTCACCAGCCCACTTGCCTCCTTTGGACCTGCTCCAGCACCTCAAGCTCCTTCCTGAGGGGCTGAGGGGCCCAGAACTGGACACAGGACTCAAGCTGTGGCCTCCCCAGAGCTGAGCACAGGGGCAGAATCCCTTCCCTGGACCTGCTGGCCACGCTCTTCCTCAGCCAGCCCAGGATGCCATTGGCCTTCTTGGCCACCTGGCCACACTGCTGCCTCCTCTTCAGCTTCCTGGCAATCCCAGCTCCCTTTCTGCCACTCTGTGCCCAGCCTGGAGCTCCCCAGGGGGTTCTTGTCTTGAACCTCATCCCACTGGGATCATCCCAACTCTCCAGTCTCTCCAGGTCCCTCTGCAGAGCCCTCCTGCCTTCCAGCTGATCCACACTCCCCCCTAGCTTGGTGTCGTCTGCGAATTTGCTGATGATAGAGTCAATCCCCTCATCTAAATCATCACTAAAGATACTGAACAGAACTGGGCCCAACACTTCTGAAGCAGCTCTAACTACTTTGTGTGCAGCCAGAAAAAGTGGCTGCATCAGAACGGATTTTATGGATCTTGTTCACCATCTTTTGCACAGGTTGGGAGACTTCACGAGCTGCCAGCTCTCTCCTGTTACTCTTTAGCTTTGTAATTCCCCAAAGATAAAGCAGTATTAGGAGCAATCTTTCTCCTGCAAGTAATTTCTGATTTCCATATTAATCAAAAATAGCTTTACCTTCGTCCTGCCCTAATCCTCGGAACAACACAGAGAGAAGATTACAGTCTGGAGATGTCAGAAAAGCAATTAAAATGTGCACACAAGGGGTGGGAGGGGGGTGAGGAACATCACCTCTTGATTTTGTGAGCTGAGCAGGGAAATCCCCTGACCTCAAATTGTTTCTTTCTCGTTTGCTCCTTTCCTTCTGAAGGGAGGAGAGAGAGAAAAATCTGGAATATTCAGAGATTAAAATGTTGGCATTTCAGTGGAATTGAGAGGGTTCCATGGGATGAGAAGGGACATTTTAAGGAAGGTGGGAATTGGCTACAAAGAGCCTTGAATTTGCAGCTGGCGAGGTAAGTGACTATTTATAGCTCTGTCTGCAGATCTTAATGATGAGCTAAGAAAAAGAACCTGGCGGTGGCAGCTGGGGTGAGGCTGCAACCTGGAAAAAAAAGGGATTGAAAGAGTGGAGATGGCATCTGAGACACGTGGCTACATAGCTGGGTGCCACAGGCTGTGGTTTGATGGTTCTGAACAGCAGAAAGTTTGGAAAATGTGGATGTCATCTGGAGAAACAAGACCCATCCTATCCAAGGTCATGGTGGCAGAAAAACTGGAAAAAAAATGGGGTGGGAATGGTTCTTATGGAGGTAGGGATGTGTTTGACCTCAAAACCTGAACATCTCTCAGGTGTCAGACATTTGGGTATCATCAGGGGTCCTGTGGACAATCCAGAGTTTGGGAATGATTTGGGAATGTAGGGGTAACATGACCAGAGGTGCTAATGAGATTTGAGCTTTTAGATGAGGTCATGGAAAGGGAAGGTTTAGAAGTTGAGGAGAAGGGACCAGGAGGGATGTGTGGAAGGGCTGGGGATGCTGTGGAAGAGACAAAGGTGGATGTCACTGTATGTGGTTGTGGTGTGGGCTCTGCATGTTTCAGATCTATCTTCTCAGGAGCAGGTTCTGAACAGCAGAAAAGTTTGGAAAATGTGGGTGCCATCTGGAGAAACGAGAGCCATCCTAGCTGGGGAGGACAGGAAGGTCATGGTGATCTGCAGAAAAACTGGGAAAAAAATGGGGTGGGACTGGTTCTTATGGAGGTAGGGATGTGTTTGACCCCAAAACCTGATCATCTCTCAGGTATTATTTGGGTATAATCAGGGAGTTCTGTGGACAAACCAGAGTTTGGGAATGTAGGTGTAACATGAACAGAGGTGGTAAAGAGATTTTAGATGAAGTCATGGAAAGGGAAGGTTTAGAAGTTGAGTAGAAGGGACCAGGAGGGATCTGTGGAAGGGCTGGGGATGCTGTGGAAGAGTCAAAGGTGGATGTCACTGTATGTGGTTGTGGTGTGGGCTCTGCATGTTTCAGATCTGTCTTCTCAGGAGCAGGTTCTGAACAGCAGAAAAGTTTGGAAAATGTGGGTGTCATCTGGAGAAACGAGAGCCATCCTATCTGAGGAGGACAGGAAGGTCATGGTGATCTGCAGAAAAACTGGGAAAAAAATGGGATGGGACTGGTTCTTATGGAGGTAGGGATGTGTTTGACCTCAAAACCTGATCATCTCTCAGGTGTCAGACATTTGGGTATCATCAGAGGTCCTGTGGACAATCCAGAGTTTGGGAATGATTTGGGAATGTAGGGGTAACATGACTAGAGATGCTAATGAGATTTGAGCTTTTAGATGAGGTCATGGAAAGGGAAGGTTTAGAAGTTGAGGAGAAGGGACCAGGAGGGATCTGTGGAAGGGCTGGGGATGCTATGGAAGAGAGAGAGGTGGATGTCACTGTATGTGGTTGTGGTGTGGGCTCTGCATGTTTCAGATCTATCTTCTCAGGAGCAGGTTCTGAACAGCAGAAAAGTTTGGAAAATGTGGGTGCCATCTGGAGAAACGAGACCCATCCTATCTGAGGAGGACAGGAAGGTCATGGTGATCTGCAGAAAAACTGGGAAAAAAATGGGATGGGACTGGTTCTTATGGAGGTAGGGATGTGTTTGACCTCAAAACCTGAACATCTCTCAGGTGTCAGACATTTGGGTATCATCAGGGGTCCTGTGGACAATCCAGAGTTTGGGAATGATTTGGGAATGTAGGGGTAACATGACCAGAGGTGCTAATGAGATTTGAGCTTTTAGATGAAGTCATGGAAAGGGAAGGTTTAGAAGTTGAGGAGAAGGGACCAGAAGGGATCTGTGGAAGGGCTGGGGATGCTGTGGAAGAGACAGAGGTGGATGTCACTGTATGTGGTTGTGGTGTGGACTCTGCATGTTTCAGATCTATCTTCTCAGGAGCAGGTTGTGGACCTTGACCCTTGAGGGAGAGGTTTCCTGTAGCAGTTCTCATAAACATCATTTATTTTCCATCTTTCCATCTTACTGGAGATTATACTCTGAATTTATCATGTAGTACATGACATGACAAGGCACTGCAGGTAGAATTTTATAATTATTGAACCCAGTTTGCACTTGGACTAAATGGTTATTGTAGGTCCCTTCAGCATGAACAATTCTCTTCTTCTCTTCTCTTCTCTTCTCTTCTCTTCTCTTCTCTTCTCTTCTCTTCTCTTCTCTTCTCTTCTCTTCTCTTCTCTTCTCTTCTCTTCTCTTCTCTCCTCTCCTCTCCTCTCTTCTCTTCTCTCTTCTCTTCTCTTCTCTTCTCTTCTCTCCTCTTCTCTTCTCTTCTCTTCTCTTCTTTCTTCTCTTCTCTTCTCTTCTCTTCTCTTCTCTCCCTCTCCCTCTCTCCCTCTCCCTCTCCCTCTCCTCTCTCTCCCTCTCCCTCTCCCTCTCCCTCTCCCTCTCCCTCTCCCTCTCCCTCTCCCTCTCCCTCTCCCTCTCCTTTCTATTTTCCCTTCCCTTCATTTCCCTTTCCATCCAATTCCAACACCTGTGCCAGTGACAAACTGGCCTTGGGTCATTTCTTCACCTTGACCTTGGCAAGTTGGCCAGTTGAGGAGCTTTGGATGCCTTAACCAAGCTGCCTTGCCTTGAAACCACATTGGAGAAGGACTTTAAATGTCACTATTTTGATGTGTCCTTTTGAAGATCTGCCTTTTTCTGGGTCATTTTGGATTGTTTCCCCATTTAATTACATTTGCTCTGGATTAGAAGTGTGTGTGAGATGCTCATGTTGCTTGCAGTCATTCTGAAGCCTCCTCAGCTCCTCTATAAATGGATTTCATGTGTGAGAACCACCTTGGAAGGTGGAGAAGACAATGGTTTAGGTTGGATATCAGGAATAATTTCTTCCCTGAAAGAGTTGTCGTTCCCTGTCCCAGGCTGCCCAGGGCAGTGGTGGAGTCCCCATCATTCCTGGAGGGATTTCCAAGTGTAGAGTAACAAGGCAACCAGGTGCCTCTAATTGCCAAGGAGTGAGTGTGAGCTTGTATCAAGTCCACCTGTGCCTGGTTAGGGCAGGCCCTCTACTGAGCATGAGCAGGACCAGGGGGCCAATAAAAGGTGAGGCTCACGCCCCCAGGGTAGGGTGAGGCAACAGAGAGGCAACAGAGAGGCAACAGAGAGGCAACAGAGAGGCAACAGAGAGGCAACAGAGAGGCAACAGAGAGGCAACAG
Organism: Archilochus colubris; assembly: GCA_023079485.1. NCBI lineage: Eukaryota > Metazoa > Chordata > Aves > Apodiformes > Trochilidae > Archilochus > Archilochus colubris. The sequence goes on along the minus strand of CM041083.1, from coordinate 199,193,498 downwards.
AGAGGCAACAGAGAGGCAACAGAGAGGCAACAGAGAGGCAACAGAGAGGCCACAGAGAGGCCAGTAGCTCTTCGAGCCACAGGACCGATCTAGGCTAGTTCCGCTCTGTGAGCACCACTCGCAAGTCTCTATTATGACACCTGGTTGCCTTGTTACTCTACATCCAAGCCCTGGAGCTGTGGTGCTGAGGCCATGGGACAGCGGTGGCCTTGGCAGTGCTGGGTTCAGGGTTGGACTGGATGCTCTGAAAGGTCTTTTCCAACCAAAACAAGCCTATGAATGACCCTGTCTGGACTTGGTGATCTGAAAGGACTTTTCTGACCCAGGGTCAGTTTTGGGTCCCTTGTGACAAGAAGGACATTGAGGGGCTGGAGTGTATCCAGAGAAGGGGAATGGAGCTGGGGAAGGGTCTGGAGCAGAAATCTGAGCAGGAGCAGCTGAGGGAGCTGGGGGTGTTCAGCCTGGAGAAAAGGAGGATGAGGGGAGAACTTCTGGATCTCTGCAACTCCCTGGGAGGAGGCTGGGGTGAGGACAGGTCAGGCTCTTCTCCCAAGGAACAAGTGATAGAACAAGAGGAAAGGTCCTCAAGTTGCATCAGGAGAGGTTTAGATTAGATATTAGAAACAATTTTTTCCCCAAAAGGGACCTTCTGGCTCTCTACAACTCCCTGAGAGGAGGTTGGAACCAGAGGGGTTGGTTTCTTCTCCCAAGGAACAAGTGCTGGTTTAACCCTTAAGACTTTAAGGGTCAAGGTCTTAATGGTTAACCCTTAAGTCTTGATGATCTTAAAGGTCTTCTCCAACCCAAGTGATTCTGTGCTTCTATTGAAAGCAATTTTAGGGCTCATCATCATCTCTATGTAGGATCTCAGAGCTTTGCTGAGTGTTTGAAGATCTTAGGGCTCATCATCATCTCTATTTAGGATCTCAGAGCTTTGCTGAGTGTTTGAAGATCTCACTTTGCTGTCAGCAATGATTTGGCTCTTTGCTGACATGAGGAGGCAGGGGATGGGGGTTACATTTAGAGTTTCACCTGGGAAATGAAGCTCTCCCTCAGTGATGCTTTTCCCTCCGAGGCGATGCTGCAGGAAGGTGACTCACTGGAAATTAATTGTAATGCATCCATTTGGTACTTGTAAATCTACAGAAGTTCATTAGTATTGAACAGGGCTGCAGGAACACCAGCTGACCAGGTGCCTGGTGGTGCTTTTGAGCTGTAGCCTCCTAATTCCAGCAAGGACATCCAAGGTGTCACCGTGTAGCCGGAACAGCCTCTGGTGTGGCCTACTTGATGTCTGCCAAGTGACCTCCAGCTGACACTTTGCTCGTGCTGAAAAGAAGGAGAAAAATCTCTTAAGGATGTTTCATAGGGATGCTCTGTCTCAAATCAACCTCAGAAAATCAGATTCCTGGAGGAGATGTGGCTGCTGATCCCCTTAGCGCCCAATGAGCGGGGAAACGCTTCCTCTGCCATCCCATAATAGCACCCAGGTGGTGGGTTTTCTTTCTGTTTTTTTTTTAGCAGCTTTTGCTGCTAAAACTGTTCATTATTTTTTGGTGAGCTTGAACTTAGTGAAGGAAATGTCCCTTTGGATTGGAAGGAAAAGTCTCCGCAGAACTTGGATTTATTTTTTTTTTATTATTATTATTGTCTGAATTAATTTGGTAACCTGGAGGCTGAGCTCCCCTTTTGCTGATTAAAAGAATGTTAATTCAAAACATCATTCCTGGAGTCAGTCCCTTGAAATATGTGTTGAGAAGCCACCAATTGCTTTGTATAATGATGCTTAAAAAAATATAGCAGGGGAAATAATTGAGCATGAAGGTATTTTTTTAATGTGCAATTTCCAGCCCTGTGAAAAAGAATTCCACATAAATCCCTTATATAAATTTCTAGCTTGATGCATGATTTTTTTATATATTAATTATCTCACAACTTCTGGAGCTGAAGTGAAAAAAAAATGGTGAACAGGTCCTCATGAAGTCCTGTATGGAGCACAGGTGCCCCTAAGACACCTCCTTTGGCTCCAGTTCTCCAAACTGCTGGTTCCTTTGAGACTTTGCTGCTGATCCCTTGAAAAATACAAAATCATGGAATGTTTTAGGTTGGAAGAGACCTCCAAGCTCATGAGTCCAACCTTTGACCAACACTTAATCTAACTACTAAACCATGTTTTTAAGGACCAGCTCCAAATGCCTTTAAATCCCTCCAGGGATGGTGACTCCACCACTATCCTGGGCCATCCTGACAACCCTCTCAGGGAAAAAAGTATTTCCTAACATCTATCCTGAACATCAAGGAAGATGAAGAAGAAGAAATACATCAAGGAAGAAACATCTGAACTGGAGATTGGTCAATCCCTATAACTGGGCCCTCCTGCACTCACTGGACCCTCCTGTACCTCGTGTTAATCTTGAATCACAGAATCATTGAATGGTTTGGGTCGGAAAGGTCCTTAAAGATCATCTCATTCCCACTCCATAAGGTTCCTCAGAGTCCCACCCAACCATGCCTTGAACACCTCCAGAAATCTTGATTTCTTCAGGCTCTGAGCATCATTAACTCATTTCTCATTAAATTCTTCTCCCAAAAGGGTTGTCAAGCCCTGGTCCCTGGGGCAGTGCTGGAGTCCCCATCCCTGGTGGGATTTAAAGGGTTTGGTGGTGGATTTTTACTGCTGGGTTAGCAGTTGGACTTGATGATCTGAAAAGTCTTCTCCAACCAAAATGATTTGGTGATTCTCAAGGGTCTGCAGCTCTGGGCATGTCTGCAAGCAGAGGTCAAGCAAGGAGGATGACCTGGTCCTTGGGGACCACCCTCAAGTGGGGTCTCATTGGGATTTCATCATAGAATCATAGAATCATAGAACTGTCTGGGTTGGAAGGGACCTCAGAGATCCTCAAGTCCAACCCTTGATCCACTCCCCCCGTGGTTCCCAGCCCATGGCACTCAGTGCCACATCCAGGCTCTTTGGAAATAGCTCCAGACACGGAGAATCCACCCCTTCCCTGGGCAGCCCAGTCCAATGCCTGATCACCCTCTCCACAAAGAAATGCTTTCCAATCTCCAACCTAAACCTCCCCTGGCACAACTTGAGACCATGGCCTCTTGTCTTGCTGAGAGTTGCCTGGGAAAAGAGACCAACCCCCCCCTGGCTCCAACCTCCTTTCAGGGAGTTGCAGAGAGTGATGAGCTCTCCCCTGAGCCTCCTCTTCTCCAGCCTCAACACCCCCAGCTCCCTCAGCCTCTCCTCACAGCATCTCTGCTGGATCCCTTCACCAGCCCACTTGCCTCCTTTGGACCTGCTCCAGCACCTCAATCTCCTTCCTGAGGGGCTGAGGGGCCCAGAACTGGACACAGGACTCAAGCTGTGGCCTCCCCAGAGCTGAGCACAGGGGCAGAATCCCTTCCCTGGACCTGCTGGCTACGCTCTTCCTGAGCCAGCCCAGGATGCCATTGGCCTTCTTGGCCACCTGGGCACACTGCTGGCTCCTCTTCAGCTTCCTGCCAATCCCAGCTCCCTTTCTGCCACTCTGTGCCCAGCCTGGAGCTCCCCATGGGGTTCTTGTCTTGAACCTCATCCCATTGGGATCATCCTATCTCTCCAGTCTCTCCAGGTCCCTCTGCAGAGCCCTCCTGCCTTCCAGCTGATCCACACTCCCCCCAGCTTGGTGTCATCTGGGAATTTGCTGATGATGGACTCAATCCCCTCATCTAAATCCTCACTCAAGATATTAAACAGCACTGGGCCCAACACTGATCCCTGGGGGACACCACTAGTGACCTGCCGCCATTTCGATGCAGCCCCGTTCAGCACCACTCTCTGGGCCCGGCCCTCCAGCCAGTTCCTAACCCAGCACAGAGTGCTCCTGGCTGATCCATGGGCTGACAGCTTTTTCAGGAGGATGCTGTGGGAGACGGTGTCAAAGGCCTTACTGAAGTCCAGGCAGACCACATCCACAGCCTTCCCCTCATCCCCAGGCAGTCCCCTGATGATAAAAGGAGCTCAGGTTGGTCAGACAGGACCTGCCCTTCCTCATCCCGTGCTGGCTGGGTCTGATCCCTTGCCCATCCTGCAGGTGCTGTGTGATTGCACTGAGGATGATCTGTTCCATGACCCTGCCAGGCACTGAGGTCAGGCTGATGGGCCAGGTGTCCAGAGCTGAAGGATGGTTTTGTGGGGCTCCTCAGCTTTTAGGGTCAACCACGATGAACCAGGAAATCCATGGATTGGGATAATCCTCACCTGGATGGAGGTGTGGAGAGGGACGTGGAAAAGGAGTCATGCTTTGGAGCTTCCCACATCAAGTGCTGTAGGAGAAAGTCATAATTATGGAGCTGTGTTGATATTTTCTCAATTTTAAGTGTCTCCAGTTCTCCTTTATGAAATATATATATTTTTGGTGTGGTGAATTAATGGTAGTTTTCTACTCCTGGCTTTTTTTTTTGGTAGCAATTTTTAATACCACCTGAAGGATTCCTCCAGACAGCTCCTTCCTGTCCTCCCCTATGCTCCTCATTTAAACCCCTCAGGTTCTGCTGAGTACACCAAAGTTTGCTGCTATTTTGAGCCCCAAACCATAACTACTCTTCTTTTTCGCTTTTTTTTCCTTCTTCTTATTTTTTTAAGCTCATTTCTCTCCTCAGCAGCTCACAGACCTGACGTGAACCATCTGATTTTTATTTTGCTTGACATGATGCCTTCCACTCCTCAAACTTTGGATGTTTTCTTGGTTTCATTTCCTTCCCTTTTCCATCCTACTCCATTATAATTTGCTATTCCTGGAGGGAACTGGTGACTTTTTTATCTTAGTTCCCAGACAGCCTGGTGGCTGTGTTATTTTTAAGCCACCCTCCCTACCTGCAGCTCCATGACTCAGTACAGATTTCCCAAGTCTCTTGTGTCTTTTGCCAAGAACTCAACTTCTGGATTTAATTCTTCAGAGGACAGCTGGGAGCATGGCATAAAATCCCCCAAAGCTGTTAAAGTCACAAAATCTTCCCTCAACATCAACCCTGAGCCCTTCTAAAAGTGATGCAGAGAGGGACCCAAGGGCTGTGTCAGGAGCTGCCTCCTGGGGCAGAGGGAATTACTGGGAATTTTCTTGGATGAGCCTTGGGTTTCTGGTGGAAAAGTGATGCCTCAGGCAGGCTGATGGGAGAACACAGCAATGCCCTTCAGTTTTATCCTTTTTCTGAAAACCTAAGTGAAGTATTTCAGGTGTTTTGGGATTTCTTGGTGTGCTTTGTGGTCCTGAGCCATCACAAAATCCTGGAATGGTTTGGGTTGGAAAGAACCTTCAAAGCTTATCCAGTTCCAACCCCTTTGCTCTGGACACAACTTCTCCTTGACCACGATGCTCCAAGCCCCCATCCAACCTGGCCTCCAACACTGCCAGGAATGGGGAAACCAAAAATTCTTGGAAATCTGGATCCTGGGGACTGTTTTGGTGCCTCTGAGATTTGGGTTTGGGTGTCAAAAGACTGCAAAAAACGTGAACTGCAACCCAATCCTGGAATGGTTTGGATTGGAAGGAACCTTCAAAGCTCATCCAGTTCCAATCCCCTTGCCCTGGGCACACCTTCTCCTTGACCAGGATGCTCCAAGCCCCATCCAGCTTGGCCTCCAACACTGCCAGGAATGGGGCAGCCAAAAGTTCTTGGAAATCTGGATCCTGGTGACTACTCAGGAGCCTTTGAGGTTTGGGTTTGGGTGTCAAAAGACTGCAAAAAACGTGAACTGCAACCCAATCCTGGAATGGTTTGGGTTGGAAGGAACCTTCAACGCTCATCCAGTTCCAACCCCCTTGCCCTGGGCACACCTTCTCCTTGACCAGGATGCTCCAAGCCCCATCCAGGTTGGCCTCCAACACTGCCAGGAATGGGGCAGCCAAAAGTTCTTGGAAATCTGGATCCTGGTGACTACTCTGGAGCCTTTGAGGTTTGGGTGTCAAAAGACTGCATGTGAACTGCAAGCCAATCCTGGGATGGTTTGGATTGGAAGGAACCTTCAAAGCTCATCCAGTTCCAACCCCTTTGCCCTGGGCACAACTTCTCCTTGACCAGGATGCTCCAAGCCCCATCCAACCTGGCCTCCAACACTGCCAGGAATGGGGCAGCCAAAAATTCTTGGAAATCTGGATCCTGGGGACTGTTTTGGTACCTCTGAGGTTTGGGTTTTGGTGTCAAAAGACTGCAAAAAATGTGAACTGCAACCCAATCCTGGAATGGTTTGGGTTGGAAGGAACCTTCAAAGCTCATCCAGTTCCAACCCCTTTGCCCTGGGCCCAAATTCTCCTTGACCAGGATGCTCCAAGCCCCATCCAACCTGGCCTCCAACACTGCCAGGAATGGGACAGCCAAAAGTTCTTGGAAATCTGGATCCTGGGGACTACTCTGGAGCCTTTGAGGTTTGAGTCTTGGTGTCAAAAGACTGCAAAAAATGTGAACTGCAACCCAATCCTGGAATGGTTTGGATTGGAAGGAACCTTCAAAGCTCATCCAGTTCCAACCCCCTTGCCCTGGGCACACCTTCTCCTTGACCAGGATGCTCCAAGCCCCATCCAGGTTGGCCTCCAACACTGCCAGGAATGGGGCAGCCAAAAATTCTTGGAAATCTGGATCCTGGGGACTGTTTTGGTGCCTCTGAGGTTTGGGTGTCAAAAGACTGCATGTGAACTGCAACCCAATCCTGGAATGGTTTGGGTTGGAAGGAACCTTCAAAGCTCATCCAGTTCCAACCCCTTTGCCCTGGGCACACTTTCTCGTTGACCAGGATGCTCCAAGCCCCATCCAGCTTGGCCTCCTACTCTGCCAGGAATGGGGAAACCAAGAATTCTTGGAAATCTGGATCTTGGGGACTGTTTTGGTGCCTTTGAGGTTTGGGTTTGGTGTCAAAAGACTGCAAAAAAGTGAACTGCAACCCAATCCTGGAATGGTTTGGGTTGGAAGGAACCTTCAAAGCTCATCCAGTTCCAACCCCCTTGCCCTGGGCACACCTTCTCCTTGACCAGGATGCTCCAAGCCCCATCCAGGTTGGCCTCCAACACTGCCAGGAATGGGGAAACCAAAAGTTCTTGGAAATCTGGATCCTGGGGACTGTTTTGGTGCCTCTGAGGTTTGGGTTTGGGTGTCAAAAGACTGCAAAAAATGTGAACTGCAACCCAATCCTGGAATGGTTTGGGTTGGAAGGAACCTTCAAAGCTCATCCAGTTCCAACCCCCTTGCCATGGGCACACCTTCTCCTTGACCAGGATGCTCCAAGCCCCATCCAGGTTGGCCTCCAAGACTGCCAGGAATGGGGAAGCCAAAAGTTCTTGGAAATCTGGATCCTGGTGACTACTCTGGAGCCTTTGAGGTTTGGGTGTCAAAAGACTGCATGTGAACTGCAACCCAATCCTGGAATGGTTTGGGTTGGAAGGAACCTTCAAAGCTCATCCAGTTCCAACCCCCTTGCCATGGGCACACCTTCTCCTTGACCAGGATGCTCCAAGCCCCATCCAGGTTGGCCTCCAACACTGCCAGGAATGGGGCAGCCAAAAGTTCTTGGAAATCTGGATCCTGGGGACTACTCTGGAGCCTTTGATGTTTGGTTGGTGTCAAAAGACTGCAAAAATGTGAACTGCAACCCAATCCTGGAATGGTTTGAGTTGGAAGGAGCCTTCAAAGTTCATCCAGTTCCAACCCCCTTGCCCTGGGCACACCTTCTCCTTGACCAAGATGCTCCAAGCCCCATCCAGCTTGGCCTCCAACACTGCCAGGAATGGGTAGCCAAAAATTCTTGGAAATCTGGATCCTGGGGACTGTTTTGGTGCCTCTGAGATTTGGGTTTTGGTGTCAAAAGACTGCAAAAAATGTGAACTGCAACCCAATCCTGGAATGGTTTGGGTTGGAAGGAACCTTCAAAGCTCATCCAGTTCCAACCCCTTTGCCCTGGGCACAACTTCTCCTTGACCAGGATGCTTCAAGCCCCATCCAGGTTGGCCTCCAACACTGCCAGGGTTGGGGCACCCAAAAGTTCTTGGAAATCTGGATCCTGGGGACTGTTTTGGTGCCTCTGAGGTTTGGGTTTTGGTGTCAAAAGACTGCAAAAAATGTGAACTGCAACCCAATCCTGGGATGGTTTGGGTTGGAAGGAACCTTCAAAGCTCATCCAGTTCCAACCCCTTTGCCCTGGGCACACATTCTCCTTGACCAGGATGCTCTAAGCCCCATCCAACCTGGCCTCCAACACTGCCAGGAATGGGGAAGCCAAAAATTCTTGGAAATTTGGATCCTGGGGACTGTTTTGGTGCCTCTGAGATTTGGGTTTGGGTGTCAAAAGACTGCAAAAAATGTGAACTGCAACCCAATCCTGGAATGGTTTGGGTTGGAAGGAACCTTCAAAGCTCATCCAGTTCCAACCCCCTTGCCCTGGGCATACCTTCTCCTTGACCAGGATGCTCCAAGCCCCATCCAGGTTGGCCTCCAACACTGCCAGGAATGGGGCAGCCAAAAGTTCTTGGAAATCTGGATCCTGGGGACTACTCTGGAGCCTTTGATGTTTGGGTTTGGGTGTCGAAAGACTGCAAAAAATGTGAACTGCAACCCAATGGTCCTGGGGTGTTGAATGGTTTGGTTGGTAGGTCAAGGAGGTTATCCTCCCCCTCTTTTGCATTGGTGAGGCTTCTCCTTGAGTATTGCGTCCAGTTCTGGGCCCCTCAGTTCAAGAAGGACAGGGAAGTGCTTGAAAGAGTCCAGCGCAGAGCTACTAAGATGATTAGGGAGTGGAACATCTCCTTATGAGGAAAGGCTGAGGAGCTGGGTCTCTTTAGTTTGGAGAAAAGGAGACTGAGGGGTGACCTCATCAATGTTTTCAAATATGTAAGGGGTGAGTGTCAGGGAGATGGAGTTAGGATCTTTCAGTGGTGACCAGTGATAGGACAAGGGGTAATGGGTGTACATTGGAGCACAGGAGGTTCAAGTTGAATATCCGGAAAATTTTTTCCTGTAAGGGTGACAGAGCCCTGGAACAGGCTGCCCAGGGGGGTCGTGGAGTCTCCTTCACTGGAGACATTCAAAACCCGTCTGGACACGTTCCTATGTGATGTACTCTAGGTGGCCCTGCTCTGGCAGGGGGGGTTGGACTAGATGATCTTTCGAGGTCCCTTCCAACCCCTAGGATTCTGTGATTCTGTGATTCTGTGTGATTCTGTGACAGCAGAACCAGGATAATTATTTGCTTAATTCTTGCTTGGTTTGAGCTGCTGGGTTTGTGTGCATTATGGGTACCCATCTACCACCTCTGCAGCACCCATGGGTGTGTTTTCCATTTTAGGAGAGGTTGTTTTCCTTTTTGTGAATATTTCAAGGGCTGTTACTAAAAGCTCTCCTGTTCTTCCACATGGATTTCATCCCATGGCTTTTGGTGAAGCTTCCCACACCTTGTGTGCTCTCTACTCCTCCCTTCTCCACATCTCCAGCTGATAAACCCCACACAAAGCATTTTGTGTTTTCTTTTTTTTTTACCATTAATCTCCCACTTTACCTTCCTCCTGCACTTAGTGGAAAAGAGAACCACAATAAGTGCCTGGATCCTTTCCCATAGGTGGGACCATTCTGGAATGTGGGTTTGGAAGCCCCCATTTAGATCCCAAAAGAGAGTGTTGGGGTTTTTAATGATTTCTTAGCTTTTCAGATAACATTTCTCAGCCTTGCTGGCCAAGTTTATGGGTTTGGGGGATGATGCTGGAGGAGTTCTTCCTTCATGTCTCCATGCCCATCACCCATCCCAAGAGTTTGCCAAGGTTTTCCATTTATCCCTATCAAATATTGCACCTGGATAATGTCAATCAAGTCTTGGGATTTTTCCTGATGGGACTGATAGGACAAGGGGGACTGGATTTATACCAGAAGAAGGGAGATCTAGGTTGGATATCAGGAAGAAATTCTTGAATTTCAGGGTGCTGAGGAGAAGGAGAAGAGAAGGAGAAGGAGGAGAGGGAGAAGGAGAAGGAGAAGGAGAAGGAGAAGGAGAAGAAGGAGAAGGAGAAAAGGAGAAGGAGAAGAAGGAGAAGGAGAAGGAGAAGGAGAAGGAGAAGAAGGAGAAGGAGAAGGAGAAAAGGAGAAGGAGAAAAGGAGGAGAAGGAGAAGGAGGAGAAGGAGAAGGAGAAGGAGAAGGAGAAGGAGAAGGAGAAGGAGAAGGAGAAGGAGAAGGAGAAGGAGAAGGAGAAGGAGAAGGAGAAGGAGAAGGAGAAGGAGAAGGAGAAGGAGAAGGAGAAGGTGAAGGTTGTGGGGAGCCCTTGGAGCATCTTCCAGTGCCTGAAAGGGCTCCAGGAAAGCTGGGGATGGACTTTGGACAAGGGCCTGGAGGGATGGGATGAGTTTTAAGCTGCCAAAGGGGAGATTTAGAAATTTTTATTAAGAAATTCTTGAATGTGAGGGTGCTGAGCCCCTGTCCAAGGTTTCCCAAGGAAGCTGTGGCTGCCCCATCCCTGGCAGTGTCTCAGCCCAGGCTGGATGGGGCTTGGAGCAACCTGGGCTGTGGGAGGGGTCCCTGCACATCCAGGGGTTGGAACTGGATGATTTTTCAGGTCCTTTCCAACCCATTCCATGATTGTTTTTCAACAAGCCCTGACTGCTTCCCCCTGTCCAAAGCAAGCAGAAGAGGAGCTGCCAATAATTCATCACATTTGCTTGAGCAAGCAGGAGAATGCACCTCAACCATAAAACGTAATCTCCTTAATTAGCTGTAATTGCTTTGCTGAGTTGGACGATCACAGAAATCATTGTTTTATGGCAAGGAAATGAAAACTGTACTGTGCTCAAACATCCCTGGGCTGTCACCCCCACAGCTCTGGGTTTTAACATGTTGGTAGTTTCTGGGGAGAAGTTTTGTTTGCAGGGACTGAAATATTTATAAGATGTGGGAAGAGGTATTTTATTTTATTTATTTTTTAAATATATACATATATATATATATTTATTCTAGGCTCTACCAGAACAGCTGGTGCAAAAACCTAGCTCTAATTAAAACATTTCCTAAAATGAGTTTCTTTTTTTAGGAGAGGGAATGTAGGGCAAGAGGATGGTTGAGATACACTCCTTTAGGATGTAATAGGATTGAAAAATTCACCTGATGAACAAGAAGTAGTAAATGCTGCCTAACCCTCTGATTTCAGTGCCTTTGCTCTTCCTCCTTGGCTTTTTTTGGGCTGGGCAGGAGCTGCATCTGGTGCTGGGTTTCATTGGGGTGGTGGTGAGGAAGATGAATAAAGACCTTGGAGTAAGGGGTCCTTGTGGCATCACTGGATTTTTCCTTTCTTTCTGAGACAGAAAAAAAACCTTTGCACTTTTGAGCTGGTGAAATGAGATTTTATTTTCACTGGAGCTTTTTCTTAAACACTGCTGTGGAGTTTTGCCAGTTCAAATATTATGTATTCTCAGCTTCCCCCAAGCACAATTTGAATCTAATCTCCTGGCCCAAAGATGTGTGAGAGACCCATTAAGCCTTTTAACACCCAAAACCTGGGTTTGTTAATATTCTCTGTGTGTTCCATCTGCTGCTGTGTTTGTCTAAAACTAATGTGTTTGAGAGCAATTCACTTGGCTGGTCTGTGTCCAAAATGTCCAAAAGACCATATGGACATTTGAAAGTTAATTAGCAGTTTTAAATTCCACATCCAAATGAAGGATGCTGTGAGCCCTAAACTCAAGTTTAAATCAAGCTTGGCCTCTTCTTGCAACCCCAAATATTTTATAATATTTTAAAAATATTATATTTTATATATATATTTTATATATAAAAATATTCAGCGCTGGTGAGGCCACACCTCGAGTACTTTGTCCAGTTCTGGGCCCCTCAGTTTAAGAAGGATGTAGAGGTCCTGGAACAGGTCCAAAGGAGGGCAACCAGGCTGGTGAAGGGACTCGAGCACAGGCCCTATGAGGAGAGGCTGAGAGAGCTGGGGCTGTTCAGCCTGAAGAAGAGGAGGCTCAGGGGAGACCTCATTGCTGTCTACAACTACCTGAAAGGAGGCTGTAGTGAGGTGGGAACTGGACTTTTTTCACAGACGACCTTCAACAAGACAAGAGGACACAGTCTTAAGTTGTGCCAGGGGAGGTTTAGGTTAGATATTAGAAAGAATTTCTTCACGGAGAGGGTGATTAGGCTATGGAATGGACTGCCCGGGGAGGTGGTAGATTCTCCGTCCCTGGAGACATTTAAAAAAAGACTGGATGTGGCACTCAGTGCCATGGTCTAGCAACTGCTCCGGTGGGTCAAGGATTGGACTAGATCTCTGAGGTCCCTTCCAACCCGGCTAATTCTATGATTCTATGATTCTAGAATTAGTTGAAAGAGGAAATTCAGTGTCATTGAATCCCAGACTGATTTGGGTTGGAAGGGACCTTCCAGCTCCTCCAGTTCCAAATCCCATGGGCAGGGACCCCTCCCACAGCCCAGGTTGCTCCAAGCCCCATCCAACCTGAGCTGAGACACTGCCAGGGATGGGGCAGCCACATCTTCCTTGGGCAACCAGGGTCTTCCCACCCTAAAATTCAAGAATTTCTTCCTCATATCCAACCTAAATCTCCCCTATTCCAGTTTAAAACCCTTCCCCCTCATCCCATCCCTCCAGGCCCTTTTCCAAAGTCCCTCTACAGCTTTCCTGGAGCCCCTCAAGATCTTTTTTTAAGGGTGCAGATGCTGAAATCAGGAGAATGCTGCCAATGTTGAATGAGAATATGGAGATAAAAGCTGAGATAAGAAATGAATCAAAGCTTGTGCTATTGGAGAGACCCAATTACTGGGCAGTTTTTGTTGTGTTAATACTTTATCACCCTCTGGAGACACCAGACCCCCCATGCTTGGGACCTTGGCTTTGACAGGGCACCATGAATATAATTTTTAAGGTGTGTAAATTTAAACTCAAAACACCTTGAATAAGGGAACCGTAAGCATTGCCTGGCCAGGTGAAGAGCTTCCTGCCATCTCTTCTCTTCCAAGCAAACACCTTGTTGTTCATCCTTTGACATTACTGCCTGAAAGAAGCATTTCTAACACCTCTTGCTGTGCTTTTGCCAAGAATCATAGAATCCTAGAATTGTCTGGGTTGGAAGGGACCTCAGAGATCCTCAATTCCAACCCTTGATCCACTCCCCCCGTGGTTCCCAGCCCATGGCACTCAGTGCCACATCCAGGCTCTTTGGAAATAGCTCCAGACACGGAGAATCCACCCCTTCCCTGGGCAGCCCATTCCAATGCCTGATCACCCTCTCCAGAAAGAAATTCTTTCCAATCTCCAACCTAAACCTCCCCTGGCACAACTTGAGACCATGGCCTCTTGTCTTGCTGAGAGTTGCCTGGGAAAAGAGACCAACCCCCCCCTGGCTCCAACCTCCTTTCAGGGAGTTGCAGAGAGTGAGGAGGTCTCCCCTGAGCCTCCTCTTCTCCAGCCTCAACACCCCCAGCTCCCTCAGCCTCTCCTCACAGGATCTGTGCTGGATCCCTTCACCAGCCTACTTGCTCTCCTTTGGACCTGCTCCAGCACCTCAATCTCCTTCCTGAGGGGCTGAGGAGCCCAGAACTGGACACAGGACTCAAGCTGTGGCCTCCCCAGAGCTGAGCACAGGGGCAGAATCCCTTCCCTGGACCTGCTGGCCACGCTCTTCCTCAGCCAGCCCAGGATGCCATTGGCCTTCTTGGCCACCTGGGCACACTGCTGCCTCCTCTTCAGCTTCCTGCCAATCCAAACTCCAAGGTCCCTTTCTGTCTGGCTGCTCTCCAACCACTCTGTGCCCAGCCTGGAGCTCCCCGTGGGGTTCTTGTGTTGAACCTCATCCCATTGGGATCATCCCAACTCTCCAGTCTCTCCAGGTCCCTCTGCAGAGCCCTCCTGCCTTCCAGCTGATCCACACTCCCCCCCAGCTTGGGGTCATCTGGGAATTTGCTGATGATGGACTCAATCCCTTCGTCTAAGTCGTCAATAAAGATATTAAACAGCACTGGGCCCAACACTGATCCCTGGGGGACACCACTAGTGACCGGCCGCCATTTTGATGCAGCCCCGTTCAGCACCACTCTCTGGGCCCGGCCCTCCAGCCAGTTCCTAACCCAGCACAGAGTGCTCCTGGCTGATCCATGGGCTGACAGCTTTTTCAGGAGGATGCTGGCGGAAAGGAAGGATTGTGGGAAAAGGAGGATTGGACCAGATGATCTTTGAGGTCCCTTCCAACCTGTTTATCTGTGGTTACTCAACATTCACCTCCTCTGATAGACACAGTCCCAGCTCCACAAGGTCTGTAGCAACAAACCCTCCTGTGCAGAACATGGTGATTTGCCCAAAAAGACATCCCAAATACACCTCTACAACACTTTGAGGGATGAGAAATGAAGTGGGAGGATGGTTTTTGTGCCAAAGAGCCCAAACAGGGGCATCTTCTGCACAGCTTCCAGTTTCTGGTGATCTTACCCGTTACTTGCTGTCTTGGCTTCTCTGGCTGTGAAACTGGGTTTTCCTTTTCTTCTTCCAGCCTTTTAAGCCATTTCTTCCCATGGCAAAGTTCTTCACATCGTAAAGTTGCAGGGACAGATTAATTTCTGACATTTCTGTAGGACCCTGGGGCATGGGAAGCTGTTTCCAGATGGTGCCAGCATTGAAACAAGGAACATTTTGGACCCAGTTGTCATAAACACAAGCCAGGATGAAGAAAGAAATCAGGATAGATCTGAAACAGGAGGAAATTTCCATTTTCCAAGTCCAAAAAGGCATCAGAGATGCACACTGGTTCCCTTTACACAGCTGGAAGCATGGAGGTTTTGCACACACCAGACTGGGATGGAGCAGAAATTACATCTGGAACAAAACACCAAGGCTTGAAATGCTTTTTTTTTTTTTCTTTTTTTTTTTTTCTTTCTTCTTTTTTTTTTTTTTTTTTTTTATTATTGTTTTTTTCCTCCTGGCTTGGGAGCAGAGCTGAAAAGGATGAATTGAAGATTAGCCAGATGAACAAGTGCATTTTGGAAATCACAAAGGGCTGTTTGCTGAGCAGTTGCTGTAAATTCTCTTCCATACCCTATAACCTGAAGGCACGGAGAGCACGGACTTGCTCCTCTGCCTGCCTGCATTTCCATCATCAACTCCTCCAGAAAGAGCCTGCCAGAAATCCTCCTTTCCAAACCCATCCAGAGTTGCCATAGAAACTCTGCCAGAGCAGGAGGGGACCAGGAGCAGCAGCTTCTCAAACCCTGAGGCTCTCCTCACCCTCTGCAAGGTTGCAGAGAGATGGAGAATTTTGGGGAAAATCATTTGGACTTCCATAGCATCGTGTAGGAAACCATGTGGGGTTTTTTTGGGGTTGGGTTCCTGGCTTGTCAGAGCAGAAGGGCTGTTTCTGGGGCCACAGGGATGCTGTGTGTCCTCCTTGGGTAGGGAAGGATCTCTAAGGGTGCTTAAAATTCACCAGGGTGAAGCCATCTCTGCATCAGGGTTGCACCATAAAACCTTCACTTGAAGGTGGAGAAACACCTTCCAGAAACACCTCCCAGAACATGATGACCTCTTTCATGTCCAGCTCCTCAAATCTCAGTTTCCTGCAGTTTTTTTTCCTCCCATCCTCTGCACCTCAGTGCAGCTTTCAGGTCAGATCAAGGAATTCAAGTTCAGTGTTGAGAATATAAGTAATTATTCCATTAAAAATAGATGGACTGAGCACATCTGCAAGCCAGCAAGAGCAGAAGGCAACTTCTGCTGGTGAGCTAAGTGGTTTTGACTCGAGTACACAAAGGAGAACAGAATTTTTCTGAGAAAATAGGCAACCCCATCACTTCCCTGCCCATAGCATCCCTTTGGTTTGTCATCCTGGATCAGCTCAGCTGCCATCTCAGAAGCTCTGCTGTGGCATCTCCTCACCTGCAGTGCTCCCCTGCTGCCCTTCCAAATGTCATCACAGCCTCAGAAAATGTTTACTACAATATTCAAGAGGAGACAGAGGAAGAAACCTCTGGGCAGGGTGAAAAAGGAGTCAGGTGCAGTCACTGTGGTCAACAAAAGGAAGAGTTACTCCCTTTTTTTCTTTAAATTGAAGATATTGGCTGAGTTCAGGGCTTAATGAAGTCGTTGTCCTTCATCCTCATTACATATTTTTCATCGTTTTTTGAAGTAAAAGTATTAAAACTAACAAAGATTAAGAAGGGAAGAAGCAGATCAGTCTTGGGGCAGCCTCACAAACCTCCCTCTGATCTCCAAAGAAAGCCCTGGAAGAAGGAGTTGGAATTTCCAAGGGGTTCAGCAAAGATCTGTAGAGAAACATCACAGGAGGGGAAGGAAGGTCCTTTCAGGAGAAGTAGTTTATGAAAAGATAAAAAGAGGGGTTTGAAGAGAAAATGGAAGCTTTTTCCTGGTGGAAGGGGGTCCTGGTGTTTGGCAGAGGGTGTTGGTGGGAGTTGGGTTTGTTCAGGACTTTCAGAAGTGAGGTGGGAAAGGAAAGGAGGCCAAGCATGGGGATAATTTGAAATGATTCAGTGCAATAAAGGTGAGGACTGGGTGCTAAGGTTTGCAGAGTTCTCTGGTGAGGTTTGAGGAACCAAGAATTAAGATGGAATTCAGGCTGAGTGAATGTGAAGTCACTAATGTGAATAAAAAGGAGTTTTCATCCCACATCTTAAGGTGTTTTGGGTCTGAGCTGAGTGTTCCTCCTCAGGAGCAGGGTCCTGTGCCATGGAAATATTTAGTGCTGTGCTTACCCCCTGTCTGAAAATACAAATGTTATGGAAGGAATAAACTGGGAAAGCAGTTGAAGAGTCCAGAACATTCCAGTAGGGTTTGGAGCATCTCTTTGGTTCTTCCTGAGAGGGAAGGGTTTCAAGCTGTAAGAAGGGAGATGGATATGGGATCTGTGGAAAAAATTCTTTCCTGTGGGACTGGGGAACCCCTGTCCCAGGTTGCCCAAGGAAGCTGTGGCTGCCCCATCCCTGGCAGTGTCTCAGCCCAGGTTGGATGGGGCTTGGAGCAACCTGGGCTGTGGGAGGGGTCCCTGCCCATCCAGGGGTTGGAATTAAATGATCCTGAAGGTCCCTTCCAACACAACCCATTCCATGATTCCATGGCATGTGGCACCACCAGGCCCTTTCTCCTGCCCTGCCCATGGCATCTGTGGTCACAGAAAACCATAGGCAGGACTGAGTCAAGCTAAGACCAAGGAGAAGGAGGAGAAGAAAGGAGAAGAGAAGGAGAAGGAGAAGGAGAAGGAGAAGGAGAAGGAGAAGGAGAAGGAGAAGGAGAAGGAGAAGGAGAAGGAGAAGGAGAAGGAGAAGGAGAAGGAGAAGGAGAAGGAGAAGGAGAAGGAGAAGGAGAAGGAGAAGGAGAAGGTGAAGGTTCTGGGGAGCCCTTGGAGCATCTTCCAGTGCCTGAAGGGGCTCCAGGAAAGCTGGGGAGGGACTTTGGACAAGGGCCTGGAGGGATGGGGTGAGTTTTAAGCTGCCAAAGGGGAGATGTAGAAATTTTTATTAAGAAATTCCTGAATTTGAGGGTACTGAGCCCCTGTCCCAGGTTTCCCAAGGAAGCTGTGGCTGCCCCATCCCTGGCAGTGTCTCAGCCCAGGTTGGATGGGGCTTGGAGCAACCTGGGCTGTGGGAGGGGTCCCTGCACATGGAAGTAGATGATGTTTAAGGTCCCTTCCAACCCAAACCATTCTAGGATTCTGGGATTCCATGCCTGACTTTGGCTGCAGCTGATTCTCCCCACAAGTGGAATCCCTTGGAGGAAGAATAAGAATAATTCTTCAGGTCTTTTCTTAAGGAGAATAGGAGGAATATGACTTGGACTGCTGGAAGCTTAGCAATCTTCTCCTATCATAACTTATTTTAAATTCCTTCTAAATGAATAAAGAAATTAAATTCCAGCTATGTATTTCCCTGGGGAACATTACTGGATAAAATAGAGCCAGAGTTCAGTGTTTTCAGGAAAAAAACCCACAACTGTGGTGTCTTCTGTACATAGGATTTATGCTCTCTTCAGAGCAACAAAAAAATCTTATTTTATCATTTTGTGTCTTTCTTTGGGTTAGTCTGATAGAGAATGAAGTAAATAATTCTTGGGACTTTTAAGATTGAGTGATTTAAGCAGTTTTCTAGAACTTCTTTCCCACAGAGCCTTGTCTCAGCCTAGGAGAGGAGATGTCACTTGTCTCTTGCCTTATTTTGATTGACAATCTGTCAAGTTCTGTCACTGGGGTTTATTTCTAGTCCATGCCTTTAAGTAATCAAACAATCTCACTAATATTTTTGGACAGTTGCTTGGACTTTTCAAGATGAGTTTTGGTCATGTAAATGTGTCCTGAACCCAGACAGCTGCAATAAGAACCTGGGAGGTTTCTTTTGGATATTGGTAAGGAAGTAAAATTGAGATGGAGCTAAGAATGGAAATTGGATTTGGGGCTTTCTTGGAATTGTGGCTCTTGGCTAATAGCTTGGAAATAAATTGGGCTTTTAAATGGTCAGAAAGGAGGTTTTCTCTAAATAAGACAAAATGAAGACAACATGTCCAAAGCTGCCCTCAATTTCTTAAATCTTTTTTGGTTTGGAATCTTTTTTGATTCCCAGACAGCTTTAAGCTCATGAATGGCATCAGGCAACCCCCAGGTTCCATGTAAGAGCTCAGAGCTCTCTGGAAATCCATCACCTGGATTTCGTCTACCTGGATTTCAGCAAAGCCTTTGACACCGTCCCCCATAGCATTCTCCTGACAAAGCTGTCAGCCCACAGCTTGGACAGGAGCACTCTGTGCTGGGTTAGGAACTGGCTGGAGGGCCAGGCCCAGAGAGTGGTGCTGAACGGGGCTGCATCCAAATGGCGGCCGGTCACTAGTGGTGTCCCCCAGGGATCAGTGTTGGGCCCAGTGCTGTTTAATATCTTTATCGACGACCTAGACGAAGGGATTGAGTCCATCATCAGCAAATTCGCAGATGACACCAAGCGGGGAGGAAGTGTGGACCAACTGGAAGGCAGGAGGGCTCTGCAGAGGGACCTGGACAGACTAGAGAGCTGGGCCGATTCCAACGGGATGAGGTTCAACAAGGCCAAGTGCCGGGTCCTGCACTTTGGCCACAACAACCCCATGCAGCGCTACAGGCTGGGCACAGAGTGGCTGGAGAGCAGCCAGGCAGAAAGGGACCTGGGAGTCTGGATTGCCAGGAAGCTGAAGAGGAGACAGCAGTGTGGCCAGGTGGCCAAGAAGGCCAATGGCATCCTGGCCTGTATCAAAAACAGTGTCACCAGCAGGTCCAGGGAGGTGATTCTTCCCCTGTACTCAGCGCTGGTGAGGCCACACCTCGAGTACTGTGTCCAGTTCTGGGCCCCTCAGTTCAGGAAGGATGTAGAGGTCCTGGAGCAGGTCCAAAGGAGGGCAACCAGGCTGGTGAAGGGACTCGAGCACAGGCCCTATGAGGAGAGGTTGAGAGAGCTGGGGCTGTTCAGCCTGAAGAAGAGGAGGCTCAGGGGAGACCTCATTGCTGTCTACAACTACCTGAAAGGAGGCTGTAGCGAGGTGGGAACTGGACTCTTTTCACAGACGCCCTTCAACAAGACAAGAGGACACAGTCTTAAGTTGTGCCAGGGGAGGTTTAGGTTAGATATTAGAAAGAATTTCTTCACAGAGAGGGTGATTAGGCTATGGAATGGACTGCCCGGGGAGGTGGTAGATTCTCCGTCCCTGGAGACATTTAAAAAGACTGGATGTGGCACTCAGTGCCATGGTCTAGCAACTGCTCCGGTGGGTCAAGGGTTGGACTAGATGATCTCTGAGGTCCCTTCCAACCCGGCTAATTCTATAATTCTATCACCTGCTTCATAGGAACCAGAATTCCTCAGCCCCACAGGACAGGGAGGTCCCAGGAGCCATCCCTTGACTTTGAGCCCCAGCTGGGAAAATCTTTCCAGGCAGACAGGACCTCATTCTGTCAGTATTGTGAGCCAGTGAAATGGAGACAAATAAACCACAGCACATGCCCAGGGCATCAAAGCCTCAGCTGAGGGGTTTCTCTTCATCCCCTCTCATTCCCAAGTTGCCTCTCCCACTCTCATGAATTCCAATGGTGCTTCCTTGGGAGTCTGTGCAATCCAAAGGAAATGGTCATGAAAAGAAAGTTATTTTCAGCAGGATAATGGAGTTTTTCTCAGCTAGAAAAGACCTTTAAGGTCACCAAAACCGTATGTTAACCCAGCACTGTTAAACACAACCATGGCCTCAGCACCACAGCTCCAGGGCTTGGAAATCCCTCCAGGAATAATGGGGACTCCACCACTGCCCTGGGCAGCCTGGGACAGGGAATGACAACCCTTTCCAGGGAGAAATTGTTCCCAATATCCAACCTAAACCTCCCCTGGTGACACTTGAGCCCATTTCCTCTTGTTCTATCACTTGTTCCTTGGGAGAAGAAACCAACCCCTCCTCATCCCAACCTCCTCTCAGGGAGTTGTAGGGAGCCAGAAGGTCCCTTTTGGGGAAGAAATTGTTCCCAATATCCAACCTAAACCTTCCCTGGTAGAACTTGAGGCCATTTCTTCTTCTCCTACTGCTTCTTACTTGGGAGACCAACCCCCCCTGGCTCCTATGATCCCAGAGCTCCTTTCCAACCCAAATGATTCTGGGATTCTGGTCCACCTGCAACTTCATGCCACGAATAGGGTGAGACTCCAGCTCCAGATCACAAACAAAATTATCAGGAGCATCTCAATAACACCCCAGCCAGTGCAGCACTAAAAAACCCAGGAGCACCAACCAGGTCTCTGCAGGTGCAACTTGAGGCCATTTCTTCTTGTTCTGTCACTTGTTCCTTGGGAGCAGAGCCTGACCTGTCCTCACTCCAACCTCCTCCCAAGGAGTTGCAGAGATCCAGAAGTTCTTCCTTCCTCCTCCTTTTCTCCAGGCTGAACACCCCCAGCTCCCTCAGCTGCTCCTGCTCAGATTTGGGCTCCAGACCCTTCCCCAGCTCCATTCCCCTTCTCTGGACACACTCCAGCCCCTCAATGTCCATGAGGACCCCGAAACTGAAAGAATTTTTCCTTCCTCATCTTTTCCTCTGCAGGTTCAGAGTTGCCTCCTCTCCTGGGACGTCTGCCTGCCATCCCATAAAATCTTCACAGTCCTGGAAATGGAGAGAGACTTTTAAACAGGGATATTTGTTGTAGGACATAGAACATAGGGTTTTAAACAGAAAGAGGGTAGGTTCAGGTCTGACACAAAGAGGAAATTTTTTAATCATGATTTTTATGATTTGGATTTATCCATCTTGGACCAATGAATGACACAACAGGGACAATTTTATGTGGTTGCCTTTTAATCCGTGGAATGGGGGTGGTTAATGAGCTCTTGAGATATTGCAGCCAGTGTCTGAGCTGGAGTCCTTGGTGTTCATTGAGTCGAAGGCTGATTTTACAGAGCTGTGTCCTGCACTTAGATAAGGGACTTTATTATCTGTCCCTGAAGAAGTCCTGGTGATAGGGCTGCTATTAGGAGTCTATCACTGCTGGAGATTTGCTAGGAATAAAAAAAAAAGAAGAGTATTTTGTCTTGTAAATTAATTTAGGCTGCTTGTAGCAATAGAAGTCTTAATCAGATAGCAGGCAGCAGAAACTCTGTGGGAACAAATTAAATGCCACGTGTTGAAAATCAAGTGTCAGAAGTGACAATTCAGTCACCCCAGCACTGCTGGGAGGCTGAAACGTGGGCCAAGCCACGTGGGTTTTCCAGCTGAAAGCAGCAAATTGAGTTTCCTTTCTTCTTCAAGAGTTTCAAGAGCACCCAAGTCCTGGAGAGACCTGGTTGGTGCTCCTGGGTTTTTTAGTGCTGCACTGGCTGGGGTGTTATTGAGATGCTTCTGATAATTTTGTTTGTGATCTGGAGCTGGAATCTCACTGTGTTCGTGGCATGAAGTTGCAGGTGGACCAGAATCCCAGAACTATTTGGGTTGGAAAGGAGCTCTGGGATCTTTGCAACCACAGAGCAACCAACCAGCTCCAGGGGTTGGTATTTATTTTGGTCAAGAGACAACAGTGGTAAAAAGAAAGGGAATGAGGAGAGAGCATAAAATGGTTGGGGCTGGAAGGCACTTCAAAGATCATCACAGTTCACATCAAAGTTCATCAAAGTTCCAACCCCTCTGCCATGGGCATCTCCCACTCATCCAGGTGCCCAACAGCAGGCAAGGGAAGGGATCCATGACAGGCTGGTTGGCCATGGGTTTTTGTCCCCAAAAAATCACAACTAATGGAGGAATCAAAAGAAGAAATGGTTTTGTGGGTGATGAGGGGAGAGGAGCAGCAGGGAGAAGGGAAATGTGGGCTTGGAAAGGGAGAGACATCAGTGGCTGAGCTGAAAGAGCTGTAAGACACCAAGAATGAATGGAGGGGGTGTTGTTTCCACCAGATAGGATCATAGGAGCCAGGGGAGGGATGGTCTCCCAGGTAAGAAGCAGTAGGAGAAGAAGAAATGGCCTCAAGTTCTACCAGGGAAGGTTTAGGTTGGATATTGGGAACAATTTCTTCCCTGAAAGTGTTGTCATTCCCTGTCCCAGGCTGCCCAGGGCAGTGGTGGAGTCCCCATCATTCCTGGAGGGATTTCCAAGCCCTGGAGCTGTGGTGCTGAGGCCATGGGGCAGTGGTGGCCTTGGCAGTGCTGGGTTCAGGGTTGGACTGGATGATCTGAAAGTTCAACACTTGGCCGTGTTGAACCTCATCCGCAACCTTGCAGCCTGGTGAAGATGCTGGTGAACCAAAGGAGGATTTTCCCTGACAAAGAGTATTCTGATGATGCATCTCCAGCTTTGTCTTCTATAAATTCACTCAATTTTTTAAAATCTGGGTTGCAGTCAGACACCAGAGGGAAGGGGTGACACCCAGAGGGATCTGGAAAGCTTTGAGGAGCTCATGAGGTTCAACAAAACCAAGTTCAAAGTCTTTCACCCAAGTGGGTGGAATCTTTGGTAACCACAAAGGGCTGGGGGATGAAGGGATTGAGAGCAGCCCTGAGGAGAAGGACTTAGGGGGTGCTCATGAATGAAAAGCTGGACATGAACCTGCAATGTGTGCTGCCAGCCCAGAAACCAACCATGTCCTGGGCTGCATCCCCAGCAGGGTGAGCAGAAGGGACAGGGAGGGGATTCTCCCCCTTTCCTCTCCTCTGGTGAGACCCCCCTGGGGTCCTGGGTCCAGTTCTGGGGTCCTCAGCACAGGAAGGATGTGGAGGTGTTGGAATGAGTCCAGAGGAGGTCATAAAAATAATCAGAGGGTTGGAGCAGCTCTGCTGTGTGGTCTGAGAGAATTGGGGGTGTTCAGTCTGGAGAAGGCTCCAGGGAGACCTCTTTGTGGCTTTTTGGTACATAAAGGGGGATCTGAGAAAGGTGGAGAAGGGTTTATGGCATTGACCAGACAAGGGAAAGTGGTTTGAAGTGAAGGAGAAGAGGTCTAGATTGGATATGAGGATGAAATTGTTGAATTTGAGGGTTCTGAGCCCCTGTCCCAGGTTGCCCAAGGAAGCTGTGGCTGCCCCATCCCTGGCAGTGTTGGAGGAAAGGTTGGATGGGGCTGGAGAAGAGGAGGCTCCCAGGGGAGCTCAGAGCAACCTTCCAATATCTGAAGGGACTCCAAGAAAGCTGGGGGAGGGCTTTGGACATGGGGGGGTAGGGAGAGGAGAAGGGAAATGGGTTAAAAGTTGGAGAGAAAGGGGAGATTGAGGTTGGAGATGGGAAGAAATTCTGGAATTTGAGGGTGGGGAGAGCCTGGAACAGGTTGAGAGAGTTGGGGGTGTTCAGCCTGGAGAAGAGAAGAGAGGAGAGGAAGAGGAAGAGAAGGAGAAGGAGAAGGAGAAGGAGAAGGAGAAGGAGAAGGAGAAGGAGGAGAAGGAGAAGGAGAAGGAGAAGGAGAAGGAGAAGGAGAAGGAGAAGGAGAAGGAGAAGGAGAAGGAGAAGGAGAAGGAGAAGGAGAAGGAGAAGGAGAAGGAGAAGGAGAAGGAGAAGGAGAAGGAGAAGGAGAAGGAGAAGGAGAAGGAGAAGGAGAAGGAGAAGGAGAAGGAGAAGGAGAAGGTTCTGGGGAGCCCTTGGAGCATCTTCCAGTGCCTGAAGGGGCTCCAGGAAAGCTGGGGAGGGACTTTGAACAAGGGCCTGGAGGGATGGGATGAGGAGGGACAGTTTTAGGCTGAAAGAGCGTAGATTTAGATGAGATCTTAGGAAGAAATTCTTGAATTTGAGGGTGCTGAGCCCCTGTCCTAGGTTGCCCAAGGAAGCTGTGGCTGCCCCATCCCTGGCAGTGTCTCAGCCCAGGTTGGATGGGGCTTGGAGCAACCTGGGCTGTGAGAGGGGTCCCTGCCCATGCAGGGGTTGGAACTGGATGATTTTTAAGGTCCCTTCCAACCCAAACCATTCTCTGATTCTATGAAGAGCCAACAAACATAAATCCTTATACCTCAGAAGCCAATCTAAGGTATAAACATTTCTTGTGTATTTTTAAACCCAGTGGGTTCTGAGCACTGGGAATTTTCAAGCCCATTTCCCCTGGCACAAATTGCCCCAGATTCTGCTACTTCCTTATCTTTCAGTACATCCAAAAAAGGACTAAACCACATTAATTTCCCTGCACCTTTCCCATCTCTGTTTCCCCTTAAAATGGAAAGGAGAAGGTTTCTTGCTGGAGGTCAGCACTTATCAAAGTGCCTGAGATCAGAGGGGAAGACAGAGTGGATCTGAAGCTATTAAAGCTTCCTTGGTAGCAACAGTTTTTATCTGAAACTACTCAGCCAATGGCGACAACTTTCATTCAAAACAGCAAAAGCCACCACAATAAGCAAGATGCAGCCCTAGCAGGTTAAAAATTACCCCCACCCCAGAAAAAAAAAAAAAAAAAAAAAAAAAAGGAGAAAGAAAACTTAAATTTATGTTTCCTCTGCCTGGAATAACAGTGACATCTTTCAAGAATTTTTTTTGGAGGGAAAAACTTCCCCCAAGCCACAGTTTTCCTGTGTTTTGATTTAGTTCAGGCTTGGTTTTGAGCATCTAAACCTGGTGTTGAAAGTGTTGGTCCCAGTGTCACGGTTTAACACTGGCCCGGCAATTAAACCGAATAACAGCTGCTCTCTATTAATCTCTCTCTCCTTGATAGAGAAAGGAGAGAGAATAAGGGAGAGAGACTTGTGGGTTGGAAACTAAACTGCACAACTTTAATGAAACAGTAATGGTAAATAGGAAAAATTACTAAATCTATACAAATATACAGGAAAATGGAAACCACATTCCTCCCCCTTTCCCCCAATAACTCTCACGTCACCACCCAGGCTGCAGGGCAGCCCTGGGAAAGTCCAGGCTGGAATCCTGGAGTCAGCAGCAGTCGGGAGCTGGAGGCAGGAACACACAGATATGGGCTGGCATGGATCAGGACCACAGGCAGACGAACGGACAGGATCCTTCCAGGATGTCGGGTGAAGGAAGGGAGGAAGGGAAATCAGGAAATCCGGAAAAGATCTGGCTCGGCCCTCATGATGCCTCAAATTTATACTGAGTGTAACGTATATGGGATGGAATACTCTGTTTGGTCAATTCTGGCATCTATCTTGTCTGTTCCTCCCCAAAGGAGGGCTCAGGTGGGACCTCTGTATCCTCCTGGACGGTAAAATGTTCTCCTCAGAGCTGAGCAGTGTCCTTGGCTCTGCACACCAGTCTCTGGCAGTAACTATAAACATCAAGTGTTATCAATCCTAGAAGCACACACTGTCTGAGAAACTTGCTGTTCATTTCAGCAAGTGCAATTGCTTACAAGAAACTTAGCTAAAAGCAAAAGTACAAGACAGAAAATCACCTTTATCCTGGCCCAAACCAGGACACCCAGTAAAAGAGAAGGGATTTTTTTCCTGAGTTTGATGGTGTGTTAAGTGCTGGTGATATCTCAGAGGGCATGGATGAAATATTTGCAGCTTCAGAGCCCCACAGAACTCTATTTGTCATGGGTTTTGATAGGACAACTATTATTTAGGGGTTATCCAGGACTTCTGAAGCAGTTCATGGGATTATTGGAGGTTGCCCTGGGTGGTGGTGTAGTCTCCATCCTTGTGGGTATCAAAGAAGAGGGGAACGTGGCACTTTGGGGGATGATTTAGTGGTTTGGTGTAGGACTGATGGTTGGATTTGATGATCTTGAAGATCCTTTGGTCCTTTCCAACCATGATAGTGAAGATTCTGTGGTTCAGGATTTCTGTGGGGAGATGAAACAGCAGCAAGGACCAGAAGAAGCTCTTGGTGCCCCAAGAGGGTGTCATCAAGATGCCATCAGGGAAGATGTTGTGATAGGACAAGGGGGATAATTTTAAACTAAAAGAGGGGAGATTTGAACTAGATACAAGCAAGAATTTTTTTTTATAATGAGGGTTGTGAGATACTGGCCCAGGTTTCCATGAGAAAACCTCATCCCTGGAAACATTCCAGGTCAGGTTGGATGGGGCTCTGAGCATCCTGATCCAGTTGGAGATGTCCCTGCCTATGGGTTGGACTGGATGAGCTTTAAAGGTCCCTTCCAACCCAAACCATTCCATGATTCTGTGATTTTCAGTGGTTGACTTCCTTCCCAACACCATGGCATGGACACAACCATCAGCTCCTGTGTGCCAAGGAGGTAAAATCTGTATAGAAACAGAATTATGGGGTTGGTTTAACACCCCTGTCCAGGTTGGTCTGGAGGCAAAGTGGGATCATGGAGCTTGAGTGGGCTATGGGGACCTCCAAAGCTCCTTTCTGAGAAGCTTTTTGATTGCTAAAAGGCTGTGGAAACTCCTGAGCACAACGACAACAACACAGTTTTATGTAGGGAAAAAAACATAAAACAAATCTGTTGAACTGCTGCTTACCCAGCATTAACCACAGCAATTGTTAATTAACCTGATTTAGAAGCCAAATATATCACTGATGAAAATGAGAGGGTAGAACATGCAGACATTTATTCCAGTACAGTGGTCATGAGTGTTGAATGAGGTTTATTCCAATGAACCTCAAGTTTTTGCTGCAGTCTTTGGGTGCCAGGTTTTAGAAACGTGCAGAGATTGCTCAGAAAGGGAGAGGAAAGACCCAACTATTTTATTTAATAAATAACAATAACATTAATAATAATAAAAAAAAAAAAAAGAGTGTGAATTGGTTGCTAATTACCTCTTTCCAGCCTTTGCTGGCAACCAGCAGGCAGTGTCAGTGGAGCTTGGCATGGAAAAAAACTCTCCAAGGGTCATTTTGTCTGTGGTTGGGTTTGCTCTGGGACCAAGGCCAAGGAGATGCATGGATAAACCAGGAAGGTGGCTGTGAAACAGGAAAAACAAACTCTCCTCCAGCAGGGAAAAGCTAAAATGTCCTTTTTGGTCTATTGGAAGGGTGATGCTTCTCTTCCCACAAGCAAGGAAGAAGCCAGGAGGTTGTTTGGGGGTTGTTGTTTTCCCTTAGGAAGACTTCCAAGAAATGGAGGGAGAAGAGTAACCAAAAGCAGAAGGGAGCAGACCATGGGGTGGAGGTTTTTTTCTGTGGTCTTCATGGAGGAGAATTTCTGATATGGGTCCTGCACTGGGGTCACACCAACCCCAGGCAATGCTCCAGGTTTAGGAAACTTGGAAAGTGCCCCAAGGAAACTGGGGGTGATGGTCAGGAGTGGCTGAATATGACCCAGTGTGTGCCCAAGTGGCCAAGAAAAGAGGAAGGATCTGCAGAGGGATGTGGATGGGCTGGATTGATGGGTTGAGGCTCTGCAGAGGGACTTGGACAGACTGGATCCATAGGGCAATTGTCTGAGGTTCTGCAAGGCCAAGTGTCACATCCTGCACTTGGGTCACACCAACCCCAGGCAATGCTCCAGGCTTAGGGAAGAGTGGTTGGAAAATGCCTGGAGGAAAAGGAGCTGGGGGTGATGGTCAAGAGTGGCTGAATATGACCCAGTGTGTGCCCTGGTGGCCCAGAAGGCCCCCAGCATCCTGGCTTGTATCAGCA
Organism: Archilochus colubris; assembly: GCA_023079485.1. Lineage (NCBI taxonomy): Eukaryota > Metazoa > Chordata > Aves > Apodiformes > Trochilidae > Archilochus > Archilochus colubris. Next base: position 199,165,514 of record CM041083.1, on the reverse strand, counting down.
CTGGTGTGGCCACCAGCAGGAGCAGGGCAGGGATTGTCCCCCTGGGGTGGGCACTGGGGAGGCTGCACCTGAAATCCTGGGGTCAGTTTTGGGTCCCTCGTGACAAGAAGGACATTGAGGGGCTGGAGTGTGTCCAGAGAAGGGGAATGGAGCTGGGGAAGGGTCTGGAGCAGAAATCTGAGCAGGAGCAGCTGGGGGAGCTGGGGGTGTTCAGCCTGGAGAAAAGGAGGAGGAGGGGAGAACTTCTGGATCTCTGCAGCTCCCTGGGAGGAGGTTGGAGTGAGGACAGGTCAGGCTCTGCTCCCAAGGAACAAGTGATAGAACAAGAGGAAATGGCCTCAAGTGTCACCAGGGGAGGTTTAGGTTGGATATTGGGAGCAATTTCTCCCTGGAAAGGATTGTCATTCCCTGTCCCAGGCTGCCCAGGGCAGTGGTGGAGTCCCCATCATTCCTGGAGGGATTTCCAAGCCCTGGAGCTGTGGTGCTGAGGCCATGGGGCAGTGGTGGCCTTGGCAGTGCTGGGTTCAGGGTTGGATTTGGTGATCTGAAGGGTCTTTTCTGTTCTTTTAATTGGGTGGCTGGGCACCTAGAGTGGAGGACAGAAATTGAGAAGCAAATCTTAACTGTGAGGGTGCTGAGCCCCTGTCCCAGGTTGCCCAAGGAAGCTGTGGCTGCCCCATCCCTGGCAGTGTCTCAGCCCAGGTTGGATGGGGCTTGGAGCAACCTGGGCTGTGGGAGGGGTCCCTGCCCATGGCATGGAAGTTGGATTTGGATGATCTTTAAGGTCCCTTCCAACCCAAACCCATTTGGGTTTCTATGAACATCTGAAGTGATGGGGCAAAAATGCCTGCTGTCTATCAGATAGGACACTGGGTTATATTTAGGTGGGAAAAATTGAAGCAATTAATCTGTGATTTAGTAAATTATCTTTTAAATAGTCCCTAAGAGGCAGGAAAAGTTTCTAGAAGTGTTCAAAGCCAGGTTGGATGCAGCCTTGAGCACTTTTGTCTGGTGGGACGTGTCCCTGCCCATGGCAGAGGAATTGGAACTTTGGAAAGTGATCTTTAAGGTCACTTCCAACCTAAACCATTGACTCTGTGCCTCTAAAAAGTTGTGGTTTGTGGAAGTGCTGAGCACCAAGGACTCAGGCTGGGTGCTGAGCTTTGCTCTTAGGATGCAAAGTGCTGTGATGCCCACGCTCGGATGGCTGCAAGGGGACCCCAGAAGAACCTTTCCAATTGAGCTGTGCTGGTGGGGTTGTGGAGCTGAGTTCTGCATTCAGGGTCTGTATTTTTCTTGAGTCTTTTCTTCAGACCTCATTGACCATTCCTTCATTCTTTCTTCTGTTTATCATCCTTTTTTTCTAGAGGAATAAAGGGGAAGCATTGATGATGTGTGAGTCTGTAGGACACGTGCATGGTCCTACCAGTGCTTTGGCCACCTAAGAATCCAGCATTTTGCCCACAAACATGGTTTATTCCTTTCCACGGATCCTCTTCTCTCTCTGTGCTGTTGGAAGGGTAATTTCTCTTTTTTTTTCTTTCTCTTTGCAGGTTATCCAACGGGTTATCCCACTGCTGCCCCAGCCTACAACCCAAACATGTATCCAACCAGCAGCCCAGGCTACGCCCCAGGTAAAAATCCAGACAAAATGGACCATGTTGAAAAGGAGGAGTTGCCTTTTGCTGTTTTGGTGTACAAAATCCAACAGTTCCCATGTGCTTGTTGGCAAATAATTTCCAGGGAAGGGGCCTGTGTTGTGTTTTTTCCTACCTGACTCTTCCATTCACTTCACCCTCTCCACTGGGGATGGTTTCTCCACGTTGCAAAGCACTTCAAATGATGTCTTAATCCTAATCCCAGGAATTTGATTGTCCTCATTGCTGTGGTCTCTGAGCATTGGTGGCTTTTAGTATTTTCTGAATACCTCATGCTCCTTCTCCCTTCTCCTTCCCCTTGCTTGGCCTTCTCTCCTCCTTTCCTGATGTAGATGTAGATGGTGGAATGCCATCAGCTGTGTCCTCTTGAGTGTCTGGATCCCCCATGCCATCTGTGTCTTTACTGTCCCCTGCTTTCCTGTGGCACTAGTGGACTCTGGGTCTCTCCTAATCATAGAATCCTAGAATTGGCTGGGTTGGAAGGGACCTCAGAGATCATCAAGTCCAACCCTTGATCCATTCCCCCCGTGGTTCCCAGCCCATGGCACTCAGTGCCACATCCAGGCTCTTTGGAAATAGCTCCAGACACGGAGAATCCACCCCTTCCCTGGGCAGCCCATTCCAATGCCTGATCACCCTCTCCAGAAAGAAATTCTTTCCAATCTCCAACCTAAACCTCCCCTGGCACAACTTGAGACCATGGCCTCTTGTCTTGCTGAGAGTTGCCTGGGAAAAGAGACCAACCCCCCCCTGGCTCCAACCTCCTTTCAGGGAGTTGCAGAGAGTGATGAGGTCTCCCCTGAGCCTCCTCTTCTCCAGCCTCAACACCCCCAGCTCCCTCAGCCTCTCCTCATAGGGTCTGTGCTCGAGTCCCTTCACCAGCCTGGTTGCCCTCCTTTGGACAACATCTCCATCCTGCATCCTCCTCCTCACAACAACGAGCCCCAAAAAATCAATCAGCTCCAGGCTATCCATCCATCCCTGCTTTCTCCTCCCTTTACACAGCCAGCTTGACCTTCAGAAGTTGCCTCCTGATTGTTTGCTCTGGAATAATCCTCCCCAAACCTCGTTAGTCAGCAGCTTTTATGAACACAAACCCACCAAGACTTTGATTTTTTTTTTTTTTTCCCCTACTTTGTCCTGGCAGCTGTGGCTGTGGGTGTCCTCTCTCTCATTAAAGATGCTTAACCTCCCCCATGCTTTGATTCCTGCTAGATTTTCTCCCTACAATTCTTTGCAGCAAGCAGTTTTGCAGATTAATTAAGGCTCGAGATCCTGATTTAAATTTTTTTTATTATTATTATGATGATTTTTTCAAAGCAATGCAAATAATTGTCTGGTGCTTTCCATTTGCACGCTGTGAAAGGGGAAACTTAAGCCCTTGGTCAATTTTCTTTGTTCCAGGCAGCCTTTTGTTCACTGTCCCCCCCACTCTCCCTTCTGAAGTGCTATCCTAATCTTCATTGACTTGCTTCTTTTTTTTTAAAAAAAAAAATAAATTAAATCCTCTGATCATTTTTGTGTCTTTTCCTCCCCCCCCAAAACCTTGTGCCAGATCTTTTTGTTACACAGCTCAAGGCTTAAGCCTTCAACGTTTACATTTCATTTCCCTGTTGATGATTCCTTAAAAAAAAAAAAAAAGAAAAAAAGCTTTTAATAATTTCCTATTGTCCAAGAAAGCTGAATGGTCATTTTGCACTGAGAACAAAAACCTTCCAGTGTGGAACACAACAGAAACACTGAATTAGCTGGGAAATGATGGAGATTACAACTGCTGCTCCACAACCCAACTCCTCTGGTGCAGAAACCTCCATCCTCCCTGGGCACAATTTCACTGGAAATCAGTGCAATTTAATAGCACGGTGGGGTTTAGTTGTGTGGTGGTTTGTTGGTTTGTTTGGGGTTGTTTTAGAGGGGTTTTTTTTGCCTGCTGTTTGGAGATTTATCTCGTAGGAGGCACAGTTCAGAGTCCTCAGCTTGTTCGTGTGCAGCCAAGGAGAAAGATGGCAGAGGCTCAGCCCAGAGGCTCAGGGATGCTCAGGGGAGAGGAGAAAATAAAGCAGGGAGATGCCAGGAGTGAGGAGAGAGCAGGAATTTTATGGGGAATGACTGAGGGAGCTGGGGGAGTTCATCCTGGAGAAAAGGAGGAGGAGGGGAGAACTTCTGGATCTCTGCAACTCCCTGAGAGGAGGTTGGAGTGAGGAGGGGTTGGGCTCTGCTCCCAAGGAATAAGTGACAGAACAAGAGGAAATGGCCTTGGGTTCTGCCAGGAGAGGTTTAGGTTGGATATTGAGAACAATTTCTTCCCCAAAAGGGACCTTCTGGATCTCTACAACTCCCAGAGAGGAGGATGGAGTGAGGAGGGGTTGGTTTCTTCTCCCAAGGAACAAGTGATAGAACAAGAGGAAATGGGCTCAAGTGTCACCAGGGGAGGTTTAGGTTGGATATTGGGAACAATTTCTTCCCTGAAAGGGTTGTCAGAGCCTGTCCCAGGCTGCCCAGGGCAGTGGTGGAGTCCCCATCATTCTTGGAGGGATTTCCAAGCCCTGGAGCTGTGGTGGGGCAGTGGTGGCCTTGGCAGTGCTGGGTTCAGGGTTGGACTGGATGATCTGAAAGGTTTTTTCCAGCCAAAACAATTCTATGACCCTATCTGGACTTGGTGATAAAGGAGTTTTCTGACCCAGGGTCAGTTTTGGGTCCCTCATGACAAGAAGGACATTGAGGGGCTGGAGTGTGTCCAGAGAAGGGGAATGGAGCTGGGGAAGGGTCTGGAGCAGAAATCTGAGCAGGAGCAGCTGAGGGAGCTGGGGGTGTTCAGCCTGGAGAAAAGGAGGATGAGGGGAGAACTTCTGGATCTCTGCAACTCCCTGGGAGGAGGTTGGAGTGAGGACAGGTCAGGCTCTGCTCCCAAGGAACAAGTGACAGAACAAGAGGAAATGGCCTCAAGTTGCACCAGGAGAGGTTTAGATTAGATATTAGAAACAATTTCTTCCCCAAAAGAGACCTTCTGGCTCTCTACAACTCCCAGAAAGGAGGATGGAGAGAGATGGAGTTGGTTTCTTCTCCCAAGGAACAAGTGATAGAACAAGAGGAAATGGCATTAAGTTGCACCAGGGGAGGTTTAGGTTGGATATTGGGAAGAATTTCTCCCTGGAAAGGGTTGTCATTCCCTGTCCCAGGCTGCCCAGGGCAGTGGTGGAGTCCCCATCATTCCTGGAGGGATTTCCAAGCCCTGGAGCTGTGGTGCTGAGGCCATGGGACAGTGGTGGCCTTGGCAGTGCTGGGTTCAGGGTTGGACTGGATGATCTGAAAGGTCTTTCCCAACCAAAACAAGCCTATGAATGACCCTATCTGTGTCTAGAGAAGCATCAAATAAAAGCTGATGTTTGGCCAGGTGTTACCTGATGGCACAGGACAAGTGTTTGTCCATCTTGGTCTTTATGAAAAGGACACCCCAATATTCTATGTATGGCAGGCAACTCATAGAATCACAGAATGGTTTGGGCTGGAAATGACCTTAGAGATCATCTGGTTCCAACCCATCCATGGGCAGGGACACCTTCCTGCCAGGAATTCATTGGAGTAGGAGTTGTGAGACAGCCATCAGATGGGTCCTTTGCCCAGAGAAGCTTTGGTTTCCCTCTGCCTGGAAGTGTTCAAGGCCAGGTTGAATGAGACCTTGAGCAAACAGATTTATCATACAGGGGGTTGGAACCAGGTGATCTTGAAGGTCCCTTCCAACCCAAACCATTCTCTGGTTCTGCAGTTTAGGGGTGGGCTCAGCAGGGCTGGGGTCATGGTTGGACTTGAGCATCTCAGAATCCTTCTCCAACATTTGATGTTTCAGTGATCTTCAAATGGAGAGCAGAGGCTGCAGAAGCAATCCTGGTGCTTTAGAGGCTTTTTCAAGCTTCTTCCACTCTCCTGCCAGTTTTTATTGAATTCTTTTTTTTAAGGTCCTGATTCTGCTGCAGGCCTGATGCCACATTAATAATTCTGGGGAGGAGACAGGGGCTGCAGCACTCAGGACCTCCCACTTCCAGTGATCACTTCTTTATGGAAAACAGAGTTCAAGGAGAAAAATTAATAGGGTTTTTTTTTTTGTTTAAATGCTACAAATGCAAAACAAACTCCATAAAATCTGCCAGCAGTGGGTACATGTGAAGAGGGGGCAGCATCCTCGATGGTGTTAAATGGAATTGAGGTGAAGTGATGCTGTGGTTCAGTGGCTGAGTTCAAAGCAGTCACCTGTATCCTTGTGGGGATCCTTTATTCAAATTGAATCAGCTCCTGTCATAGAGGAGGATGGAAATAACTCTGGAACAGATTTTCCAGGGAAGTTGTGGATGCCCCCTCCCTGGAGGTGTTCAGGACCAGGTTGGATGAGGCTTGGAAGCATCCTTGTCTGGATGAGAGGTGTCCCTGGGCATGGAGATGAGCTCTAAGGTCCCTTCTACCCTCAGCCATTCTCTGATTATATGGAAAAATATCTCCAGGGGAGAAGAATGTACTGCTGGGGCTCACACCATCCATCAAACAACCCCAAAATTGGAGAGAATCAGCTTGAATTTTTCCATCTTTGGGGTACAGCAAACTTAATTTTTAATGTATTTTTAGGGAATTCTGGATGGTGATCCATTAGCTTCCCTGCTGCAGAAAGGGTGGTCCCAGCAGAACTGCTGCTCCCCAACATATCTCATCCACCAAGATCCTTTTGTTTATTCCATGTGGAGGTGGATGGTACCTGCTGGCAGAAATCCTTTGGGATCATTAGGAAATGAATCATAGACCAAATTTTCATCTTTTTGGGATGAAAGGGAGAGTATGGAGAGGAGAAGGCTCCAAGGAGAGCTCAGAGCAACCTTCAGAGATCTGAAGGGGCTGCAAGAAAGCTGGGGAGGGACTTGTGAGGATGTCAGGGAGGGATAGGACATGGGGAATGGATTCAAACTGGAGGAGGGGAGATGGAGATTGGAAGTTAGGAAGAAGTTCTTCTCCAGGAGGGTGGTGAGAGCCTGGCACAGGTTGTCCAGAGAGGTGGTGGAAGATTCCTCATCCCTGGAAGTTTTTAAGGGCAGGTTGGATGGGGCTTGGAGCAACCTGGGCTGTGGGAGGGGTCCCTGCCCATGCAGGGGTTGGAACTGGAGGAGCTGGAAGGTCCCTTCCAACCCTGAAAATTGTCTGATTCTATGAAGAAAGCTGGGGGAGGGCTTTGGACAGGGGAGGATAGGGAGAGGAGAAGGGAAGTGGGTTAAAATTTGAAGAGGGGAGATTGAGGTTGGAGATGGGGAAGAAATTCTTGAATCTGAGGGTGGGGAGATCCTGGAACAGGTTGAGGGAGTTTGGGGTGTTCAGCCTGGAGAAGAGCAGGTTCTGGGGAGGCCTTGGAGCATCTTCCAGTGCCTGAAGGGGCTCCAGGAAAGCTGGGGAGGGACTTGGGACAAGGGCCTGGAGGGATGGGATGAGGGGGAAGGGTTTCCAGCTGCAAAAGGGGAGATGGAGAGAAGATCTTGGGGAGGGAGAAATTGTTTGGGGTGAGGGTGCTGAGCCCCTGTGCCAGGCTGCCCAAGGAAGCTGTGGCTGCCCCATCCCTGGCAGTGTCTCAGCCCAGGTTGGATGGGGCTTGGAGCAACCTGGGCTGTGGGAGGGGTCCCTGCCCATGCAGAGGGTTGGAACTGGATGATCTTAAAGGTCGTTTCCAAGCCCAAGTTTCTGCCTTGTGTCGTTTTCCTGCTGCCTTTTTCCAAATTTGTGAAGAGGAGGAGACACAAAGCATCACAAATGTTGGTGCTTGCAAGAAGCCCTGGTTATTCAGGACAGTGTTAAAGAAAAAAAAACAAAAAAAAGCAAATACCTTTCAAGGATGTGAAAATGAGCCCCCAGAGACACAAGGCAGGCCAGCTGAAAAAAATAATAGAAAAATAAAATACTAGAAAATAATATGTCTCTTCATTAAGAAGAGACATAATATAAATATATATAATTATGTTACCTCCCAGGCATTCTGTCTTCCTGAGCTGGTTGTTTTGTTTTAGCTTCCCTTCATTACAGCTTATTCTGGTTTTTTCTATTTTATTTTATTTTTTCCTGAAAGTAGGGCACTCACTTCTTAGCTGGGTGGCTGGCTCAGGCTGTAACTGCATTATTAATAATGCAGAAGAGAAGCAGCTTCTGCAGCCATTGCTTCAGTGCCCTGATGGAGTGGGATGGATGCTTTTAAAGTGACTCTGAGACATTCCAAGGTTTTTCAAGGCTGTGGGACAGAGGCTCTGAGCCTCCATTCCTGCTTCCCTGGAGGACACGATGCTCTGCAGGGGGAAAGCATGAGCATCTTTCACAGAATTATTGAGGCTGGAAAAGACCTTTGAGATCATCAAGTCCAGCCTGTGACCTAAAACCACGCCGTTGGGCAGACCATGGCCCTAAGAGCCACATCCAACCTCTCCTTAAACACCTCCAGGAGTGATGATTCCATCATTTTCCTGGACAGTCCATCCCATTTCCATGCAGAACTGCTCTGAAATATCCTCTGTAGGTGCCCACTGAGTACTAAGGGACATGAGTGGATCCCCTGAGGTGGGGTGAATATCATAGAATCATAGAATCCTAGAATTGGCTGGGTTGGAAGGGACCTCAGAGATCATCAAGTCCAACCCTTGATCCACTCCCCCCGTGGTTCCCAGCCCATGGCACTCAGTGCCACATCCAGGCTCTTTGGAAATAGCTCCAGACACGGAGAATCCACCCCTTCCCTGGGCAGCCCATTCCAATGCCTGATCACCCTCTCCAGAAAGAAATTCTTTCCAATCTCCAACCTAAACCTCCCCTGGCACAACTTGAGACCATGGCCTCTTGTCTTGCTGAGAGTTGCCTGGGAAAAGAGACCAACCCCCCCCTGGCTCCAACCTCCTTTCAGGGAGTTGCAGAGAGTGATGAGGTCTCCCCTGAGCCTCCTCTTCTCCAGCCTCAACACCCCCAGCTCCCTCAGCCTCTCCTCACAGCATCTCTGCTGGATCCCTTCACCAGCCCACTTGCCTCCTTTGGACCTGCTCCAGCACCTCAAGCTCCTTCCTGAGGGGCTGAGGGGTCCAGAACTGGACACAGGACTCAAGCTGTGGCCTCCCCAGAGCTGAGCACAGGGGCAGAATCCCTTCCCTGGACCTGCTGGCCACGCTCTTCCTCAGCCAGCCCAGGATGCCATTGGCCTTCTTGGCCACCTGGGCACACTGCTGCCTCCTCTTCAGCTTCCTGCCAATCCAAACTCCAAGGTCCCTTTCTGCCTGGCTGCTCTCCAACCACTCTGTCCCCGGCCTGTAGTGCTGCATGGGGTTGTTAAAGCTTTCTAGGAACTCTGCATGGATAGGGATTATTTCTAGGAATTTTATTTCTAGGAACTATGCACTGATGTTTTGAGGCACAGAGGAATGGGCTACCTGAAGGATTAAATTTATTTCAAATTTATATGAGTCTTGAGGCTGTATCCACCACCAAAAAGATTGGCAGATGGAAGTAAGAAGCATCTGTGTCCTGGACACTGCATCATCTCCTGCATCCTCTCGTTGTGATTCTGTGCTCCAGTTAATTCATGGAATTTTCTTCAGGCACATCTGGTTCCTGCTCTTTCTCTTTTCCACTTCATTTTGTCCTGAACATTACCAGTCCCAGTGCTGCAGGGACCCATTGCTCATCCAGTTCCCACCACCAGATTATCCCACAGATAATGGATAAAAACTCCATTCCATTTTTCAATTAATTTGAATTTTTTTTTCAATGAGCAGCAGAGGTGAGAGTCTAAACCAAACCCAGAAGACCCTGGTTGGATGGAGACCTTAAATGATGTTAGGTAGTAATATCAGATATTAGGTAGTACTATCCACCAGGAATACTGTGTCCAGTTCTGGAATCCCCAGCACAAAAAAGGAGATGGAGGTGTTGGAGGGAGTCCAGAGGACATCATGGAGATGATCCAGGGGCTGGAGAAGCTCTGGAGCCAGGGGGAGAGAGTTGGGGGTGTTCAGTCTGGAGAAGAGAAGGTTCTGGGGAGACCTTGGAGCATTTTCCAGTGCCTGAAGGGGCTCCAGGAAAGCTGGGGAGGGACTTTGGACAAGGGCCTGGAGGGATGGGATGAGAGGGAAGGGTTTCCAGCTGCAAGAGGGGAGATGGAGAGGAGATCTTGGGGAGGGAGAAATTGTTTGGGGTGAGGGTGCTGAGCCCCTGTCCCAGGTTTCCCAAGGAAGCTGTGGCTGCCCCATCCCTGGCAGTGTCTCAGCCCAGGTTGGATGGGGCTTGGAGCAACCTGGGCTGTGGGAGGGGTCCCTGCCCATGGAAGGGGTTGGAACTGGAGGAGCTTTTGGGTCCTTTCCAACCAAAACCATTCTATGATCTAGCAAGGAGCAGGCAATATGTTCTCCCATGTGTCCTTGAACATCCCAGCAACTGGATGGCTCTGATTTTCCCTCCTTTGGAGAAAAATCAACAAAGAGGGAGGGAGGGGTCCCTGCCCATGGAAGTTGGAACTGGAGGAGCTGGAAGGTCCCTTCCAACCCAAACTTTCTGTGATAGTCATGGCTGGGTTGTAACCTCTGTGAATTGTAGCCCTTGCAAAGGAGCAGGAGATGTTCATGTTCCTAGAATCCTCCTTGGGTCACCTTTGGTGTGATTTTAAGTGATGGATTCTCCAAGGATCCAGGATTTAATGTACAGGACATGCATGGCTGTGGAAAGCTCCTTCCATCTCAGACCTAAATTGCCTCAATTTTGTGGTCAGGTCTAATGTGGAGAGGAGAAACCACAGAGGAAGGATTCATCTCACCTCACAATAAATTGTCTCATCAATCTGGGAGATGAAAACCTGGGTGAATTTCCAAGGCAAAAATAAATCTGATTTTGAAGAGTGATGTAAGTGAGGGAATATTTCTGTCTCAGTGCTGGGGCTTGGCTCTCCAGTGTGATGTTCAGGAGTTCAATGTACCATGGAAAATAAAGCAAGGCAGCCTGGAAATCCTTAATAACCCATAAACCTTCAGGAGGGGGCACAGGCTTGGAGCAGAACGTGCTCAGTGCTTGATTGAAGCAGAAATTGGTCTCTCAATCTCTCCCAGCTCACAAATCTCATTTTCTCTTGAAAAAAGTTGGGAGCTTCCATGTCTCCAGCAGTCTGTGGAGCATCATCCAACCAGATCCTGCACCCAGAAACATCTCCAGAGAGCTGATGGAGGCCCTACCATCCAGTCAAACATCACTGCTGGGTTTCCTCCATGCTCCTTTATTTCTGTCCCTCATTACAAGAGGGATCTCAGGAGGTTTTCCTGGAGCACCAAACCTGGAGCAGGGTTTCTCCTTCTGGGTTGATCCCTCCATGACCTCTTCAATCCTTTGTCCCCAACTTCCAGCCCTGTGGTGCTCCAGATTTAGAGTGGTGTCTTCAAAGATGGTTAATCCAGAGTCTGAGAAAGTGTTGGAGGGGGTTGAAATCATTGTCCTCTTTTTTGGGGGATGCAAAAAAGGATTTACAAGCCCTGACCAAGTCATGGAGTCATTTCTGTGGGGTTTAGTATTCAATCCCTTGCCTGGGAGAAGATGTTAGGAAATGAAGCTTTAAAATATCTTCATGTGGTGGTGATGGGAGGGCAAGGAACCCACTGAGTCCTCCTGCAGGCCTCCCAAAAACCTCCTTTTTCTGCCCCAAAATGACCTTGTCCAAACTTGGCTGGTTCTGCTGTCAGAACCAGTTTCTTACCCCCCAAAATCAGACCTCCCTTCTTCTGCTCTTGCCCAAAAGTCCTTTTCTTTTTGCTTCTCTGAATTCTCTTGAGCTGGCAGATCTGATCCCACATCTCTTTACCATACTTCTAGGAAAATCCTGCCTGCCCCTTGTGCCCCCCAAGCAGGGAAAAGGGGACAAGGGGACAACAACCCTGCCCTCCAACCTTCTGGAGATCTTGATGAGATCAATAAAGAGGTGCAGGGAGGACACACCAATATTCCACCTTCTGTGTTCACAAAAAATTCCTTTACAGGTGCCATGAATCAATGATTTTCTTGGATTCCAACAGCTGCATCACTTAGAATCATAGAATCATAGAATTGGCTGGGTTGGAAGGGACCTCAGTGATCATCAAGTCCAGCCCTTGAACCACCGTTGTGGTTGCTAGACCATGGCACTGACTTGACCTCCTTTACCCTCCATAACTTCACACCAAGGTTTAATCATGAGGTGGTTTCTTGAGGATTGACCAACCCTGCCTTGGTTTTCTTTCCTTAATAGCTGGGTGTGCAAAACACATCCTACATGGGAAACCTGGAGTTAATTTCTCTCTTAATTGCTCTTAATAAGCAGGAAGAACTGGCTGAGGCTTTCAAAAGTTGGGAGGTGGTGGGACTTAAACCAAGGATGGTGAGATCCACCACTGAGATCAATCTGGAACAAAGTCAGGAGTTTCCTGGCTCCAGGGGAAAGGAAAAGAGAAAGAAAAAGAGGCTTAGAGGTTCCAACCCCAAGGAGTAACCTGGTTGTAAGGCTTGTGTTGGTGATCTGCCTTCTCCATAGAGATGCTTCAGAAAGTTTTTGGTGTGGTGATGGTTATGGAAGTCAGAATTAAGCCCTTTTTCCTTTTTTCAGAAGATTTCAGACCCACAAAGTGACTCAGTTCTGCTGGTTCCCTTCTCCTACCCCATGAGATTTGGCTTTTGAGATTCTTCTGGCTTGGCTTCCTTGAATACTTTTCCTGCAAACTGGGAATTAGGGTGACCTGCCCAAAGCCTTCTTCTCCTGCCTGTCTTTTCCAGAGTTTTTTTAAGGACCTCCCAAGACTGTGATGGGATGGTGACAACCATCAGTACCTTGCCTACTGGTGGTACCTGCCATGCAAGCATCTCAGAGGGTTTTACTGTCCATAAAAGGCCTTGCCCACCAGGCTCAGCTTGTTTTCCAGCTGAGAAAAAGGAGATCCATGTGGATGGTCCCTATGGACAGAGGTTGACAGTGACATCTGAGGGGGGAGTGGTGGCTCTGCTGGCCACGTCCTCCAGGTGTAGATCTTCCTGCAGGTCCCTTAGCTCAGCAAACCAGTCATTTGGGGCAGGAAACTGGTTTGCTGCAATGCCCTCTGCAAACCATCCCCTCCATGGATGGAAGGAGAGAGGACCCAGGGTATGAAATTCCCAACGATTTGTCCCAAAAAAGCACGGGGGGGCAGGGAGGGGAAAGGAAGAGGGCAGGAAAAGGGGTTTAAATGTGACCTAAATGGGGGAAGTTGTCTCTTCATTGCTCTGTGTGTGACACTTCTTCTCTGTCTCCACTCAAGCTACACTTCTGATGAAGCAAGCCTGGCCCCAGACCTCTTCCTCCTGTGCCACGGAGGGCACCTTCCACCTCCCGGTGGACACCGGGACCGAGAACAGAACTTATCAGGCTTCTTCTGCAGCATTCAGTAAATAAACCTTTTTCTTCTGGGGTTTTACTTGGTTGTTTCCTGCCCCTCGGCCTTCCCCTCCTGTGGGTTTTGGGGTTTTTTTTGGGGGGATGGGGTTCTTTGGGATCAGGCGTGAGATCCTCGGTGGCCGTGGAGGTGCAGGTGAGGGTGTTGGAGGTTTTAGGGGTACTCATTGAGGGTGTTGGAGATTTTAGGGGTGCCACGTAGCAGATCCATCACTTTCTGCTGCCAGAACTGCCTGGTGGGAGTGTTGTGTTGCTGCAGTTTCCTTCTGGGATGAAATTTTGCAGAGCTCTTGGATTTTTTTTTTTAGTTCTGACAACAAAGCATCATCCCTGTTTCTTTCTGGTTCCATGGATTGTAACCATGAAGGAGCAGGAAAAGGAGAACACCAATCCTCCTGGAGCTCCTTCAGAGGTGGAAGTCAAGTGGAGAAGGGTGAATGCTTCTTTTAAGCTGATGGTTTGGTCCTCAGGAGCAACCCAAGGTTGTTTGCAGGTTTATGTCTGCAGTGGTGATGGTCTGTGGTTGAGTGCAGGGAAAAAAAAATGAGATTCTCTTTCCCTTCAAGGTGAAAAAATCCCAAAATAATTAAAAAAAATTATTATTTTCAAGAACCCTGAGTGAAATTCCCACCTTTTAACTCAAACTGGCTGAGCAGAGGCAGGAGGAGGAGATGCTGCTTAGGGATAGCAGTCAAGCAGGCTTTTCCAGGTGGAACCTTGTAATCTTATGCCCAAAAAGTGCCTTCAGGAGGGGTGATAAACTCCCTGATAAGGCTCTGGGTGTTTCTCCTGGCATGGGGGTTGTTTTCTGGCCCTGCCCAGCTGCTCCTGCCTATTCTTGCCCTCACTTTGCCTGCTAAAACTGGAGCATGGTTAGTGGGAGATGTGCTGCAAGCCTGGGGTGGGATTGCTGCTGGGTTCAAAATGGTAAAATCAAGCTTCCAAACACCCCTGGAATCTGGAGAAACTCATGTATGGAGACAAAAAAAAATATGAGATATTAAAATAACTCTCCAGGACCCATGTTTTTTGTGAGGCAGGGACCAGAGCACTCATGCATGAGCTTTTGGGTTGAAGAGTTCTTCACCATTTACCTGATCCAGGTTGCCTTTTGCTGCTAAATTAAATCATTTAGAGAATGAGAGAGGGAAGAAATATTTCCTTTGTTGTTTATTTTTTTTTTTAATTAATAGAATGATTAAAAATAAACCTATTAAAAGCCTCCCAGAGATTTGATCTTGGGAGAGGGAAGTCCCAGGCTTTCTATAAAGGAGAGGCTCAACCCCAGATGTGGTGCATGGGCTTCACATCACACTTCATTTCATGCCAGGCCAGATGTAAAGAAGTTGTAAATACTTGGAAAGCCTCAGTTTGTCATTCAGAGAAACCTAGGTATTATTTGGCAAAATCTCCTTGGAGTTCAACCCATTCCTGGATGGGATTTCTTCTCATTGCACCTCTCTATGCTTAGGTGAGATTCACATCTCCAAATCAGCAGATATGGGGCAGGAAAGGGTTTTTTAGGCCAAATTTGCCCGTGCTCACCCAGGGTGTGTGTTCTAAAGGAGGCTGATAATCACAGAATCATAGAATTGGCTGGGTTGGAAGGGACCTCAGAGATCATCAAGTCCAACCCTTGATCCACTCCCCCCATGGTTCCCAGCCCATGGCACTCAGTGCCACATCCAGGCTCTTTGGAAATAGCTCCAGACACGGAGAATCCACCCCTTCCCTGGGCAGCCCATTCCAATGCCTGATCACCCTCTCCAGAAAGAAATTCTTTCCAATCTCCAACCTAAACCTCCCCTGGCACAACTTGAGACCATGGCCTCTTGTCTTGCTGAGAGTTGCCTGGGAAAAGAGACCAACCCCCCCCTGGCTCCAACCTCCTTTCAGGGAGTTGCAGAGAGTGAGGAGCTCTCCCCTGAGCCTCCTCTTCTCCAGCCTCAACACCCCCAGCTCCCTCAGCCTCTCCTCACAGCATCTCTGCTGGATCCCTTCACCAGCCCACTTGCCTCCTTTGGACCTGCTCCAGCACCTCAAGCTCCTTCCTGAGGGGCTGAGGGGCCCAGAACTGGACACAGGACTCAAGCTGTGGCCTCCCCAGAGCTGAGCACGGGGGCAGAATCCCTTCCCTGGACCTCCTGGCCACGCTCTTCCTGAGCCAGCCCAGGATGCCATTGGCCTTCTTGGCCACCTGGGCACACTGCTGCCTCCTCTTCAGCTTCCTGGCAATCCAGACTCCCAGGTCCCTTTCTGCCTGGCTGCTCTCCAACCACTCTGTCCCCAGCCTGTAGCGCTGCTTGGGGTTGTTGTGGCCAAAGTGCAGGACCCGGCACTTGGCCGTGTTGAACCTCATCCCACTGGGATCATCCCAACTCTCCAGTCTCTCCAGGTCCCTCTGCAGAGCCCTCCTGCCTTCCAGCTGATCCACACTCCCCCCAACCAGACCCCTGCAGCTTGGTCTTGTTTCCAGAGGATGGGCTTGGGGACATTTCATTCCCAGCCTGAACTGCACTCCTGGATGATGTGTCCCCAGGCTGAAGACCTTGAGATGGTGATGCAGAATTCAGCCCTCCCTGCACACACACCACCCTCTGCCCCCAAAGCCTTTGTGCTATGGTAGAAAATTTTATCTGAGCAATTCAGGGCACTTCTGTGTTGCAGGATCAAGAAGGCTGAGATTTTCTAGAGGGGCACGAGGCATTTAATCAGCAATTTTAATAGAAGTTGGAGCTTAAAGGCTCACTATTGCTTTTTAAAACCCCAGCTGAACTGCAGAGTGGGGGGAAGCTCAGGCTGTGCCAGCCTCCTAATCCTGATAAGGTGTTAGATAGTCATAACCAGGCTCTAAAATTAGCTGTCAAACATTTTTTTCCTAGAGGAGCATCCATCATCTCCTGTCATTAAAACTTGATTACGCCTCGTTTTTATCAGCAAATTGTTCTCTTCTTTTTTTCCCCCCCGCCCCTAATTTATAAACATGGCAGATGACATCTGTCTGGACTCTGATGTTTAATACCTTCTTTAATATTGTAGCTAAATTGTCCAGGATTCAGCAGCTGGGAAACCTCAGCCTGGGGAAAGGGAAAACCACGTGGCCTTGAGCTGCTCCACATCTCCAGGTGCTCCTCAGAAGGACATGGAGCTGGGATGCTGGGAGCTGGCAGCCTCCAAGGGCTTGGTTTGGAAAAAAAAAATGAGTTCAGAACAGAAAAAAAACAAACTTCATCCATTAGAGTGAAAAACAGGAGGGTGGTGGGGCTGGAGGTGACATCCTTGGGTGACTTGGTGAGGGAGGAGTCTCCACTTCTGCTCCTGTGGTGAATTCAGGCACCACACATCCTTGGGGCAGGGATCCCTGGACCTCAGGGTAGGTTTGGTCCTTGAGGTGCTGTGTTTGCTCTTCTGGTGCTTTGCTGCCAGGTAACAAAAAGTGAATCACACAGTTTTATAACAGACTTGCTTAAAACCCTTCATTTGAGGGGAAGGTTGTGGATGTGGTCTGCCTGGACTTCAGCAAGGCCTTTGACACCGTCTCCCACAGCATCCTCCTGAAAAAGCTGTCAGCCCATGGATCAGCCAGGAGCACTCTGTGCTGGGTTAGGAACTGGCTGGAGGGCCGGGCCCAGAGAGTGGTGCTGAACGGGGCTGCATCCAAATGGCGGCCGGTCACTAGTGGTGTCCCCCAGGGATCAGTGTTGGGCCCAGTGCTGTTTAATATCTTGAGTGAGGATTTAGATGAGGGGATTGAGTCCATCATCAGCAAATTCACAGATGACCCCAAGCTGGGGGGGAGTGTGGATCAGCTGGAAGGCAGGAGGGCTCTGCAGAGGGACCTGGAGAGACTGGAGAGTTGGGCTGATCCCAATGGGATGAGGTTCAAGACAAGAACCCCATGGGGAGCTCCAGGCTGGGCACAGAGTGGTTGGAGAGCAGCCAGGCAGAAAGGGACCTGGGAGTTTGGATTGGCAGGAAGCTGAAGAGGAGGCAGCAGTGTGGCCAGGTGGCCAAGAAGGCCAATGGCATCCTGGGCTGGCTGAGGAAGAGCGTGGCCAGCAGGTCCAGGGAAGGGATTCTGCCCCTGTGCTCAGCTCTGGGGAGGCCACAGCTTGAGTCCTGTGTCCAGTTCTGGGCCCCTCAGCCCCTCAGGAAGGAGCTTGAGGTGCTGGAGCAGGTCCAAAGGAGGCAAGTGGGCTGGTGAAGGGATCCAGCAGAGATGCTGTGAGGAGAGGCTGAGGGAGCTGGGGGTGTTGAGGCTGGAGAAGAGGAGGCTCAGGGGAGAGCTCATCACTCTCTGCAACTCCCTGAAAGGAGGTTGGAGCCAGGGGGGGGTTGGTCTCTTTTCCCAGGCAACTCTCAGCAAGACAAGAGGCCATGGTCTCAAGTTGTGCCAGGGGAGGTTTAGGTTGGAGATTGGAAAGAATTTCTTTGTGGAGAGGGTGATCAGGCATTGGAATGGGCTGCCCAGGGAAGGGGTGGATTCTCCGTGTCTGGAGCTATTTCCAAAGAGCCTGGATGTGGCACTGAGTGCCATGGGCTGGGAACCACGGGGGGAGTGGATCAAGGGTTGGACTTGAGGATCTCTGTGGTCCCTTCCAACCCAGACAATTCTAGGATTCTATGATTTGGCAGAGCAAAATTAGTGGAGGGGATGGAGGTCAACACAATATTCAAGGCAACAGGTAAGAGGATACCTTGAAAGTATGCAGTGGAGCAGAGATCTTTAGGGGATGTCCTCACTCCAGGGAAAGTCTTTAAAAAAGAAAGACAAATATGATCAGACTTTCATTAGGAAGCTTGAACTGGTACCACTGGCTCCTCCTGGAAGGACAGTATAATTAAGAACACCAGAGAGCTCAGAACTTAATGGAAACAGCAGCAAAACCCCCAAGAGACCCCCAGAGCCAGCAGACCACACATTATCCCAGAGGTTGGTTTTTATGAGGGTAGGTTTGATTTTGGGGGATAAATTTCCACATTTTGGAAGTTATTCCTCCTTTTTTTTTTTTGGTCCTCATAAACTCAGCATCTCCCAAATGCTGCAAGAAAAGTGAAAGTTTCTTGAGACCTTTGGGAAAGTATCAAAATGGGACTTGGAAGCTCCAGCAAAGGAGCCTGGTGGGATGCTGGGTTGAGGGGCTTCTCTTAGTGGCAGGATGGGTGGGAAGGTGCTTGAGCATCATTTGGGGTTGTCTGTCCCACCTGCAAGGTGAATTGATGGGCTCAGTTTTCCTCTGCAGGGGAGGAGACTGCTTGGCAATGGCCACTTTGATGAAATAAATGAATATATAATATATATATTTAAAGGCATCCACCATTTTCAACCTCACAGGAAGGTTTGGATCATCAGTGTTGCTGTTTCCTGGTCATTCCTTGGGGATGTAGGCAGGGGACAACCAAAACATGCTATGAAATTAGAGCACCCAGCAGTTAAATTTCAGTTTTGAGCATTCTGTGATTCTATGATCACACCATGAGTAAAGGTGGCATGACAAAAATACAGGGAGGAGAAGGAAAAAACTAGAATCATAAGATTGTTTTGGTTGGGAAAAACCTTTAAGAGCATCAAGGCCAAGTGTTAACCCAGCACTGCCCAGGCCACCACTAATTTTCAGAATTTCAAGATTTAAATTTTTGGATTTTCAGGAAAAAAACATCACCCTCAGCACCACAGCTCCAGGGCTTTGAAATCCCTCTGGGGTTTGTGACACCACCACTGCCCTGGGCAGCCTGGGCCAGGGCCTGGCAAGCCTTCTGGGGAAGAAATTGTTCCTAATATCCAACCTAAACCTCATTTAACCAGGGGCTGGATGCTGGACTTGGAGGACTTGGTGGGTTTCATGGCATGTCAGTAGATGCAAGTGTATTTTGGGGCATCTCCTCCCTTCTGAGTGATGCCCAGCAAGCAACCCTTGCTCAACCACGTGGAGACACAGCCCAAAATTCCTGCAGGGCTTCCTTGTTACCTCCTGGGGTTGAGCACCCATGTCCTGGTGGGATGGAGGGGCACGTGGTGGGGCTTTGGGATGCTTTGGGTTGGATCCTTTGGATGAGACCTGCTCTAGCATGGGGGTTGGTGTGCAGTAGAGTCAACATGGTGACATCCTTCTGGCTTGGTCAGCTTGGGAATCAGCATCTCAGGATGCTGATGTGTGGGATGGCCCAAGTTGGATGGAGCTTGGAGCAACCAAGAGAAGGTGTCCCTGCCCATGGCGGGAGGGTTGGACCTGGGTGATCTTGAAGATCCCTTCCAATCCAATCCAAACCAAACCATTCTGGGACTCTTTCACCAGCTCTGCAGAGGTCAATCCTCACCCTAACTTGCTCTTTTCTTTTTCCAGGGTACACTGCAGGGACTCCCTACAAGGTCCCACCAACCCAGAGTAACAATGCCCCTCCTCCCTACTCGCCGTCTCCGAATCCGTACCAAACTGCTATGTACCCCATCAGAAGTGCCTATCCCCAGCAGAACCTGTACACCCAGGTAGGTACCCACCACAGCACCTCCCTGCCTTGCTCAGCCATGTGGAAACACAGCCCAAAATTCCTGCAGGGCTTCCTTGTTACCTCCTGGGGTTGAGCACCCACGTCCTACTGGGATGGAGAGGCACGTGGTGGAGCTTTGGGATGCCAAGGGTTGGACTTGATGATCTCTGAGGTCCTTTCCAACCCAGCCAATTCTATGATTCTATGATTCTGTGGTCTAGCAGTGGGGTCAATGTGGTGACATCCTTCTGGCTTTGTCAGCTTGGGAATCAGGTCCCTTCCCCCAAAATCCCACACCTGACTGCCAGGGCTTGCTGGCTTTGGGATGGTCCCTGCCCCCATCTCTTCCTCACCCTCGCCAGCTCTCAGAACTCCTCTTCCTCAGAGCCCCAGATGGCGCGGGGTCACCACAAGGTCCACTCACTGGTGGCCACTGGCATCTCACTTGACTTGCATCCTCCTCCTGCCACCTCCTCTGGAAAATCCCCTGTGTCACTTCACCACAGGGATAATCCAGATCTGTGTCCTCATGGAGCAGCTCCTCCTCCAGCACCTGGATGGGTTTCCAGCACCATCTTCTCTGCTCCTGCATTGCCACCGCCTCCAGCTACATGCTGGGACCAGGATCATCATCCTGCTGGGATGAAGGGGCACATGGTGGAGCTTTGGGATGCCAAGGGTTGGATCCTCTGGATGAGACCTGCCCTAGCATGGGGGTTGGAGTCTAGCATGGTCTAGATATGGAGTCAACATGGTGACATCCTTCTGGCTTGGTCAGCTTGAGAATCAGGTCCCTTCCCCCAAAATCCCACACCTGACTGCCAGGGCTTGCTGCTTTGGGATGGTCCCTGCCCCCATCTCTTCCTCACCCTCACCAGCTCTCAGAACTCCTATTCCTCAGAGCCCCAGATGGCTCAGGGTCACCACAAGGTCCACTCACTGGTGGCCACTGGCATCTCACTTGACTTGCATCCTCCTCCTGCCACCTCCTCTGGAAAAGCCCCTGTGTCACTTCACCCCAGGGATGATCCAGATCTGTGTCCTCATGGAGCAGCTCCTCCTCCAGTACCTGGATGGGTTTCCAGCACCATCTTCTCTGCTCTTGCATTGCCACCACCTCCAGCTACATGCTGGGGCCATGATCCTCCACAGGGATGCAATTTAGGGCAGATGTCCTCTGGAAATCACCTTGATGCCCCTTGCCACTGAAGATCACAAGCTCTTTGGAGCAGTCTGGCTTTCCCCCTCCTATTTAATGCCAAATAACCAACTTCTCCAGCAACTGCAACCTCATGGAGAGGTCTCTCCATGCCTCTCTGAGACCAAAACATCTCCTTTTTCTTACTTTTTTTCTTCTCCTTCCACTTCTGTCAAGTGAGAGCTGCATAAGCTGTCATGGTCCCAACCCATCCCTGGTTTCTCTCTGATCCCAGCCCCAGCAGGAGGTTGGCACCTGGTAGTGGTGGCCAGCAGCAAGCTTGAGGTGGAGGAAGCCTTGGACTTGGTGTTGCCTCATTTCTGCTTCCCAGGGCAGTGGTGGCCTTGGCAGTGCTGGGTTAATGGTTGGACTGGATGATCTTAAAGGTTTTTTTCCCAACCCAACCAATTCCATGATTCTATGAAGTCAAAAAGTGAAGAACTGTCACAGTGGAGCTGCTCTGGGCTTGTGGTTTGGATTTGGGAAGCTCCAATTTCCCATGTGGAGCAGAGAGAGGAAAGTGTGGGGCTGTGCTGCCAGCAGGACCAACCCCAAAACCATCCCCAAAATCCCCCAGTGCTCCTTCCACAGCAGGACCTGCATCTCCACTCCTTGCTGATGGCATGATCCCTGCTTCTGGCTGTCTCTAAACAAAACCCAGGCTTGAATCAGTGCTTTGAATGCTTTTGAATGCCCAAGGTGATGTGGTTTGGTTTTCTTTTTTTTCCCCCCTTTTCCAACAGGGAGCTTATTACACCCAACCCGTGTACGCGGCTCAGCCTCACGTTATCCATCACACCACCGTGGTGCAGCCCAACAGCATCCCCTCAGCCATCTACCCAGCCCCAGTTGCTGCACCCAGGACCAATGGTGTGGCCATGGGGATGGTTGCTGGGACCACCATGGCAATGTCAGCAGGTAAGAAGGAAAAACAAAACACCAAACAAACAAACAAAAATTAAATCTTTCCAAGTTCTGAACCGTGGTTTCGTCTTTTTGGGTGGGATGGGTCCAAAGAACCCAGGCAAGAGACTTGTCCTGGATGAAAAATTCTCTGTGTATCCAACATCCTGCCTGCAGCCTTGATTGCAGCTGCTTCTGGTAGTTTTTTCTGTCTGGTTACCACCTCTTTGTGGGCAAAAATCAATGAATTTGCTGCTGGTACTGATCTAACTCAGGTTTTAGGATAGCAGAGAAGACCTTTGGTTTGGCTGACTCCAGAGGGATGCACATCCTTAAAGCTATTATTCTTTTATCTGGGTGTTCCATAGGTAAAGGATTAACCAGGTGTCAGGGTTTAACACTGGCCCAGCAATTAAACCAAATAACAGATGCTCTCTATTAATCTCTCTCTCCTCCTTGATAAAGAAAGGAGAGAGAATAAGGGAGAGAGACTGATGGGTTGGGAACTAAACCACACAACTTTAATGAAACAGTAATGATAAATAGGAAAAATGACTAAATATATACAAATAGACAGGAAAATGGAAACCACATTCCTCCTCCCTTTTTCCCCAATAACTCTCACGTCACCACCCAGGCTGCAGGGCAGCCCTGGGAAAGTCCAGGCTGGAATCCTGGAGTCAGCAGCAGTTGGGAGCTGGAGGCAGGAACACACAGATTCAGGCTGGGATGGATCAGGAGCAGAGGCAGAGGAAGGGATGGGATCCTCCCAGGATGCTGGGTGAAGGAAGGGAAGCAGGAAATTAGGAAATCCGGAAATCCAGAAGTCTGGCTTGACCCTTGTGATCCCTCAAATTTATACTAAGTATGATGTATATGGGATGGAATCCTCTGTTTGGTCGATTCTGGCATCTATCTTGTCCGTTCCTCCCCAAAGGAGGGCTCAGGTGGGATCTCTTTACTCCTTCTGGAGGGTAAAAGTTTTCCCTCAGAGCTGAGCAGTGTCCTTGGCTCTGCACACCAGTCTCTAGCAGTAACTATAAACATCAAGTGTTATCAATCCCAGAAGCACACACAGTCTGAGAAACTTGCTGTTAATTTCAGCAAGTGCAACTACTTAAAGAGACTCAGTTAAAAGCAAAAGTACAGGACAGAAAAGCACCTCTATCCTGGCCCAAACCAGGACACCAGGTTTGTCCTTCTTCAGATCTTGTTGTATTTCTACTCTCAGGCTCCTTTTTTTGCCATACTTATGGTCTTGCTTTCGTTTGATGAACTGAACATTAACCACGATTTGGAATATCCCAAATCTTCTGCAGTTTATGGGCAGGATTGCTTCAACCTGCAATTAATTGAGAGGACATTAAGTGAGGATATGGGCTGGCTTTTTTTTTTTCCCAGCCCTGTGTTTCACTCTTTAAAAATTGTTACTTTTACATCTTGAATTATGCCCAGAAATCCATCATCCACCCTCTCTGTGCCTGCCTTAGCTGTGAAATAGGATCCTGGCATGGGGTGAAATCCCTGTTGGAAGTAGAGATGTTGCAGCCTGGCTGGGACAAGAACCACTCTGAGAGATTTCCTGGGGCTTATACTGAAAATCAAACCACATGGGATGGCTTAGAATTCCCTTAGGGCTTCATCAATAGAAATGAGGCCAGCAGACTGGAGGAGGTGATTCTACCCCTCTGATTTTATGAAGTCTCACCTAGAGTAACATCCATGTCCAGTTCTGGAGCTCTCAACACCAGAAGATGGGACCTGTTGGAGCAAGTCCAGAGGAAGTCACAAAAATGATGGGAGAGATGGAGCAGCTCTGCTTTGGAGCCAGGCTGGGAGATTTGGGGGTGTCTGGGAGAGGAAAAGGCTCCAGGGAGACCTTAGAGCATCTTCCAGTGCCTGAAGGGGCTCCAGGAAAGCTGGGGAGGGAGTTTGGACAAGGACATGGAGTGATGGGATGAGGGAGAAGGGTCTTAAACTAGAGCTGGGGAGATTTAGATCAGATTTTAGGAAGAAATTCTTTACAATGAGGGTGGTGAGACCCTGGAACAGGTTTCCCAAAGAGTTGTTGGAGGCTCCATCCCTGGAGACATTCCAGGTCAGGCTTGATGAGGTTTTGAGCAAACCTGATCTGCTTGAAGATGTCCCTGCTCACTGCAAAAGGGTTGATTTTTGAGATCCTTTCCAATCCAAACCCTTCTGTGATTCTGTGGTTGTATGATTTGTAAAGTTACCCAGAAATGGAGTGTACAGTTGTCCAGAGAAGGGCAAAAAAGCTCATTAAGGGTTTGGAGCACAAGTCCTATGAGGAGCTGAGGAGCTGGGGTTGGAAAAGAGGAGGCTGAGATGAGACCTTATGGTTCTTTAACTACGTCAAGGGAGGTTGGAGCAAGGAGGAAAATTCCTCTTCTCCTTAGTAAACTGTGAGAGGACCAGAGGGAATGGATGGAAACTGCACCAGGGGAGGTTTAGGCTGGATTTAAGGAAATATTTTTTCACTAAGAGGGTTGTCAGGCCTTGGGATGGCCAGGACAGTGGTGGAGTCACCATCCCTGGAGGCATTTAAGAGGCATTTAGAGCTGGTCCTTAAGGAGATGGTTTAGTAGTTAGATGAATGTGTGGGTCAAAGGTTGGACTGGATGATTTTGGAGGTCTCTTCCAACTGAAATATTCTGTGGTTCTGGGTTGCTTCAAGCACCCAGATAGCACCCATCACAGAGTCTTTTGGGGCTGTGTTCTCCTTCCCCTGATCTGTTGAAGGCACCATGAAAATTTTCACCTGAAAACCCTCTTGGTATCAGCTGCAGATGAAAAGGAGAATCTTCACCAGGCAAATCCTCTGGGAGAGGATCCTTCCTTCTCCTGCATCCCAAAGCTCTCAGCTCTGGGGCTTCAAACGAAGGGAAAGATCTCCCATGGCTTTTGGGAGATGAGTGGCAAAGCTCATCTTGACTTCCCCATGGAAGTCTGGGGATTTTTCCTGATCTTTTATAACTCTCATTCCTTCCACTTTGGGCCCCAGACACTTCAGATGGTTGCAGTGAGTTTAGCCTGGTGCCTTCAGCAGGTGGAAGGTGTCAGCAGGTCGGTCTTTAGGGAGAAGGCAGGTTGGAAAAAGAGGAGTTCAGGGCTGAAAGTAGCCTGGAAAACATCCTGGAGCTTCAGGTGGGTTTAGAACTCTTTAACCCCTCCTGACTGAGCTCTCACCTTTGGTAACTTTCTTTCTCTGGCTCCTTGCAGGAACCTTGTTGACCACCCCACAACACACTGCCATCGGAGCACATCCAGTTTCTGTGCCAACGTACAGGGCTCAAGGAACCCCCACCTACAGCTATGTCCCCCCCCACTGGTAAATCCACATGCCAACTCATGTAAGTGCTGCTTTTGCTCTGCCCTACCTCACCTGGGCTGGAATAACTCCAACCACCAGTGCAAATCCAGGGATATCCTGCTGGGAAGCAGCTCCTTGGGGTCCCAGTGGAGAGGAAATTCCCCAGGGGTCAGCAATGTGGCCAAGAGGGATCCTGGGGGGCATCAGGAAAAGTGTGTCCAGCAGATCCAGGGAGGTTCTCCTCCCCCTCTGCTCTGCCTTAGGGAGACCAAACTGGGAATCCTGGCTCCAGTTTGGGGCTCCCCAGTTGAGGAGAGACTGGGATCTACTGGAGAGAGGCCAAGGGAGAGCTGGGAGGGTGCTGAAGGGACTTGAGCATCTCTGCTGGGAAGAAAGAGTGAGAGCCCTGGGGCTGTTGAGGCTGGAGAAGAGAAGGCTGAGAGGGGATCTGCTGAATGTCCATCAGTAGCTGAGGGCTGGGGGGCAAGAGGAAGGGGACAATCTCTGTTCAGGGGTGCCCAGAAACAGGACAAGGAAGAATGGGGTGGAGCTGGAAGATGGGAAGTTCCACAGAAAGAGAAGGAAGAACTTTTTCCCTGTGAGGCTGAGGGAGCCCTGGCCCAGGCTGCCCAGAGAGGTTCTGGAGTCTCCTTCTCTGGAGATTTTCCAACCCCCCCTGGATGTGTTCCTGTGTGTCCTGCCCTGGGGGATCCTGCTGAGACAGGGGGGGTTGGACTAGATCAGCTCCAGAGCTCCCTTCCAACCCCTCACATTCTATGATTAATTAATTCTATGAATAATTACCCACCCCCAGCATTGCCATGGCTTCTCTCCTTCCAACCAAGCTGCTGAATCCCTGTGTCCAGGTGATGCTTTGTTTCCAGAAGATCCTTTATGGAGTTCACCTCCTGCCTGCCCATGGCAGGGGGGATGGAACCAGATGATCTTTAAGGTCCCTTTCCACCCATACCAGTCTGGGATTCCATGATCCTTGTTTTTAACTCCTTTTTTTTAATCCATTTGCTCTTTTCCAGATCTGGAGTCCAACATTGTATGCAACTACACAAGTCTTACATCAGTGCTGTGGCCACTGCCCTGCAGCACCTCATCTGTTTGCAAGAACAAAAAAGAGAAAAAAAAACCAACAACACCAACAAGTGCAAGGGTCACTTTATGCATTCTTTAGTGGTTTTTGTAAAAGCTGCTTTTTCTAATCTTCAGCCTCTTTTTTTTTTTTTTTTGGTGTTTTTGGTTGGTTTTTTGGGTTGTTTTTTTTTCCCCCTCCCTCTTCCTCCTCCCCAACCCACATCCCTTGTGTAACACACACACTGACACTGAGCAATAGTCAACTTCTCTCTTTGGTTTTATCTCAGTTTGAAAGCTCAGAAGATCCACTTCCCCCAGCATTACCCTGCAGAGTGGTGCAAAAACCCCCCCTCTCCCTTCACCCCTCCTTCATTTGGGTTCTTCTCCTTATTTTTTCATTTTTCCTGTTGTTGATGAGAGCCTAGATTCTTATTTTTTATTTTATTTTTTTGGCTAGCAAGAGTGGTTGATGTTCAGGGTACGATGTGAAAAGCACAGTGCTGGTAGGCAGGCTTCTTCTGGTTTGGTTTTTATTGTTGTTTTTTTTGGGGGGGTGTGTGTGTATTTTTAGTTGAGTAAATATAAATTATTTAATCTTCCATAACAATATGACAAGAAAAAAAAAAAAAATTGGTGTCTTCCAGATAGCTGTTGTGATAGATTCTCCATGCATTATCTGCTGTGAAACTCTGAACTCATCCCTTCTTTTGTAGGAGTTAAGAGAATTATAAAGTATCATTAGCAATGTAACCCACTTGTCTTAGGAAGTAGGAGGATGGAGTCACCATCAGGGCTGCTTTTTCCAACCAGGAAAATGGATCTTGTGTGATGGGAAGGAAGCAGTGGGCCCTGGGAGCAGCTTTCTTGTTCCCCAGCAGCCTAGGTGGAGAAGTTCTACCCATGCATGGGGCCATCTGTGAGCAGGGATGTGCTGGGTGGCTGGGGAAGAAAGCAAGATGTCCAAGAGTTGGTCTGAAGAGGTTCTTAAGGTCTAGGGGTTGATTTGAAGATCTTCTCCAGGTCCAAAGGTTGTTCTGAAAAGCCTCTCCAGGTCCAGGGGTTGTTCTGGAGAGTTTCTCCAGGTCCAGGAGCTGGTCTGAAGAGCTTCTGCAGGTCCAGGAGTTGGTCTGAAGATCTTCTGTAGGTCTACAGGTTGGTCTGAAGATCTTCTCCAGGTCCAAGGGTTGTTCTGAAGAGCTTCTCCAGGTCCAGGGGTTGTTCTGAAGAGCTTCTCTAGGTCCAGGGGTTGGCCAGAAGAGCTTCAGACCACGAGCAGGTTCAGGAGATGGTCTTAAGAGCTTTTTCAGGTTCAGGGCTTAGTCTGAAGTTCTCTTTTCTTATTTCAGGGATTGGTCTGAAGATCTTCTGCAGGTCTATGGGTTGTTCTGTAGAGCCTCTCAGTGTCCAGGGGTTGCTCTGTAGAGTTTCTCCAGGTCCAGGAGTTGGTCTGAAGAGCTTCAGGCCAAGAGCAGGTTTAGGAGTTGCTCTTAAGAGCTTCTCCAGGTCCAAGGGTTGTTCTGTAGAGCTTCTCCATGTCCAAAGGTTGTTCTGAAGAACCTCTCAGTGTCCAGGGCTTAGTCTGAAGAGCTTCTCCAGAGGCCAGTGGTCTAGGGAAAGAGCAGCTGGTAGATGGAGAAGAGTCTTCAGAGCAGGGCAAGGGGGAAGAGAGATGGCTTCACCTTGCACATACGTTGTTGGCAGTGCCCAGACCATCCTGTGACACCTCCATGACCATTGAGGTGTCCCTCCATTCTTTGGGTGACAGCTGAGCTTGGAGGCTTCAGGAGAAATGCTCCAATCCAAGCCTAAATTCCAGCACCAGGGAGAAAGACTGGAGAGGGGGATGATTTCCAGCTTCTCTGCTTGGGGAACGGGGAGCAGTTGGAGAAGAAGAAGCAGCAATAGCAATAAACATGGCACATTTCTCATGGGAAGAGGGAAGAAGAAGGCAGCTGATCCACATGGAATGGGCTGGGGGACAACAGGCTGTGCCACAGGGGTCATTTTGGAGGTTTAACCCAAGGCCACCAGAAGGTGGAGCAGACTGTGACACCTTGGGGTGTCCAAGAAGAGCAATAAATTGTCTTGAGGGCAGCAGAGAGGTTGCATTTGCAGCCAGCACTGGTGGACAATTTATTTTGAAATCTTTGTCACTAAACCCATCCCAGAAACAAGGCTTTTCTTCTCTTTTTTTCCCCTCCTAAGACAAGAACATCATTGGGTTTTGATTTGTCCCTCAAAAGAGCTACATTGACCCAAAAGTATTTGCAATTCACCCATCTCTTGGGTCACAGGAGACCAAATCCCAAGCCCTTGAGGAGCTCAGAGATGTGGATGGTGTTGAGTCAATGTCCAGATGTTTCTGTTGGTTGCTCTGCTTGGATTACATCTCATAACCCAAGGCCACCAGGAGGTGGAGCAGACTGTGACATCTCACCTTGGGGTGTCCAAGAAGAGCAATAAATTGTCTTGATGGCAGCAGAGAGGTTGCATTTGCAGCCAACACTGGTGGATAATTTATTTAGAAATCTTTGTCACTAAACCCATCCCAGAAACAAGGCTTTTCTTCTCTTTTTTCCCCTCCTAAGACAAGAACATCATTGGGTTTTGATTTCTCCCTCAGAAGAGCCACATTGACCCAAAAATGTTTGCAATTCACCCATCTCTTGGGTCACAAGAGACCAAATCCCAAGCCCTGAAGGAGCTCAGAGATGTGGATGGTGTTGAGTCAATGTCCAGATGTTTCTGTTGGTTGCTCTGCTTGGATTACATCTCCTTTTGGAGGTTTAGCCCAAGGCCACCAGGAGGTGGAGCAGACTGTGACACCTTGAGGTGTCCAAGAAGAGCAGTAAATTATCTTGAGGGCAGCAGAGAGGTTGCATTTGCAGCCAACACTGGTGGACAATTTATTTTGAAATCTTTGTCACTAAACCCATCCCAGAAACAAGGATTTTCTTCTCTTTTTTTCCCTCCTAAGACAAGAACATCATTGGGTTTTGATTTCTCCCTCAAAAGAGCCACATTGACCCAAAAGTGTTTGCAACCATCTCTTGGGTCACAGGAGAGCAAATCCCAAGCCCTTGAGGAGCTCAGAGATGTGGATGGTCTTGAGTCAGTGTCCAGATGTTTCTGTTGGTTGCTCTACCTGGATTACATCTCCTTTTGGAGGGTTAGCCCAAGGCCATCAGGAGACTGTGACACCTTGAGGTGTCCAAGAAGAGCAGTAAATTATCTTGAGGGCAGCAGAGAGGTTGCATTTGCAGCCAACACTGGTGGACAATTTATTTTGAAATCTTTGTCACTAAACCCATCCCAGAAACAAGGATTTTCTTCTCCTTTTTTCCCTCCTAAGACAAGAACATCATTGGGTTTTGATTTCTCCCTCAGAAGAGCCACATTGACCCAAAAGTGTTTGCAACCATCTCTTGGGTCACAGGAGACCAAATCCCAAGCCCTTAAGGAGCTCAGAGATGTGGATGGAATGGGGTTTGTGACCTTTGCATGGTCTCCAGATGTTTCTGTTGGTTGTTCTGCTTGGATTACATCTCCAGATGGAGGTGACACCTCTGAAGGCCAACACCAGAGGCTCATCTGAACCAGGACATGGTGGTGTAGAGGTCAGAATGGAGGATCCTTCAGGAGAGCAAGGTTGGAAGTTGTCAGCACAGTTGTCAGCACCTTGGGTGAGACCTCCTTGGTCTTGGTGTGTGTCCCAGCTTGGCTCCTGCTGCTCTAGGGAGGAGCTCCTGGAGCTTTTCCCCATAAGCATGGTCCAAATGGGGAGAAAGAAGCTTAGGGATCCAAGGGAAGTTGTCCCATCACTGGTTGGTGTTTGTCAGGTTGGGTGGTGGTGCCAGCACTTCCATATGGAGGTCGTTGGGTTGGTTCTGCTGGGTTGAAAGGAAATCTGGCAGGGCTCTGCTTGAACTTCCAAACCTCCAGGGCAAGAAAAGTGGGTGAAGAACCCCAGAGCTGTGGGATCCCAGGAACTGAAGACCCTTTTTTACCTCTCACTGTTGACTTTATTTGATCCATCCATCCATGGGGGATGGAGGAAGCTCCAGCCAACCTCCAGCACTTTGTCTTGCAAGGTCCCACAGGCTTTCTTCTCATTCTGCAGAGGACCTTTCCCAGCAGCCAACATCTCACCCCTGGCAATCTTCACCCTTAGGTAGAACTGCTAAATTTTTGGCCTGTGGCTACGAAGGAGATGCTCAGGAAACACCAAAGGTGGGGTAGAAAGCTCCAGGAGCTCCAGAACCATGGAGGACAACCCAATGGTCCTGCTAAGATGGGGGTCAGGTTCTTCTTAGGAAGAACTGCTAAATTTTTGGCCCGTGGCTAGGAAGGAGATGCTCAGGAAACACCAAAGGTGGGGTAGAAAGCTCCAGGAGCTGCACAACCATGGAGGACAACCCAATGGTCCTGCTGAGATGGGGGTCAGGTTGCTTTTAATTCCTGGGCTTGGATCATCCTTCTCATCCCATTATTCTCAGGCACAAATACTCCTGAACTCAACCAGGGTGTGAAGAGATGGAAATAATCCCCATCTTTTGGGCAAGAGGTTTTGGTGAACATGTTTGGCACCTCCAGTTGGGTTTAGGCTTGGACCACTGAGTGGCTTCAGGGCCACCAGATGGCTCTGGGGTCACCAAATGGTTCCAGAGCAATTCCATGGCTCCAGGCTTGGGATCTGTGCTGGTTTTTGTTCCATTCCAAGGTGGCTTCATGAGGTCATGGTGGTGAAACGTTCCCCATCAAGGTGTGGAGATGTGGGGGTTGATGGCCTCCTGCTCCTACCAGCACTGCCCTGCAGCCCTGTCCCCTTCCCCATGGAGAGGGAATGTAGGTTTTTTTTGGGATAGATGGAAGGATGGAGGGAAGCTCATGATCCCAAGGTTTTTCCTTGGCCAAGTCATGGCTGGAGTGAAGGTCCTGGGGAGGTCACAGCCCATTAGGAGACTCCTTTGGTGGGTACCACCAGCTTCTCAAAAGAACTTCAATCCAGCAAAACTTGGAAAACTTACCAGGAAAAGGGTTCCCTCCAGTGAAGGATCCCACTTGGGCATCAACCCAGGAGGGGTTAAACCATCCAGAGATGAAAATCCCAGCTAAAGAGGAAGGAAAACATCTCCCAAACCATTGTGGAACCCCTTAACCCATCCCTGCTCTTAGCTTGGCTTTGGAGCCAGATTTGGGGGATTCCTTGTGGATAAATAAGAAAGAAAATGAGTGAATTCCTTGTGGTGGTGACCCCAACCCCATCAAACCCCTCAGAGCCTGTTCCCATCCTGCCTCCAAGTGGCAGAACCCTCTGGGCATGGCTTTGGTTTTCTCCTTTATGAATATTCATAACCCAACCCAGCTTTTTTTGGGCAGTTTTAGGATGGAATTCCCATGAAGTGTTATTGAAAGGGTTGGTTTGGGGGTGATTGTTTGGGGGGGTTTTTTTGGGTTTTTTTATTAACTGATGGACATTGGGATGTGGTCCTTCCTGGACCTTCCTTTTGGGGTCTTTGCCCTCCTGCATCCCCAGTGGTTTCACCCTCCCAAAGGGATTTGGGATGAGGGATGCAATGGGGTTGGGATTCTTTTTATTTCTTTAAGAAGAAGAAAATAAAAACCCCAAAACCACATTGGAGGGGTTGAATTCTTGAGAGGAAAAAACCCAACCAGCAGACAACAGCAATAAGAGCCACTGGATTGCCCTAAATCCAGGGGGTTTGGGTTATTTTGGGGTTGTTTTGTGTTTGGTTGGTTTTTTAGGGTTTTCTTTTTATTTAATGGTTAATATTTCCCATCCCTTTATCATCCTCTCTCTGCTCATTGTACCATGAACACCAGGCTGGGCTTCCAGTGGGATTAAACTCTGGGTATTTGCCACGTGCTCAGATTCCCATAGGGAAAAAACAAAGAAAGCAGGAAAATTGATGAGTTTGAGAAGGAAAAGAGCTTGGAAAAGTTTGGGGTTTTCTTCCTGTGGCTCTTAGAGATCCAGTGAAAAATTGGGTAAAAGAACCTCTTAGAAGGATTCTTCTTTTTGTAGGATTTAGAGATGAGAATTCCCAGCTGGAAACAATCCTGCTGGTGGTAGGGTAGAAACCAACAGGAATTCCTGCTAGGGATGGAGCTGGAGGGTTGGAGATGGCTTTTTCCTGGGATAAAAGGAGGTTGAGGAGGAGGAGGGGAGATTGGGAACCATCTGGAAGCAGAAGGATGCTTGGAAAACGAGGTAGTGGGATGCAGGAGGCACCAAACCCTCCCATTCCCCCAGCACTGAGCCAACCCAGGCTCCCACCCCAAGTTGTCCTTAAGGTTTTTAATTCATTTTGACCACTTTTCAAAAATATTATTGGACCTCTTGAGGAAAAAGAAATCAGGAAAAAAACCCTAAAAACACAGACACAAAATGACCAAAGCTCAAGAGCAGCCATGTCTTCCAAGTCTAAAGCCCAAAGGTTTGGGAATGTGGCCCTGGAGAGCCTGGGTTGGTGCCTCTGGAGGGTAAATTTGGGGTTGTTTGGGGTGTTTTGGGGGGTTTGGTTTGAATTTGTTTGGTTTTGTTTTCCTCCTTCTGGTTTTTGGTTTTTTTTTTTGGTTCTGAAGATCAGGTCCGTGATCTCCCTGACAGATTTCAGCCAAGAGTTTGTAACTTGTACGATATTTACTGTAAGATGTAGAAACAGTCGAGAACTATGAAGATGTTTCCAAAAAAAAAACCAAAAAAAACCATAAAAAAAAAATTAATAAAGAGCCCGAGAGGGTTTGGTGGTTGTTTTGTTGGTTTTTTTTTTTTTTTTCCTGGTGCAATGACATGGTGGTGAAGTGAATGGGACTTGGCTGCTTTGGTGGTGGAGCTCGAGGGGTTCCAAGCTCAACCTTGCCATGGCCAAGCCCTTGGGATCCTCCAGACCCAGCTCCAAGTGGAGTGTGGGGATTTTCCAGGGAACAGATCATTCCCACCACGTCCTCCTGGGTTGTTTGGAGACTTGGGAACGAGGAGGAGATGTGGATGCAGGAGAGCAGAGCAATCCGTGCCCCACTTGGGGTTGTTCCAGGGATGCAACGTTGAGCTCTGGTGATGGAGGAACTCCAGGATTTCATCCTCTTCTTGGAGAAGCTTCTGCCCAGCAGCCCCAGAAGGTGACCATGGAATACCAATGGAATACCAAGCCATGTGACATCCTCCGTGGGGTGTTGCCTCAAGGGGTAGGGATTGTGTTTTGGGGAATTCCTGGTTCCTGGAGATGCTCCCCATCAGGCCACCACCCCGTGGTCACCACCACCAGAGATGCTCTCCATCAGGTCCCCCATGCTATGGCCACCACCTCAGGGAGGAGGAGGAGGAGGAGGTGGAGGAATCCTTCTCACCAGCTGGGCAGGATGGTGGCTTTGCAGTCCTGCTGGTGGCCACCTTGGTGGCAGGAGCAGAAGCCACTTCCAGTGCTTCATGGCACCAAGTGGGCCAGGGGGCTTTCCCAAGGTCCCCAGTGTCCTCCATCCTGGGGGGGGGGGTGTCTTGGTGGGCATCACCGTCCCCCCGAGGCAGCCTCCAGGTCAGGTGCCAGCTGTAGGGGACAAGGGATGTCTCCATGTGACCATGTCACTGGGAGAGGCTGGATTTAGCCCTCTGCACCACCCCAGGTGACAGGAGCCACTTGGGGTCACCCCTTGGGACAAACCGTGGTGGCTTTCACCACCCAGGGACATCCCTTATGGGAGGGGGCAACTCCCTCAGCTCAGAGCAGCCCCCCCAGGTTGTCCCCACGACACCCCCATGATGTCCCAACCCTCCCTAGGGAAAGGACAACTCCCCTAGCTCCGAGCAGCCCCCCCCACGTTGTCCCCACGACATTCCCGGGGTGTCCCAACCCTCCCTAGGGACAACTCCCCCAGCTCCGAGCAGCCCTCCAGATTGTCCCCACGACATTCCCAGGGTGTCCCCTAGGGAGGGGACAACTCCCCAAGCAGCCCCCCCCAGGTTGTCCCCACAACATTCCCAGGGTGTCCCAACCCTCCCTAAGGAGAGGACAAGTCCCCCAGTTCAGAGACCCCCCCAAGATTGTCCCCACGACATTCCCAGGGTATCCCCAAGGGAAGGGACAACTCCCAGAGCTCCGAGCAGCCCCCCCCAGATTGTCCCCACGACATTCCCAGGGTGTCCCCTAGGGAGGGGACAACTCCCCCAGCCCAGAGCAGCCCCCCCAGGTTATCCCCACGACACCCCCAGGATGTCCCAGGGTGTCCCCTAGGGAGGGGACAACTCTCCCAGCCCCAAGCAGCCCCCCCAGGTTGTCCCCACGACATTCCCAGGGTGTCCCCAAGGGAGGGGACAACTCCCCAAGATCCGAGCAGCCCCCCTAGGTTGTCCCCACAACATTCCCACGGTGTCCCAACCCTCCCTAAGGAGAGGACAAGTCCCCCAGTTCAGAGACCCCCCCAAGATTGTCCCCACGACATTCCCAGGGTATCCCCAAGGGAAGGGACAACTCCCAGAGCTCCGAGCAGCCCCCCCCAGATTGTCCCCACAACATTCCCAGGGTGTCCCCTAGGGAGGGGACAACTCCCCCAGCCCAGAGCAGCCCCCCCAGGTTGTCCCCATGACCCCCCCAGGATGTCCCAACCCTCCCTAGGGAGGGGACAAGTCCCCCAGTTCAGAGCCCCCCCAGGTTGTCCCCACAACATTCCCGGGGTGTCCCCAAGGGAAGGGACAACTCCCCCAGCTCCGAGCAGCCCCCCAGGTTGTCCCCACGACCCCCCCAGGATGTCCCCACGACCCCCCCAGGATGTCCCACCCCTCCCTGGGGATTCTGAGGTCCTGCAGGATTTTTCCAGGGGCTCAGCAAGGTCAAGGTGTCCCCCAAAGAACTTGGGGACAGCTCGGGGGTGACAGGGACACGAGGACGGAGATGAGCCCTGGGGATGCAGTGCCCAGCACTGCCAGCAGCTGGGGAGGCTCAGCAGGGTGGGGGCACCCATGGGTGCTGCCCCCAGGTCAG
Organism: Archilochus colubris; assembly: GCA_023079485.1. Taxonomy (NCBI): domain Eukaryota; kingdom Metazoa; phylum Chordata; class Aves; order Apodiformes; family Trochilidae; genus Archilochus; species Archilochus colubris. The sequence continues at coordinate 199,130,410 of CM041083.1, read as the reverse complement.
AGAGAGGGATAAAAAGGGGTGGGGAGGGGTGCACACGTGTGTGTGAGTGTGTGTGCACCCATGGGTGCTGCCCCCAGGTCAGAGAGAGGGATAAAAAGGGGTGGGGAGGGGTGCACACGTGTGTGTGAGTGTGTGTGCACCCATGGGTGCTGCCCCCAGGTCAGAGAGAGGGATAAAAAGGGGTGGGGAGGGGTGCACACGTGTGTGTGAGTGTGTGTGCACCCATGGGTGCTGCCCCCAGGTCAGAGAGGGGATAAAAAGGGGTGGGGAGTGGTGTGTTTGCACGTGTGTGTGTGCATTCAAGTAGGTGCATGTGTGTACACGTGTGCAGGAGTGGGGCTGCACGTGCAGCTATGCACGTGCTTGTGCACATGTGCACTTGTGTGCAAGTATGAGCGTGCCTGCCTGTCCATGTGCCTACACCCATGTGTGTGCATAGGTTTGCACGTGGGCACCTGTGTGAGTTCCTGTTGTGCAAGCGAGCGTGCATGTGTGTGCACGGGTGTCTTTGCACGTGTGTGTGTGGAGTTGCACGTGCCCTTATGCACACGTGTGCCATAGGGCAGGGTGTGGCCCGTGCACACCTGTGTGCACAGTGTCAGACCTCCAGGTGCACGCTTGCACCCAGCTTGAACCACAGCCACGCGTGTGCACACCTGTACATATGTGTGTGATACGTGTGTGTTTTACGTGTGTGTGTGTGTGTTACGTGTGTGTGTGTTGTACATGTGTGTTTACTCGTGTGTTGTGTGTGTAGTGCATGTGTGTGTGTGGTACGTGTGTGTCAGTGTGCGTAGAGGTGTCGTGACACCTCCATGTGTTGCTCTGTGCACGTGTGTGTGTGGCACGTGTGTGTGTGTGCATTGCACATGTGTGTGTGTGTTACAGGTACATGTATGCGTGTGTGGTACATGTGTGTGTGATACAAGTGTGTGTTGTACATGTGTGTGTTTGCACGTGTGTGTGATACAAGTGTGTGTGTTGTACATGTGTGTGTGTACTCGTGTTATGTGTGTGGTACATGTGTGTCAGTGTGTGTAGAGGTGTGTGTAGAGGTGTGGTGGCACCTCCATGTGTTGCTCCATGCACGTGTGTGTGTGGCACGTGTGTGTGTGTTGTTGTGTGTGTTTGTGTGTGTGTTGTTGTGTGTTTGTTGTGTGTGTTTGGTGTGTGTGTTGTTGTGTGTGTTTGTTGTGTGTGTGATAAAAGTGTGTGTGTTGTACATGTGTGTAGTGCACGTGTTTGCACGTGTGTGTGCAGTACACGTGTGTGTGGCACACGTGTGTCACATGTATGCATGTGTGGCACATGTCTGTGTGTGTCACACGTGTGCACACTCATGGAGGAGCAGGGGGGTTCTCACGCCCCCCAGCCCCCCCACTCCCAGGCACCCTCGGGGCTGGGTCCCTGCGTGTCCCAGGCCACGTGCACCCCGTGCAGCTGCTCCTGAGTCACCCAAGTGTCACCCTGTGCCAGCTCCAGGACGTGCCAGCACCCCCACACCCCCTGTCCCTGTCCCCACCCCCCCTCACTGTCCCCGTGTCCCCTCCTGGTGTCCCCTCCCCATGTCCCTTCCCCATCTCCCCCTCCCCGTGTCCCCTCCCCGTGTCCTCTCTCCATGTCCCCTCCCCATGTCCCCGTGTCCCCTTTCCATGTCCCCCTCCCCGTGTCCCCATGTCCCCTCCTGTGTCCCTTCCCCGTGTCCCCTCCCCGTGTCCCCCTCCCCGTGTCCCCGTGTCCCCACCCCGTGTCTCCCCATGTCCCCGCCCCGTGCACCCCTCCCATGTTCCCTCCCCGTGTCCCCGTGTCCCTTCCCCGTGTCCCCTCCTCGTGTCCCCGTGTCCCCTCCCCGTGTCCCTCTTTGTTGCCTGGGGGTGTCCTGGGGGGCTCTGTGCACGGGCTGGGGGGGGTGTGCATGGACATGCAAATATATGCAAATGTTGTCTGGGATATTTGCATATCACTTTGGGGGGGCTCTTGGGGTGTATTTAGGAACAGAGAGGGGGGTGGGGACCCTAATGCCACCCCCAGCACTTACCACCCCCCCCCCAAAAATCCCCATAAATGGAGGGAGCAGGGGGGGGAGGATAAAAAGGGGGAGGAGAAAAAAAGGGGAAGGGGAGGAAGGAAGGAAAGGAGGAAAGAAAGGGAAGGAAAGGAAAAAGGAAAGGAAAGGAAAGGAAAGGAAAGGAAAGGAAAGGAAAGGAAAGGAAAGGAAAGGAAAGGAAAGGAAAGGAAAGGAAAGGGGAAAGGGGAGGGAAAGGGAAAGGGAAAGGGAAAGGAAAGGAGAGAGGAAAAGGGAAAGGGAAAGGAAAGGAGAGGAAAGGGGAGGGAAAGGGAAAGGAAAGGAGAGAGGAAAAGGGAAAGGAAAGGAAAGGAGGGGAAAGGGGAAAGGGGAAAGGGAAAGGGGAAAGGGAAGGGGGAGAGAAAGGGGAAAGGGAAGGAGAAAGGGGAAGGGAGAAAGGGGAAGGGGGAAAAGGGAAGGGGGAAAGGGGAAGGGGGAAAGGGGAAGGGGGAAAGGGGATGGGGGAAAGGGGAAGGGGGAAAGGGGAAGAGGGAAAGGGGAAAGGGAAAGGGGGGAAAGGGGGGAAAAGGGGGGAAAGGAGAAAAAGGGGGAAAAGGGGAAAAGGGGGAAAAGGGGGAAAGGGGGAAAAGGGGAGAAAGGGGGGAAAAAGGAAAAAGGGGGGAAAGGGGGGAAAGGGGGAAAAGGGGGAAATAGGGAAAGGGGGAAAGGGGAAAGGGGGAAAGGGGGAAAGGGGGAAAGGGGGAAAGGGGGGAAAAGGGGAGAAAAGGGGGAAAGGGGGAAAAGGAGAAAAGGGGGAGGAAAAGGAGGGGAAAGGGAGGGGGGGGAAATGGGGTGAGGAAAAGGGGGGGGGACAACCCCAGGTCCCCCCCAGGCTCAATTTTTAACTATTTTTATGAATTTCTCAGCTGCTGCAGAACACCCAGGGGGGGGATTTGTTGGGGATTTGCCTCTGCCCCCCCAAACCCCTCATTAGGTTTCAGAGTGAACGCTCCCCCAGCTCCCTTCTCACCCAGCAGGGACCCCCCCACCCCCCTCCAACCCTCACAAAGGGACCCCCCCCCTTTTCCCCTCCTTCCCTTTGCCCCCACCTCACCTCAGGAGGCCCATGGGTGCTTTTCAGGCAGGGGGGCCACATCCCACTGCCACCAGGGAGGAGACCCCAGGGGATGTCACCCCCCACCTCGCTCCTCGTCTCGGGGATCCGGGACACCTGAAACCTGGGAAAGGGGGGGACACATCCATGACATCTGCGTGTCCCCATCCTTGAGGAGAGGGGGGGGGACACATGTTGGGGGTTAAGGGGGGGGGGGTGACTCTGCTTACCTGCCAACCGAGTGGGTGGTGACCGGACTGGGGGGACTGGGAGGACTGGGGGGTGGCAGGATCTGGGGCCACTTCTTCTCCTCGCAGCGGGTGCAAGGGGAGGGACCCTGCACTGTGTGGAGGTGCTGGCAGGGGGAGGGAAACTGAGGCAGGAGCAGCAACCTGGGAAAAGGAGAGGGGAGAGAGATGCCAGCAACGGGACCACCCAAAGAGGGGGTCCCCGGGGCAGCCTCGGGGGGGTCTTACTTATCTGGGGGGGTGCAGCCCAGTGGTGACATTGGGTGGTGGCCGTGATGCTCCTTCAGCAGCTCCTCCAGTGCTGCAGCATTTTCTATGGATGGGGGGGGGGACACACCAAAAAGGAGGGGGAGGGGAGTGTTCAGGGGGGTCCAACCTGTGTCACCCCCCACCCTGCCACCCAGGGAACCCCCAACACCCCCCAACCATTCTTCTCGGTGATCAACCGCACCAGCACCCCGATGGTGTCCTCGTTGTCATCGTCCAGCTGGTAAATGGAGGTGGGATCTGGAGGCAGAAGTTAATGGAATGATTTTTGGTTGGAAAAGACCTTGAAGAGCATTGAAGTTGGGAAACCCAACCATTAAAGTTGGGAAAATCCAGGATGGGGGATAAACACCACCCCCCCCTTCCAAAAGGGATGAGCAGGATGCGCCCTGGGAAAGCTCAGGAGTCACTGGGCTGAGCAAAGTGAGAATCCTGGAACTCTTTGGGTTGGAAAAAAACCTTTCAGAGCATCCTCTTAGGGACTATTTAAAAGATCATTTACTTAAATCAAAGATTAATTGCTCCTGACTTTTCCCACCTAAATACAACCCAGTGTCTTATCTGATAGATAGAAGGTATTTTTGCCCCATCACTACAGATGTTCATAGAATCCCAAATGGGTTTGGGTTGGAAGGGACCTTAAAGATCATCCAATTCCAACTTCCATGCCATGTGCAGGGACCCCTCCCACAGCCCAGGTTGCTCCAAGCCCCATCCAACCTGGGCTGAGACACTGCCAGGGATGGGGCAGCCACAGCTTCCTTTGGGCAACCTGGGACAGGGGCTCAGCACCCTCACAGTTAAGATTTTCTTCCCAATTTCTTTCCTCCACTCTAGGTGCCCAGCCACCCAATTAAGAGAACAGAAAAGACCTTTCAGATCATCCAGTCCAACCCTGAACCCAGCACTGCCAAGGCCACCACTGCCCCATGGCCTCAGCACCACAGCTCCAGGGCTTGGAAATCCCTCCAGGAATGATGGGGACTCCACCACAGCCCTGGGCAGCCTGGGACAGGGAATGACAACCCTTTCCAGGGAGAAATTGTTCCCAATATCCAACCTAAACCTCCCCTGGTGACACTTGAGGCCATTTCCTCTTGTTCTGTCACTTGTTCCTTGGGAGAAGAAACCAACTCCATCTCTCTCCATCCTCCTCTCAGGGAGTTGCAGAGAGCCAGAAGGTCCCTTTTGGGGAAGAAATTGTTTCTAATATCCAATCTAAACCTCTCCTTGTGCAACCTAAGGCCATTTCCTCTTGTTCTGTCTCTTGTTCCTTGGAAGAAGAGCCTGACCTGTCCTCACTCCAACCTCCTCTCAGGGAGTTGCAGAGATCCAGAAGTTCTCCCCTCCTCCTCCTTTTCTCCAGGCTGAACACCCCCAGCTCCCTCAGCTGCTCCTGCTCAGATTTCTGCTCCAGACCCTTCCCCAGCTCCATTCCCCTTCTCTGGACACACTCCAGCCCCTCAATGTCCTTCTTGTCACAAGGGACCCAAAACTGACCCCAGGATTTCAGGTGCAGCCTCCCCAGTGCCCACCCCAGGGGGACAATCCCTGCCCTGCTCCTGCTGGTGGCCACACCAGTGCTGATACAAGCCAGGATGCTGGGGGCCTTCTGGGCCACCTGGGCACACACTGGGTCATATTCAGCCACTCTTGACCATCACCCCCAGCTCCTTTTCCTCCAGGCACTTTCCAAGTTTCCTAAGCCTGGAGCATTGCCTGGGGTTGGTGTGACCCAAGTGCAGGATGTGACACTTGGCCTTGCAGAACCTCAGACAATTGCCCTATGGATCCAGTCTGTCCAGGTCCCTCTGCAGAGCCTCAACTCATCAATCCAGCCCATCCACATCCCTCTGCAGATCCTTCTTGCCCTTAAGCAGGTCAATTCTCCCCGCCCCACAACTCGGTGTCATCTGCAAACAGACTGAGGGTGCACTCCAGATCATTGATATAAAGACATGAAAGGGAGAAGTGACCCCAAAACTGAGCCCTGGGGAACACCCCAACCTTTTAGGCCCAGCCATCAGCCATTTGTTTTTCCCACAGAAGTCTACACCAGGCCATGTCCAAGCCATGAGCAGTTTTCCAGGAGAATGCTGTGGGAAACATCATCCTGAGGGAACCAGATGGAGGTGGGATGGATGTGGGATCACAGAGCTATAGAATGATTTGGGTTGGAAGGGACCTTTAAGATCATCCAGGTCCAACCCCCTGCCAAGGACAGGGACATCTCCCACTGGATCAGGTTGCTCAGAGCCCAATCCAGCCTGCCCTTAAAAACTTCCAGGGATGGAAAATCTTCCACCACCTCTCTGGACAACCTGTCCCAGGCTCTCCCCACCCTCAAATTCCAGAATTTCTTCCCCGTCTCCAATCTCAATCTCCCCTTTCCAAGTTTTAACCCATTTCCCTTCTCTCCCTAACCCCCCGTTTCCAAAGCCCTCCCCCAGATTTCTTCATAGAATCAAGAGAATTTTCAGGGTTGGAAGGGACCTTCCAGCTTCTCCAGTTCCAACCCCTGGATGCAACCTGTCCAGGCTCTCCCCACCCTCAAATTCCAAATTTCTTCCCCTCTCCAACTCAACTCCCCTTCCAATTTTAACCCATTTCCTTCTCTCCCTACCCCCCTGTCCAAAGCCCTCCCCAGTTTCTTCATGAATCAGAAATTTTCAGGGTTGGAAGGGACCTTCCAGCTCTCCAGTTCCAACCCCTGATGGCAGGGACCCCTCCCACAGCCCAGGTTGCTCCAAGCCCCATCCAACCTGGGCTGAGACACTGCCAGGGATGGATGGGGCTTCCACCACCTCTCTGGACAACCTGTGCCAGGCTCTCACCACCTCCTGGTGAAGAACTTCTTCCTAACTTCCAATCTCCATCTCCCCTCCTCCAGTTTGAATCCATTCCCCATGTCCAATCCCTCCCTGACATCCTCACAAGTCCCTCCCCAGCTTTCTTGGAGCCCCTTCAGATCTCTGAAGGTTGCTCTGAGCTCTCCTTGGAGCCTTCTCCTCTCCAGACTGAACAACCCCAACTCTCTCAGTGTCCTCACTCCAGAGCTGCTCCAACCCTCTCAGCATCCTCCTGGACCTTCTCTGGACTCATCCCACCACATCCACGTTTTTCTTGGAACAGGAGCTCCAGACCTGGATGCAGAACTCACCAGAAGGTGCTGGGGGATCCCCAGGAGCTCACCTGGACCAGAGGGCTGAGGATCCTTGGCAGTGGTGCAGTAGAACCCCTTTTTCTTCAGGAGGTTGCAGACCAGGATGCCCAACAAGCCCATGGTGCAGAAGACAGGGACGACGGTCAGCACGGCCGCCTGCGTCGCCTCTTTCTCCTCATCCTCCTCCTCCTCTTCCTCACCCCTGAGGACCACTCGTGTCCCGTTGCTCCCCGTTGGCCAATCCGGAGTTTCTGGGCTGCGGATTCTCCGTCGGGCTTTTTTTTGGGAGGAGGGACAAGGAGCAGCTCAGCTTCCCAGGGGTGGGTGTTGTCCGGAGGGAAACAGGAGCAAGATCGGACCCCAAAGAAGCAGAAGCCACTTGTGTCACGAGTCACGTCCCCGAGCAAGGAGGGGGGACACATCCTGCACCAGGAGCACCTGGACACCCACCTGGGCACCCTGGGGTGCTGTGGGGTGCAGTGGCACAGGGCAGGCACCGGCCCTGGGGCTCCCAATCCCCTCCAGGGCTGTAAAACCTGCAGGGGGATGGAAATGGGGGGGGGTGGGAAGGGTCAGGATCCAGCAGTGGGGCTGGGAGGGGGGGGGGTGTTTCACAGCATCTCCCCAGCATCCAGGTCCCCACTGGGCTCACCCTGGCAGGCAGGACCCACAGTGGGTGTCTGTCACCAGTGTCCCTGGTGTCACCAGGATCCTGTTGCCATCCTGGCAGCGGGTGTGAGCGGAGCAGGAGACGTTCCCTGGGGAGAAGGTGCCAGGGGGACAAGCTCGGCAGGAGGGACCCTGGATGGAGGAAAAAAGGAGGGGAGGGGTGGCTGCAGCCTGCCCTGTCCCCTCCCCATGCCCTGTCCCCTCCCCAGGCTCCTCACTCCTCACCCCCCCTGTGGGTTCCTCTCCTGGGGGGCATCCAGGCATCCTGGGATCCTGGGAATGGTGGCTCCCGGTGCTTGATCCACTCAGCACCTGTGGGAGAAGCAGAGAGGAGCTCAGCACCAGCTGCTCCTCCAGCCTGGGGGATGTGGAGGAGGTGAAACCCCCCCAGGAATTGGGGGGGGGGCAAAAAAAGAAGCAAGAGGATGGGTGCAAACCACCCATGGGGTGCAAAGTGGTCACTGGTGACACCACAGGTGCCAGCTCAGGGTCCCAACCTAGCACAAGGGGTGAGGTGGGTGCAACTCACAGATGCATCACAAGTACCATGGGGGGGATGCAAGGTCACTGCTTGCACCACAGCCTGTGCAAACCCACTGCCACCAGCAGGATGGATTCATGCTCCTGGTGTCACCAAGGTGTCACCAGTGATGCACGGACCAGGGACACCATGGATGCATCCCTAGCACATGCACCATGCAGGATGCAGCCTCACTGCTTGTGTCCTGAAGAGTGCAAACCCAGCACGGGCACCATGGCAGGTGCCATTCTGGCACAAGGGATGCCATGGAAACCCAACACAAGGATGTGATGGTGCAAACCCATTGCACGTGCCATGGGGGGATGTAAACCCCTCACATGGGGGATAAAAACCCCTCATGTGGGGGACAAAAACCCATCACGTGCACCATGGCAGGTGCCATCCTGGCACAAGTGATGCCATGGAAACCCAACACAAGGATGTGATGGTGCAAACCCATTGCACGTGCCATGGCAGGTGCCATCCTGGCACAAGGGATGCTGTGTCACCCCAACACAAGGATGTGATGGTGCAAACCCATTGCATGTGCCATGGGGGATGCAAACCCCTCACATGGGGGATAAAAACCCCTCATGTGGGGGGACACAAACCCATCACGTGCACCATGGCAGGTGCCATCCTGGCACAAATGATGCCATGGAAACCCAACACAAGTTTGTGATGGTGCAAACCCCTCACATGCACCATGGCAGGTGCCATCCTGGCACAAGGGATGCTGTGTAAACCCAACACAAGGATGTGATGGTGCAAACCCATTGCATGTGCCATGGGGGCAGGTGCCATCCTGGCACAAGTGATGCCATGGAAACTCAACACAAGGATGTGATGGTGCAAACCCATTGCACGTGCCATGGGGGGATGTAAACCCCTCACATGGGGGATAAAAACCCCTCATGTGGGGGGACACAAACCCATCACGTGCACCATGCCAGGTGCCATCCTGGCACAAGGGATGCCATGGAAACCCAACACAAGGATGTGATGGTGCAAACCCATTGCATGTGCCATGGGGGATGCAAAGCCCTCACATGGGGGATAAAAACCCCTCATGTGGGGGACACAAACCCCTCACGTGCACCATGGCAGGTGCCATCCTGGCACAAATGATGCCATGGAAACCCAACACAAGTTTGTGATGGTGCAAACCCCTCACATGCACCATGGTAGGTGCCATCCTGGCACAAGGGATGCTGGCCACCCAACACAAGGATGTGATGGTACAAACCCATTGCACGTGCCATGGGGGATGCAAATCCCTCAGTGGGGGTTACAACCCATCACATGGGGGATGCAAACCCATCACGTGGGGGACAAAAGGGGGATAAAAACCCCTCATGTGGGGGACACAAACCCATCACGTGCACCATGCCAGGTGCCATCCTGGCACAAATGATGCCATGGAAACCCAACACAAGGATGTGATGGTGCAAACCCCTCACATGCACCATGGCAGGTGCCATCCTGGCACAAATGATGCCATGGAAACCCAACACAAGGATGTGATGGTGCAAACCCATTGCACGTGCCATGGGGGATGTAAACCCCTCATGTGGGGGATAAAAACCCACATGGGGGATGCAAACCCATCATGTGGGGGACAAAAACCCCTCACGTGCACCATGGCAGGTGCCATCCTGGCACAAATGATGCCATGGAAACCCAACACAAGGATGTGATGGTGCAAACCCATTGCATGTGCCATGGGGGATGCAAACCCCTCATGTGGGGGATAAAAACCCCTCAGGTGCACCATGGTCCGTGCAAACACAGAACCACCAAGAGGATGGATGCAAAACTCAGGGCATGGACAAGTCTGGAAAAGTTCCCCCCCCCAGGGAGCAGCTCTGGGACCTGCGGGGTGGGAAGGGATGAGGAGGAGAGATTGGGGTGAGCCTGGGGGGTGAGTTTGGGGTATGAATTTGGGGGGTGAGCCTGGGATGTTTGTGGGGTGATCTTGCGGTGAGCCTGGGGGTGAGCCTGGGGGGTGAGCTTGAGGGGTGAGCTTGAGGGGCGAGCCTGGGGTGAGTTTGGGGTGAGTTTGGGATGAGTTTGAGGTGAGCTTGGGATGAGTCTGGGGTGAGCTTGGGGGGGAGTTTGGGGGGGATGTTTGGGGGGGGATGTTTGGGGGTGGAGTTTGGGGGGGGGGCCTGGGATGTTTGTGGGGTGACCTTGGGGTGAGCCTGGGGTGAGCCTGGGGGGGTGAGCTTGAGGGTGAGCTTGGGGTGAGTTTGGGATGAGTTTGAGGTGAGCTTGGGGTGAGCCTGGGTTGAGTCTGGGGTGAGTTTGGGGTGAGCCTGGTGAGCCTGGGGTGAGTTTGGGATGAGTTTGAGGTGTGAGTTTGGTGAGCTTGGGATGAGTCTGGGGAGTTGGGGGATGTTTGGGGGTGAGTTTGGGGGTGGATGTTTGGGGGTGGAGTTTGGGGGCCTGGGATGTTTGTGGGGTGACCTTGGGGTGAGCCTGGGGTGAGCTTGAGGGTGAGCTTGAGGGTGAGCTTGGGGTGAGTTTGGGGTGAGCTTGGGGTGAGCCTGAGGGGTGAGCCTGGGGTGAGTTTGGGGTGAGCTTGGGGTGAGCCTGAGGGGTGAGCTTGGGGTGAGCTTGGGGTGAGTTTGTGGTGAGTTTGGGGTGAGTTTGGGGTGAGTTTGGGGTGAGTTTGGGGGTGAGTTTGGGGGGTGAGTTTGGGGGGGATGTTTGAGGGGGATGTTTGGGGGTGAGCTTGGGGGGTGAGCTTGGGGGAGTGGGGGTGGTGGGGGTGGGGGTGAGCTTGGGGGGTGAGCTTGGCGGGTGAGCCTGGGATGAGCCCGGGATGTTTGTGGGGTGAGCTTGGGGGATGAGCTTGGGATGAGCTTGGGGGGTGAGCTTGGGGTGAGCTTGGGGGTGGCTTGGGGGATGAGCTTGGGGTGGTTGGGTGTGGGTGGTGGGAGCCAGGGATGTTTGTGGGGTGAGCTTGGGGTGAGCTTGGGGTGAGCTTGGGATGAGTTTGGGATGAGTTTGGGATGAGTTTGGGGGGTGAGCTTGGGGGGTGAGCTTGGGGGGTGAGCTTGGGATGAGTTTGAGGTGAGCTTGGGATGAGCTTGGGGTGAGCCTGGGGTGAGCTTGGGGTGAGCCTGGGGTGAGCTCGGGGTGAGCTTGGGGGATGAGCTTGGGGGATGAGCTTGGGGGTTTGGTGGTTGGGTTGGGATGAGCTGGGGCGAGCTGGGGTGAGCCTGGGATGAGTGGGATGTTTGTGGGGTGACTTGGGGGATGAGCTTGGGGGGTGAGCTTGGGATGAGTTTGGGATGAGCTTGAGGTGAGCCTGGGGTGAGCCTGGGGGTGAGTTTGGGGGGTGAGCCTGGGGGGTGAGCCTGGGGGGGACCTGGGATGTTTGTGGGGTGACCTTGGGGTGAGCCTGGGGTGAGCCTGGGGGGTGAGCTTGGGGGGTGAGTTTGGGATGAGTTTGGGATGAGTTTGAGGTGAGCTTGGGATGAGTTTGGGGTGAGCTTGGGATGAGCTTGGGGTGAGCTTGGGATGAGCTTGGGATGAGCTCGGGGTGAGCTTGGGATGAGGCTGAGGCTGAGGCTGTACTCACCCCCAGGACAGTGAGGAGCCACCAGCACATCCCACTCCTCTTCATCACCAGGAGATCCCTGCCCAAGGGGAAGCATCGGGCTCAGCACCCACTGGCAAAGCAATTTGAGGGGAACCAATTCCCCCCCCCCAGGGATACCCCAAGGCATCCCCTGGAATATCCCTGCTGCACCCAACCTCCACCATCCCCCTAAAGATTTTATTAGGGATTTTATGGGATGTTCAGCATCATTCCCTCCCCAACTCCATCCCAAAGCAGAGAAGGACCAACCCAGCAAGGAGCAGGGAAGCAGCAGGGTTAGGGACATCCCATTCCTACCTCCCTGCAGCTAAAAACCCTTTAATAAAGGGGTTTTTTTCCTGCTGGGGTGGAAATCCTCATGCATCTGCCTCAAGGGAATGAAGTCACTAAAAAAAAAAATAAATTAAAATATAGAGAGACAGAGATTTAGGTTTAAAAAGAAAAAAAATCAGGGAAAAATCAAACTTGTGTCCCCCAACAAGCTCATTGTCCCTCTCTTCAGGCTCGGGGATGGGTTGGTGAATTAAAATTAAAATTATTGGTGGCAGGAGAGGGGAAAAGAGAAAGGAAAGGAAAGGAAAGGAAAGGAAAGGAAAGGAAAGGAAAGGAAAGGAAAGGAAAGGAAAGGAAAGGAAAGGAAAGGAAAGGAAAGGAAAGGAAAGGAAAGGAAAGGAAAGGAAAGGAAAGGAAAGGGAAAGGAAAGGAAAGGAAAGGGAAAGGAAAGGAAAGGAAAGGAAAGGAAAGGAAAGGAAAGGAAAGGAAAGGAAAGGAAAGGAAAGGAAAGGAAAGGAAAGGAAAGGAAAGGAAAGGAAAGGAAAGGAAAACGAGGGAGAGAAAAAGGAGGGAAAAAGGAAGAGGAAAAAAGAGAAGAAAAAGAGAAAAAAGAGAAAGGAGAAAAGAGAAAAAGAAGAGAAAAAGAAGAAGAGAAAAAAAAGAGAAAAAAAGAGAAAAAAAGAGAAAAAAAAGAGAAAAAAAAGAGAAAAAAGAAGAGAAGAAGAAAGAAGAGAAGAAGAAAAGAAAAGAAAAGAAAAGAAAAGAAAAGAAAAGAAAAGAAAAGAAAAGAAAAGAAAAGAAAAGAAAAGAAAAGAAAAGAAAAGAAAAGAAAAGAAAAGAAAAGAAAAGAAAAGAAAAGAAAAGAAAAGAAAAGAGAAGAAAAGAGAAGAAAAGAGAAGAAAAGAGAAGAAAAGAGAAGAAAAGAGAAGAAAAGAGAAGAAAAGAGAAGAAAAGAGAAGAAAAGAAAAGAAAAGAGAAGAAAAGAGAAGAAAAGAGAAGAAAAGAAAAGAAAAGAGAAGAGAAGAGAAGAGAAGAGAAGAGAAGAGAAGAGAAGAAAAGAGAAGAAAAGAAAAGAAAAGAAAAGAAAAGAAAAGAAAAGAAAAGAAAAGAAAAGAAAAGAAAAGAAAAGAAAAGAAAAGAAAAGAAAAGAAAAGAAAAGAAAAGAAAAGAAAAGAAAAGAAAAGAAAAGAAAAGAAAAGAAAAGAAAAGAAAAGAAAAAAGAAAAGAAACCAAAAAGAAACCCGGATCCAGACTCTGCCACCCGCATGGAAACTCCCTGGGTCGTCACGGTCCCTGCCAGTCCCACGGGGAGGTTCCTGCCAGCCCCACGGGAGGCTCCTGAGAGCCCCACGGGAGGTCCCTGCCAGCCCCACGGGAGGTTCCCTCATTAGGGTCGGGGCTGTCTGAGCTCATTAAACTCAGGGGGCGACTCCGAGCTTATAGGGTGGCCCCATAAGTATGGGGTAAGAGAGAAAAAGGAGCTCGGTCCCAGCTCCAGTTCCTCCCAGCAGCTCCCAGTTAAGGAAGACACCGGTGTGAAGCCAAGCTCCGGGGGAGCTGAACCCCCAAACCTAGGGGATGAGACCCCCCCTGAACCCCCCATGATAAGGGGAAACTCCATTATTGGGGTGACCCCTGGAGATGTTTGGGGTAACCCCAGGAGATGTTTGGGGTGGCCCCCCGGAGATGTTTGGGGTGATCCTGGAGATGCTTGGGGTGACCCCTGGAGATTTTTGGGGTGATCCCTGGAGATGCTTGGGGTGACCCCCCGGAGATGATTGGGGTGACCCTGTAGAGATGTTTGGGGTGACCCCCTAAAGAAGTTTGGGGTGATCCCTGGAGATGCTTGGGGTGACTGACCCTCAAGAGATGTTTGGGGTGACCCCCTAAAGAAGTTTGGGGTGGCCCCCTGGAGATGTTTGGGGTGACCCCAGGAGAATCTTGGGGTGCCTCCAGAAGATGTTTGGGGTGACCCCCAGAGATGTTTGGGGTGACACCTGAAGATGTTTGGGGTCAACCCTGGAGATGTTTGGGGTGACCCCTTGGAGATGCTTGGGGTGACCCCTGGAGAACCTTGGGGTGCCCCTGGAAGATGTTTGGGGTGACTTCCGAAGATGTTCGGGGTGACCCCCTGGAGATGCCTGGAGTGATCCCTGGAGATGCTTGGGGTGACCCCCCGGAGATGATTGGGGTGACCCTGTAGAGATGTTTGGGGTGACCCTCTAGAGATGTTTGGGGTGACCCCTGAAGATGCTTGGGGTGACCCCTGGAGATGTCTTGGGGTAACCCCCGAATATGTTTGGGGTGACCCCTGGAGATGTTTGGGGTGACCCCCAAGAGATGTTTGGGGTGACCCCTAAAAGTTGTTTGGGGTGACCCCCTGGAGATGCTTGGGGTGACCCCCGAAGATATTTGGGGTGACCCCTGGAGATGCTTGGGGTGACCCCTGGAGATGTTTTGGGGTCACCCCCGAATATGTTTGGGGTGACCCCCAAGAGATGTTTGGGGTGACCCCCTAAAGAAGTTTGGGGTGAACCCTGGAGATATTTGGGGTGACCCCCTAAAGATGTTTGGGGTGACCCCCTGGAGATGCTTGGGGTGACCCCCGAAGATTATTGGGGTGACCCCCTGGAGATGCTTGGGGTGCCAAGGAAGGAGGTTTTGGGATGGGACAGGGAGGTCCCCCCATGGATTTGGGACCCCGGCACATCCCAAGCTGGAGCATCCCAAGGGGGGGATGGTTCCCAACCCCAATGATTTCAATCCCAGCAGGAAAAAACCTCAACCCCCCCCCAAAAAAAAACCAAAACCCCAATCCCAAAGACTTAGGGCACCCCTGAGACCCCAAACTCTGCCAGGGAGAAAAAGCAGGAGATGCCCCCAAGTTTTTAGGATATTCCAGGTTGGGATAACTCAGCAAATCCCCCCTTTTTTTTGGGGGGGGGACTTTTTTTTTTTCCCTCTGGCAGGGGGGAGAGAAACCCCAAAGCTCTTTTTAGGAACCAATCCCAACATCAGAGAACTGACTGGGTTGAAAGGGACCTCAGAGATCATCAAGTCCAACCCTTGATCCACTCCCCCCGTGGTTCCCAGCCCATGGCACTCAGTGCCACATCCAGGCTCTTTGGAAATAGCTCCAGACACGGAGAATCCACCCCTTCCCTGGGCAGCCCATTCCAATGCCTGATCACCCTCTCCAGAAAGAAATTCTTTCCAATCTCCAACCTAAACCTCCCCTGGCACAACTTGAGACCATAGCCTCTTGTCTTGCTGAGAGTTGCCTGGGAAAAGAGCCCAACCCCCCCCTGGCTCCAACCTCCTTTCAGGGAGTTGCAGAGAGTGATGAGCTCTCCCCTGAGCCTCCTCTTCTCCAGCCTCAACACCCCCAGCTCCCTCAGCCTCTCCTCACAGCATCTCTGCTGGATCCCTTCCCCAGCCCACTTGCCTCCTTTGGACCTGCTCCAGCACCTCAAGCTCCTTCCTGAGGGGCTGAGGGGCCCAGAACTGGACACAGGACTCAAGCTGTGGCCTCCCCAGAGCTGAGCACAGGGGCAGAATCCCTTCCCTGGACCTGCTGGCCACGCTCTTCCTCAGCCAGCCCAGGATGCCATTGGCCTTCTTGGCCACCTGGCCACACTGCTGCCTCCTCTTCAGCTTCCTGCCAATCCCAGCTCCCTTTCTGCCACTCTGTGCCCAGCCTGGAGCTCCCCAGGGGGTTCTTGTCTTGAACCTCATCCCATTGGGATCAGCCCAACTCTCCAGTCTCTCCAGGTCCCTCTGCAGAGCCCTCCTGCCTTCCAGCTGATCATCCCCAGGAAGCAGGAAAAAACCCAAAACCCCAAAAGCTCCTCACCAGGGCCAGAGGGGTTTGAGGACACCTCAACCTCCAGCAGAGCCCTGAGCAGAGCTGCAGGATCCAGGGATATGGGGGAGGGGTTGGGTTCCCTGAAAATAAAAATAAAAATTAAAAAAATAAAATAAAATAAAGGATATAAAAAATGAGATCTAAAAAATAAGATAGAAAAATAAAATATAAAAATAAAATATAAAATAAAATTTAGAAATAAAATATTATAAAAATAGTATTATAAAATAAATATAAAATAAAATATAAAAATATAAAATATAAAATAAAGAATAAAAAAATTAAAAAATAAAAAATAAAAATAAAAAAATTAAAATAAAAAGTAAAAAGCAAAAAAAGGAAAATAAAAATAAAAATTAAAATTAAAAAATTAAAATAAAAAAATTAAAATAAAAATAAAATTAAAAAGTAAAAAGTAAAAAAAGGAAAATAAAAAGTAGAATAAAAAGTAAAATAAAAAATAAAAAATAAAAAATAAAAAAGTAAAAAAGTAAAAAAAGTAAAAAAAGTAAAAAAAGTAAAAAAAGGTAAAATAAAAAGTAAAATAAAAAATAAAATAAAAATAAAATAAAAAGTAAAATAAAAAATAAAATAAAAAACAAACTAATAAAATAAAATAAAAATATAAAACTAAAAGAATAAAAAATAAAGTATAAAATAAAAAATAAAACCTAAAATAAAACCAATTCTCCCCCAACCTTTTTATTCCTCTCACTCCAATCCCAACCCCTGAGGGTTCCCAGGCACAATCCCAGTTTCAGGTGACGGCTCCTGGAGATAAAACGGGGAAAAAAAACAGGGAAACAACCCGGGAAAGGTCCCTGGGAACAAGGAGGGGATCGTCCCCCGGTTCCCCGGTCCCACTGTCCCATTACCCCCGGTCCCATTGTCCCATTACCCCCGGTCCCACTGTCCCATTACCCCCGGTCCCATTGTCCCATTACCCCCCGGTCCCATTATCCCATTATCCCCCAGTCCCATTACCCCACGGTCCCATTATCCCATTATCCCCCGGTCCCATTGTTCCCCGGTCCCACTGTCCCATTACCCCCGGTCCCATTGTCCCATTACCCCCGGTCCCACTGTCCCATTACCCCCCGGTCCCACTGTCCCATTACCCCCGGTCCCATTGTCCCATTATCCCCTGGTCCCACTGTCCCATTACCCCGGTCCCACTGTCCCATTACGGTCCCATTGTCCCATTCCCCCGGTCCCACTGTCCCATTACCCTGGTCCCTGTCCCATTATCCTCCCGTCCCATTACCCCCGGTCCCATTTTTCCGGTCCCATTACCCCGGTCCCTGTCCCATTACCCCCGGTCCCATTATCCCATTATCCCGGTCCTGTCCCATTACCCCCGGTCCCACATCCCATTATCCCCGGTCCCATTACCCCGGTCCCATTATCGTCCCCCCAGTCCCACTGTCCCATTACCCCCAGTCCCACTGTCCCATTACCCCTGGTCCCACTGTCCCATTACCCCCGGTCCCATTACCCCACGGTTCCCCGGTCCCACTGTCCCATTACCCCCAGTCCCATTGTCCCATTACCCCTGGTCCCATTATCCCCCGGTCCCACTGTCCCATTACCCCCGGTCCCATTGTCCCATTACCCCCCGTCCCACTGTCTCATTACCCCCCGGTCCCACTGTCCCATTACTCCCCGGTCCCATTGTCCCATTACCCCCGGTCCCATTGTCCCATTACCCCACGGTCCCATTATCCCATTACCCCACGGTCCCATTATCCCCCGGTCCCCCGGTCCCACTGTCCCATTACCCCGTGGTCCCACTGTCCCATTACCCCCGATCCCATTGTCCCATTACCCCACGGTCCCACTATCCCGGTCCCACTTCCCATTACCCCGGTCCCATTATCCTTATCCGGTCCCACTGTCCCATTACCCCCGGTCCTGTCCCATTACCCCTCCTCTTACCGTCCTCCCATTCCCCCTGTCCATTGTCCCTTACCCCGGTCCCATTGTCCATTACCCCCCGGTCCCATTGTCCCCCTTCCCGGTCGTCCACTGTCCCATTACCCCGGTCCCATTGTCCCATTACCCCCGGTCCCATTGTCCCATTCGTCCCATTATCCCTCCCTTCCCCCAGTCCCACTGTCCCATTACCCCGGTCCCATTACCCCCGGTCCCATTGTCCCATTACCCCCCGGTCCCATTGTCCCATTACCCCCGGTCCCATTACCCCCCGGTCCCATTGTCCCATTACCCCCTGGTCCCACTGTCCCATTACCCCCGCTCCCACTGTCCCATTACCCCACGGCCCCATTATCCCCTGGTCCCCCGGTCCCACTGTCCCATTACCCCCGGTCCCATTACCCCCAGTCCCACTGTCCCATTACCCCCAGTCCCACTGTCCCATTACCCCTGGTCCCATTACCCCTGGTCCCATTATCCCATTACCCCCGGTCCCACTGTCCCATTACCCCCGGTCCCACTGTCCCCTCTCCCGTTATCCCCGCGTCTCCTCCCCCGGGACTTCTCCCCGTTCCCGTTCTCCCATCCCCGCCATTCCCCGCTCGCTATTTCTGGGGGGCAGCCCCAGCCCGGGGACACCTGGGACCTGGCAGCGAGCCCGGGGCTTTTCCAGCGCCGGCAAAAATAAAAATAAAAATAAAAATAAAAATAACCCTCCCCTCCCCCAGTCCCAGCCCTACAACGCGGCTTCAGCTTTTCTATTTTTATTTCACTATTTTTTTCCTCTTTTTTCCCTCTTTTTCCTCTTTTTTATTTCTCTTTTTTTTCCCCTCTCTTTTTTCCTCCCTTTTTTCCTCTCTTCTCCTATTTTTCCCTATTTTTCCCCTATTTTTTCTCTATTTTTTCGCTATTTTTTTCCTCTATTTTTCCCTTTCCCCCCCCTTTTTTCTCTATTTTTCCCCTATTTTTTCTCTTTTTTCCTATTTTTCCCCTAATTTTTTTTCTATTTTTTCCCTATTTTTTCCTATTTTTCCCCTAATTTTTCCCCTAATTTTTCCCTATTTTTTCCCTATTTTTTTCCTCTATTTTTCCCTATTTCCCCCCTATTTTTCTCTATTTTTTCCTACTTTCCCCCTTCTTTTTCTTCTCCATTTTCTCTCTATTTTCTCTATTTTTTCCGATCTTTCCCCTATTTTTTCCCTATTTTTTTCCTATTTTTTCCTCTATTTTTTCCTATTTTTCCCCCTTTTTTTTCTATTTTTTCTCCATTTCTTTCTCTATTTTCTCTATTTTCCCCCTATTTTTCCAATTTTTCTCTATTTTTCCCTATTTTTCCCTATTTTCACCTATTTTTTCACTATTTTTTCCTATTTTTCCCCTATTTTTCCCCAATTTTTTCTCTATTTTTCCCCTATTTTTTTCTCTATTTTTTCCTATTTTTCCCCTATTTTTTTCTCTATTTTTTCCCCTATTTTTTCTCTATTTTTTCCTATTTTTCCCTATTTTTTCTCCTCTTTTTTTCCCCTATTTTTCCCTTCCCCCCCCTTTTTTCCCTCTATTTTTTCCTCTATTTTTTTCCTATTTTTCCCCTTTCCCCCCCCCCTTTTTTTTCCTATTTTTTCCCCTATTTTTTCTCTATTTTTTCCTAATTTTCCCCCTATTTTTTCCCTATTTTCCCCCTATTTTTCCCCCTTTTTTCCCCCTTTTTCCCCAGGCAGCTGATTTCCCCTTAACCTCCTTTTCCCTTTTCCAGCCTTTCCTTTACCCCCGTTCCCGATCCCGCACCCCCCCCCTTTCCTTGATCCCCACGGATCAAACCAAACCAATTCCCCCCTTCCCCCCTCTTTTTCCCTTTTTTTTCCCTTTTTCGTATCAAAAGGGGGGGACCCAACCCCCTCCAACCCCCCCCAACTCCCCCGACCCCCCCAACCCCCCCTCCCCTCACCCCAAAACCCAACCCCTCCCCATTCCCCCCCCCCCAAGTTAACCCCAAATCTCCCATCTCCCAACAAGCTCCCCCCAGACCAAACCCCCCCCCCAGCTCGCAGAAAGCCCCCGACACCCCCAGAACAAGCACAGACCCCCCCTCCCCGGCTCAAAACAAGCCCCCCATGTCGCGACAAGCCTCCTCCTCCCCTATAGTTCGCGACACCCCCCCCCTTCTCGGGACCAGCCCCCTTAATCCGAAGCGAGCCCCAACCTCGGTCCCAAGAACCCGAAACAAGCCCGCCCCCCCCCCCGCAGCTTGCAACAAGACCCCCCAGCTCACGACAACCCGCTCCCTGTCGCGACAAGCCCCTCTTTAACTCAGAATATCCCCCCCCCAAATCAGGTCACGACAAGTCCCCTCCTCGCCCGCTCGGAACAAGCCCTCCCCCCCCCTCTTCCAGAGTGCAACAAGATCCCCCAGCTCACGACAACCCTCTCCCTGTCGCGACAAGCCCCTCCTTAACGCAGAATATCCCCCCCCTCAGGTCACGACAAGTCCCCTCCTCCCCCCCCCTCAGGTCACGACAAGTCCCCTCCCCCCCAGCTCGAAACCACCCCCCCCTTCCACCTTGCAACAAGATCCTCACGACAACCCTCTCCATGTCGCGACAAGCCCCTCTTTAACTCAGAATATCCCCCCCCCCTAAATCAGGTCACGATAAGTCCCCTCCCCCCCCAACTCGAAACAAGCCTCCCCCCCTTCCACCTTGCAACAAGATCCTCACGACAACCCTCTCCATATCGCGACAAGCCTCTCCTTGACTCAGAACACCCCAAGTCACGACAAGTCCCCTCCCCAGCTCGCAACAACTCCCCCCCCTTAGGAGCCCCCCCAGAGCTCACGACCTCCCCCCAACCGGTCACGACAAGCCTCCCCCGGTCGCGATAACAAACCCCTCCTCCCTCAAATCGCGACATGCCGCCTCCCCTCCACCCCACGGACACAAAGGGGGGGTTACCCGGCCCCGGGGTGCCCCTTACCTGCCCCCACCCACCTCCCCCCGGGTCGCCCCTCCGCGCGTTCCTGCTCCTTTATGAATGAACCGGGACTGCCCTTAAGCCACGCCCCTTTCGTTGACGTCACCGCCGCTGGCTCCGCCCCCTTTCCCACGGACAGCGCCACCTGCCGGGCGAAGCGGGAACTGCGGGAAGGCCCCGGGGGAGAGGAGCGGGGGGGGAAAGGGAGGGGGGAGGGATGGGATTTGGGGGTGCTGGGCTTCACCCCAAGGGCGATTTGGGTAAAAAAAGGGGAAAATCGGGAGTTCGGGGGTGCGCGTGGGGGTGCGCGGCCGAGCAGGGAATTTTTGTCACAAATAAGGATTTTTTTTTTAATATTTTTGTCACCCAACGCGCCCCGTACCCCGTTTTTCCTCCCTGCTCTATAGGGCACCCCACATCGTGGCCGTGTCACCTTTCCCCCCAGGGGACAGTTTTCCCATGGTGGGGACACTTTTGGGGCAGCCGGATCTCCCCCCCTAACCCCACCACCCCCCCCCCCGGAATGATGTCCCCCACCCTGGCTGTCACCCCTTGGGGACACTCAGGGACACGTCCTGGTGCTCCGTGGTCCTAGGGATGGCTCTTTACCCCCTCGGAATCCCTAATATCCCTCCGGGAGAAGAGGAGGGGGGGGGAATTACTGCCCCCCAGAGGTGGAAAGGGCTCCTTCCTCCCATTGATGGCGTCATCATCATCATGACGTCACACCTCTGGGTGCTGGGTCCCCCCTGGCACGTGCTTGTTGTCACCCCATCCCCACCACCCCACCCAAAGGTGAAGGACGAGACCACGATGGCTTCAATGTGACAAGGGTGACTTTTAATGACAAAGAGCCCCCAAGTGACCAAAAATTCCCATTTTTCCCCCCCCTTTTCCCAAATTCTCCTCATTTTCCCAACTATAACCCCCCCACACACCCCAGGATGGGGACATGGGACAGCAGGGTGGGGACACCTGGCTTCAGCACCTTTCCCATGGGGACAACAGGGTGCCCAGGCCCAGAAGCATCACTCTTCCCTGGATTTTGGGGTGAAAGCAGGGAAAAGGGAAGAAAAAAACAGGGAAATGGGGGATTTGGGATCTGGGGAAACCTTGTTTTTAGGGTCCTGCCTGCTGTCACCCCATTTGAGGGTGCCCAGCAGGGGAGACACAACCAAGATGGTTGCTCTGGAACATCAGTGGTGGCTTCATCCCATTCCCCAGGCTGGGAAATCCCATGGGAATCACTGAGACTGGCAGGGGGGGGTTCCCCAATTTCCACCCCCTCCCCATAATCCCATTTCCTCTTCTCCCCCCCCCCTCCAACCTCTGGAGAGGATCCCTGAGGGGATGGATGAAGCAGGAGGGATGAAGCAGGAAGGATAAAGCAGGAAGGATGGACCAGGAAGGATGGACCAAGAGGGATGGACCAGGAGGGATGGATCTCAGGATGAGGAACCAGGAAGGTTTGAATCCCAAAATTCCAAAGCCTCCCCCCCACACACCCCTTCCCAGTGGCCCCCCCCAAATAAATAAAGCTGTTTATATATATAATATATATATATATTTAAAACAAACAACCAAACAAACAGAGCTGTCTGGGGGCTGGCGATGGAGCGAGCGGGTTAGCAGGAAGCCCAGGGTGGGGGGGGGGACACACCCTGGGCAGATTGTCCCTAGGGTGGTCCAGTGGCATGGTTGGGGGGGGAGAGGAAGGAGATTTAGGGGGTGCTGACACCTCACCCCCCCTTCCCCACCCCAAAAACAGGCAGACACAAACCCAGTGAGCAGATTCCTGGTTGTCCAAGCAGCCTCCAGCCCCTCCCCACCAGGGATGCTCCTCAGCACCCCCCCCATCTTCTCCACACCCCAAAACTGATGTCACCCCCATCACCCCTCGAGTCTGGTGTGGTGGCTGATGGGGACAGTGTGGGGGGACACACACCAGGGCTCATTTTTTACCCCCCCCCCCCTTCCCAACCCCGAGCACACAGAGAGCAGCCGGGTTGGAGATGAGCGGCGCTGGGGTAGGGGGTGGTGGGGAAGGGGGGGATTTTCCCCCTCCCTCTTCATCTAGGGGGGGCAGCACCCCCTTTTCCTTGCTGGGAAACCCCCCCCCCCCGAGGGGGGAGGACACACACACACACACCCATGGCCCTTCATGCTCTCCAGAGGAGGAGGTGGTTGGTGCTGTCATCCCGACCCACGGTCTCGCTGCTGCTGGTCAGGCGGAAATCCTCGTAGCCATCCCCCCCACTGATCACCAACATCTTGGGTTTGGAGAGGGCCAGGGGGGTGGCACGGGGCCTTGAGGGGTCTCTCTTCTCCACTTCGCTTGGTTTCTCAGCCCCTGCCAAGTGGAAAACCCCAACATGATGTCAGATCACCTCCAGCATTCTTCTGTTCCTCAGCAGCATCCTAAAAACATCATCCCAGAAACCATCCCACCAGCAGCATCCCAGAAACCATCCCAACAGCAGCATTCTAAAAACATCATCCCAGAAACCATCCCACCAGCAGCATCCCAGAATCCATCCCACCAGCAGCATCCCAACAGCAGCATCCCAGAATCATCCCACATGCAGCATCCCCCCAGCATCCATCACCCCAGAATCTATCCCACCTGCAGTTTGTTTGGTCCCAGAATCCATCCCACCACCATCCTACCAGTACCATCTCATCAGGATCATCCCAGAATCCATCCCACCAGCACCATCCCACCAGTATCAGCAGCAGCATCCCAGAATCATCCCACCACCACCATCCCACCATCATTCCACCACCATCCCACCATCATTCCACCACCATCCCACCATCATTCCACCACCATCCCACCATCATCCCCCCAGCATCCATCATTCCAGGATTATCCCACCAGCAGCATCCCAGGATCATCCCACCAGCATCATCCTTGCATCATTCCAACCAGGATCCTCCCACCATCATCCCAGAATCCTCCCACCACCATCCCCCCAGCATCATCACCACCAGCTCCCCACATCCCATAGCTTAGCTCCCCCCAAATCCCCATCCCAATTAGCCCCTTTCACCCATATTAACCCCCCCACCTTAATTACTGCCTCCTCCCTCCATCACCTCCTCCCATTTATCCCATCCCATCCCATCCCAACTTTGAGGCCAGCTCAGATGAGACTCAGGACATGCCCTTCCATTGGTTTTTCCCTATGGGAATTAGGGTCTCCCAGGGAAATCTGGGGTCACTTCTGAGCTCCCCCAACCCTTTGGGGGGGGGTTGTGTGTGTGTTTTAACCCCACTTTTTCCCCATCACCCTGGATTTTAACAAGGCAAGGATGGAGCTCAGACTCTGATGACCACATCCCAAGACTATTCCTGGTTATCCACCAGTGGGATGGCATTCCCAGCCCTATCAGCAGCTCAGGATGGGGGCCACCTCCCCTCTCTAACCATCCCACCTACCTGTCTCCCTGGGCAATGGGAAGAGGACATCAAAGCCATCGGGCAGCTCGATGGCAGTGAGGAAACGGACGTGACCTGTGTGACCTTGGGAAAGTCCCACCAGGGTTGGGGCTGCCTTGGCTGAGACAGAGAGGGTCAGCACCACACCAGCACTTGTCCCAATCCACAGCAGATCCTTGCAGGCCAGGAGAGCTGTGATCCTCAGGCAGGCTGCCTTGTGCTGACGGATGATGGCATCTGAGCCTGTCGAGCATCCTGAGCATCAGCATCCTACCCTGACCACCACCATCCCAGGATTCAGCATCCCACCCTGCCCATCAGCATCCCAAGTGTCAGCAATCCACCCTGACCACCACTATCCCAGGTGTCAGCATCCCATCCTACAGCTACCATCCCAGAATTCAGCATCCTACCCTACACACCAGCATCCCAAGTGTCAGCATCCCATCCTGACCACCACCATCCCAGGATTCAGCATCCCACCCTAACCACCAGCATCCTGATTGTCAGCATCCTACCCTGACCACCACCATCTCAAGTTTCAGAATCCCAGGATTCAGCATCCCACCCTGCCCATCAGCATCCCAAGTGTCAGCATCCCACCCTACACACCAGAATCCCACCCTGACCACCACCATCCCAAGTTTCAGAATCCCAGGATTCAGCATCCCACCCTACACACCAGCATCCCACCCTGACCACCAGCATCCTGGGCATCAGTATCCCACCCTGTCCACCACCATCCCAGGATTCAGCATCCCTCCCTGACCACCAGCATCCTGGGCATCAGCATCCCATCCTGCCCATCAGCATCCCAAGTGTCAGTATCCCACCCTGCCCACCACCATCCTAGGTTGCAGCATCCCAGGTGTCAGCATCCCACCCTAACCACCAGCATTCTGATTGTCAGCATCCTACCCTGACCACCACCATCCCAAGTCTCAGAATCCCAGGATTCAGCATCTCACCCCAACCACCATCATCCCAGGATTCAGCATCCCACCCTACACACCAGCATCCCAGGATTCAGCATCTCACCCTGCCCATCAGCATCCCAAGTGTCAGCATCCCACCCTAACCACCACCATCCCACCCTACACACCAGTATTCCAAGTGTCAGCATCCCACCCTGACCACCACCATCCCAGGTGTCAGCATCCTACCCTGACCACCAGCATCCTGATTGTCAGAATCCCACCCTGACCACCACCATCCCAAGTTCCAGAATCCCAGGATTCAGCATCTCACCCCAACCACCATCATCCCAGAATTCAGCATCCCATCCTGCCCATCAGCATCCCAAGTCTCAGCATCCCACCCTGCCCACCACCATCCTAGGTTGCAGCATCCCAGGTGTCAGCATCCCAACACACGTATTCAAGTGTCAATCCACGACCAAATCCCAGGTGTAGATCCACCTGACCACCATCCTGATTGTCGAACCCATGACCACAATCCAAGTTCCAGAATCAGATCAGATCTACCAAACATCATCCCAGAATTCACATCCATCCTGCCCATCAGCATCCCAAGTCTCAGCATCCCACCCTGCCCACCACCATCCTAGGTTGCAGCATCCCAGGTGTCAGCATCCCACCCTGACCACGACCATCCCAGGATTCAGCATCCCACCCTGCCCACCACCATCCTAGGTTGCAGCATCCCAGGTTTCAGCATCCCACCCTGACCACCACCATCCAGGTGCAGCATCCCAGGTTCAGCATCCCACCCTGACCACCACATCCCAAGTTTCAGAATCCCAGGATTCAGCATCCCACCCTACACACCAGCATCCCACCCTGACCACCATCATCCCAGGTGTCAGAATCCCACCCCAACCACCACCATCCCAGGATTCAGCATCCCATCCTGCCCATCAGCATCCCAAGTGTCAGCATCCACCCTGACCACCACTATCCTAGGTTTCAGCATCCCAGGATTCAGCATCCCACCCTACCCACCAGTGGGCTGTCAACCCCATCCATGCTACCAGTCTCTGTTCCCAAGAGTATTTGAGGGATGTGGGATATGGGACACCACAACCTGCCCTGGCCAGGGTAAGCATCCTGGGGTGGGATTGTGCAGATACTCGGGAGATGCTCTGTTCCCACATGGAATTACACACATGCCCACTGGAGACAGGGATGGGCACCCACCAGAGTCAGAGAATCCCAGACTGGTTTGGGTTGGAAGGGACCTT
The DNA here is from genome assembly GCA_023079485.1 of Archilochus colubris. Classification (NCBI taxonomy): domain Eukaryota; kingdom Metazoa; phylum Chordata; class Aves; order Apodiformes; family Trochilidae; genus Archilochus; species Archilochus colubris. Next base: position 199,104,141 of record CM041083.1, on the reverse strand, counting down.
TCAGCTCCTCCAGTCCCCACCCCTGCATGGGCAGGGACCCCTCCCACAGCCCAGGTTGCTCCAAGCCCATCCAACCTGGGCTGAGACACTGCCAGGGATGGGGCAGCCACAGCTTCCTTGGGCAACCTGGGACAGGGGCTCAGCACCCTCAAATTCAAGAATTTCTTCCTAAGATCTCACCTAAATGTCCCCTCTTCCCTCTTGAAACCCTTCCCCCTCATCCCATCCCTCCAGGCCCTTGTCCAAAGTCCCTCCCCAGCTTTCCTGGAGCCCCTTCAGGACCTGGAAGATGCTCCAAGGGCTCCCCAAAACCTTCTCTTCTCCAGGCTGAACACCCCCAACTCTCTCAACCTGTTCCAGGCTCTCCCCACCCTCAAATTCCAGAATTTCTTCCCCATCTCCAACCTCAATCTCCCCTCTTCAAGTTTTACCCCATTTCCCTTCTCCTCTCCCTACCCCCCGTGTCAAAAGCTCACAGCAAAGAATTTCTTCCTAATGTCCAACCTAAATCTCCCCTCTTCTAGTTCAAAACCCTTCCCCCTCATCCCATCCCTCCATGCCCATGTCCCAAGTCCCTCCCCAGCTTTCCTGGAGCCCCTTCAGGCACTGGAAGATGCCCCAAGGTCTCCCTGGAGCCTTCTCTTCTCCAGACTGAACACCCCCAACTCTCTCCCCTGGCTCCAGAACTTCTCCAACCCTCTGAGCATTCCATGACCTCCTCTGGACTCCATCCAACACCTCCATCTCCTTCTTCTGGGTACCCCAGAACCAGACCCACCACAACAGTTTGGTCTCCCCGGCGTGGAGCAGATGGGGCCAAATCCCCTTCCCATGACCTTCTGCTCACTCTGCTGGTGACAAGCTCAGGACCCATGTGGTTTTTGGGTGTCCTCCCACCAGTGGGACTCACCAGCCAACATCTTGTGGACCGGGGGGGTGATGTCTGCTTCAGCCAACTGCTCGTAGCTGCTGGCGTGGTAAAGCCGGACCTGGGCGCTGCTCTGCAGGGCCACCCAAACTCCTGTCCCCGTGCTCACCATGCAGGTGATGCTGCGCCCGCTGTCCTGCCCCACCTGGAGGGTGTGCTGTGGGTGACAAAGTCACAGAGATGCCACCCATCAGCCCATCACCAGCCCTTCCCACACCATCCCCACCCCGTGGCGCCCCACTCTACCTCTTGTGCCAAGGTGGTTGTGTTGAGGACCAGGACCCTGTTTTGGCAGCCACACCACAGCTTCCCTGCCACTGCTACCATCTTGGTGATGGGGCTCCCCGAGGAGCCCAGGGACAAGGATTTGGAGTTTTGGGGGTCCCAGAAATGGCCTGTGAGGGTGATGGGAGCAGTGTAGGTAATTGGAGCATCGTCAAAAAAACCCACAACCCAACTTGACCCCATCGATGGCTGCAGGTGCCCATCTCCATGCCAGGGGATAAAAAAACCCCAACTTGAGCCAGTCAATGGCTGCAGGTGCCATCTCCATGTCCTCTGTTAAAGGAGACACTGCTGATATCCCCAGGAGATAAAAAAAACCCCAACTTGACCCAATCGATGGCTGCAGATCCCATCTCCATGTCCTCTGTTAAAGGAGACACTGCTGATATCCCCAGGGGATAAAAAAAACCCCAACTTGACCCAATCGATGGCTGCAGATCCCATCTCCATGTCCTCTGTTAAAGGAGACACTGCTGACATCCCCAGGGGATAAAAAAAACCCAACTTGACCCAATTGATGGCTGCAGATGCCATCTCCATGTCTTCTGTTCAAGGGGACACTGCTGATATCCCCAGGGGATAAAAAAACCCCAACTTGACCCTGCAGATGCCATCTCCATGTCTTCTGTTAAAGGGGACACTGCTGATACCCCCAGGGGACACCAGCAGTGGACAGGGACCAGGAGAGGACACATCCCTCCACCTGTCTCTGATTTTGGGGTCTTTCCCTTGAGGAAAATCAAGGAGTAGGCAATCCATTGGCACACAACACCTCCCTCCCCGGGGCCACCCACCCCACAGCCACCATTTTGGGGCTGTTCTGAACCCCCCAGCACCTTTGGATGCCCAGACCCATCCTCACCTGCCTCCCGCTGGTACACCACGAGCTCCCCGTTGGCCAACGACACGAAGACCTGGTTATCCAGGTACCTGCCAGCAGAAGAACCTTTGGACAACTGGTTACAGAGCCCCACTCAGCCACCCCAAAACCACCTCACCGTGGACACCCCAGAGCCAAAAAAAACTTCCTCACTTACAAGATGCACATGACAGCAGCAGCGTGTTGCATCTTCATGCTGTTCTTCCTGTTCCGGATGTTGTCCGAGGATTGGTACACGTGGATGCTGCAGGAGAAGAGGAAAACTTGAAGCTCACCCAGGATCAGAATCCCAGGATCATTTGGGTTGGAAAGGAGCTCTGGGATCATCAAGTCCAACCCTTGATCCACTCCCCCCGTGGTTCCCAGCCCATGGCACTCAGTGCCACATCCAGGCTCTTTGGAAATAGCTCCAGACACGGAGAATCCACCCCTTCCCTGAGCAGCCCATTCCAGTGCCTCAGCACCCTCTCTGGAAAGAATTTCTTCCTAATATCCAACCTATCCAGAGCTCCAATTCTGCCAGGGGAGGTTTAGGTTGGATATTAGGAAGGAATTCTTAATCCCATGGCCTCTTGTCTTGCTGAGAGTTGCCTGGGAAAAGAGACCAACCCCCCCCTGGCTCCAACCTCCTTTCAGGGAGTTGCAGAGAGTGATGAGCTCTCCCCTGAGCCTCCTCTTCTCCAGCCTCAACACCCCCAGCTCCCTCAGCCTCTCCTCACACCATCTCTGCTGGATCCCTTCACCAGCCCACTTGCCTCCTTTGGACCTGCTCCAGCACCTCAAGCTCCTTCCTCAGCTGGGGGGCCCAGAACTGGACACAGGACTCAAGCTGTGGCCTCCCCAGAGCTGAGCACAGGGGCAGAATCCCTTCCCTGGACCTGCTGGCCATGCTCTTCCTCAGCCAGCCCAGGATGCCATTGGCCTTCTTGGCCACCTGGCCACACTGCTGCCTCCTCTTCAGCTTCCTGCCTATCCCAGCTCCCTTTCTGCCACTCTGTGCCCAGCCTGGAGCTCCCTATGGGGTTCTTGTCTTGAACCTCATCCCATTGGACTCATCCCAGCTCCCCAGTCTATCCAGGTCCCTCTGCAGAGCCCTCCTGCCTTCCAGCTGATCCAAACCCACACCCAATTTGGTGTCATCTGTGAATTTACAAACAGTGGACTCAACCCCCTCATCCAAGGTCTCCCCTCATCCTCCTTTTCTCCAGGCTGAACACCCCCAGCTCCCTCGGCTGCTCCTGCTCAGATTTCTGCTCCAGACCCTTCCCCAGCTCCATTCCCCTTCTCTGGACACACTCCAGCCCCTCAATGTCCTTCTTGTCACGAGGGACCCAAAACTGACCCCAGGATTTCAGGTGCAGACTCCCCAGTGCCCACCCCAGGGGGACAATCCCTGCCCTGCTCCTGCTGGTGGCCACACCAGTGCTGATACAAGCCAGGATGCTGGGAGCCTTCCGGGCCACCTGGGCACACACTGGGTCATATTCAGCCACTCTTGACCATCACCCCCAGCTCCTTTTCCTCCAGGGACTTTCCAAGTTTCCTAAGCCTGGAGCATTGACTGGGGTTGGTGTGACCCCAGTGCAGGACCCATATCAGAAGTTCTCCTCCATGAAGACCACAGAAAAAAATACTCCACACCATGATCTGCTCCCTTCTGCTTTTGGTTACTCCTCTCCCTCCATTTCTTGGAAGTCTTCCCAAGGGAAAACAACAACCCCAAACAACCTCCTGGCTTCTTCCCTGCTCCTTGCAACAGCACCTAAGAGCTCCTTTTCCTTAGGGCATTTTCCAAGTTTCCTAAGCCTGGAGCATTTTGTTGGGTTGATGTGACCCAAGTGCAGGATGTGACACTTGGCCTTGCAGAACCTCAGACAATTGCCCTAGGGATCCAGTCTCTCCATCCCATCCTCCATCCTCAGGGGACACACCAGCCATCCTCAGGGGACATACCAGCCATCCTCAGTGCCCAACCACATGGAGCTCTGATGGGCTTCAGGGTCCAGGCTGAGAAGGTCTTCGAGGCTGCCCCGGGTGAAGGAGCCGCGGCTGGAGCGGCGCAGGGCTCTGCCATCTGTGGGGCTCTCTCCGTGCCTGTTTTGGCTGTAAGTGCCAGTGATGGGCATGAACCCAGGTTCTTGCTCTTCCTCCGAGCTCGTCGTCTCCACCGTTGCCTCCTTGCAGCTCTGGATCTCTTCATCTGTGGAGAAGAAGAAGGAATGAGGCAGACCAAGGCCACCCAACGCCCAGCGAAGCGATGGGGAAGCGATGCGTTGGGATGCCCAACCCCTACACCCAACAGGTTTTATCTGAACTATTATCTAAAGCCACCATTCCCATCCCAACACCACCGTGTTGGGCTGATAACCTCCCAACATCTCTTTTCCTGGGATTTCCTTGGCTCAAAAGCCCTCCACCATACAGATTTCCCCAAGGAATCTAAGGCAGAATGGCCAAACCAATGGAGCCACCCATCATTTGGTGACTGTATGCACCTCATGGTGGCTACCAAGATGGAGACTGCTTTTACAAGGACTGACATGGAAAAGATGAGGGGAAATGGGTGCACGTTACTCCTGGAGAGACCCTGAAGGGGCACCAAAAGAAAATCTTTCACTATGGACATTGGAATAATCTCCCCAGGGAAGTGGTGGATTGCCCAACATTGGACACTTTGAAGCCTCAGCTTGAGAGGGTGCTGGGCCACCTCATCTAAACTGTGTTCCAACTTAGAAAGGTTGGACCAGATGATCCTTGAGGTCCCTTCCAACCTGGCATTCTGACCTAAAGTGGTCATTTTAGGGCAAAAAAGGCCCCTGTGCTTGGGACTGGGGAGGCTGCACCTCAAATCCTGGGGTCACTTTTGAGTCCCTCACAGCAAGAAGGACATTGAGGGGCTGGAGTGTGTCCAGAGAAGGGGAATGGAGCTGGGGAAGGGTCTGGAGCACAGATTTGAGCAGGAGCAGCTGAGGGAGCTGGGGGTGTTCAGCCTGGACAAAAGGAGGATGAGGGGAGAACTGGATCTCTGCAACTCCCTGAGAGGAGGTTGGAGCCAAGGCTGGGGGACATTTGTCTCTTACCCCAAGGAGCAAGTGGTAGGACAGGAGAAAATGGCCTCCAGTAGCACCAGGGGAGGTTTAGGTTGGATATTAGGAACAATTTCTTCCTGGAAAGGGTTGTCAGACCCTGTCCCAGGCTGCCCAGGGCAGTGGTGGAGTCCCCATCCCTGGAGGATTCAAAACCCATGGAGATGTGACACATCAGGACACAGTTTAGTGGGCATGGTGGTGTTGGGTTGATGGTTGGACTCGATGATCTTAGAGGTATTTTCCAACGTTAACAACTCAGATTCTATCCTATGATTCTAAGTAGGTTTTGTTTAGGGTTTGTTGTATTTTTTTTTTTTGCTAAGCAAGACCTAGGGGTAGACTCACTGCCGAAGCTGGAGGAGATGGTGGAGTGGCTGGCTTGGCTCTGCAGCGTCCCCGAGGGACTGGGCGAGGACTCATCATCCGTGTCATCACTATCAAAGGGCACCAGCTCCCTGTTTCCTCCATCCACTGGTTCTGAGAGCTCCAGGGAGGATCCCGAGATGGAGATGTGCAGGCAGGGCTGCGGCCCCGCGTCCTCCGCTGCCGTCGGCTCCGAGGAGGGACTTCCCACCGCCTCGGCACGTTCCCTGCCACCACGAGGGGAAGGAGGAGGGAGGGGAAAGAAGCTCCAGCATCTCCCCATCACCTCCTGGATCCGTGAGGAATGGTGGGAATGGATGTCCTACCTATAGGTCCGTTTGAGGCCGGGCACGGAAGCGATGCAGAGGATCCGGGCGGAGCAGACGGCGATGCAAGCTTCCACCGTGGGCTCCTTCCTGATGCTGAGCAAACAAACCTGCCCCACGTACCCATCACTGTTGCAAACCCAAACTTCATGAGAACTTTCTGGGCTGCCGTGGCTTGGAGAAGCACAAGAAAACTGGGAAGGGAAGGAAAAACATTTTTAAAGAAATCAAAATCGAAACTGAAATCAAAACCAAACCCAAAACTGAAATGAAAACCAAAACCAAACCAAAACCAAAACCAAAACCAAAACCAGGATGACTGAGTCACTTGGGAATGATTAAGGAGCATCTGGAGATGAAGCCACCTGGATGGAGGGGACCACAGCTCCTAGGGGATGCTTGAACACAGCCACCAAGTACCTGCATCCCGCTCCGTGTCTTCATGATGGGGATGGCTTTGAGGAACTCCGGGTCCAGGCAGTTTTTGCTGGAAGCTGGGAAAATCAAATTGGAGGATGAAGAAGTGATGGGGGAAAGGGGTTTATCAAAGAGAGGGCATTGATGGGAAAGGTTGTCAAGGGAAATTGTGGCTGTCCCATCCCTGGTAGTGTCTCAGCCCAGGTTGGATGGGGCTTGGAGCAACATGGGCAGTGGGAGGGGTCCCTGCCCATGCAGGGGTTGGAACTGGATGATTTTTAAGGTCCCTTGCAACCCAAACCCATTCTCTGATTCTATGAAGAGCCAACAAACATAAATCCTTCTAGCTCAAAAGCCAATCTAAGGTATAAACATTTCTTGTGTATTTTTAAACCCAGTGGGGTTAAATTAAAATTAAGTTTTAAATTTACAAGCCCATTTCCCCTGGCACAAATTGCCCCAGATTCTGCTACTTCCTTATCTTTCAGTACATCCAAAAAAGGACTAAACCACATTAATTTCCCTGCACCTTTCCCATCTTTGTTTCCCCTTAAAATAGGAAGGAGAAGGTTTCTTGCTGGAGGTCAGCACTTATCAAAGTGCCTGAGATCAGAAGGGAAGACAGAGTGGATCTGAAGCTATTAAAGCTTCCTTGGTAGCAACAGTTTTTATCTGAAACTACTCAGCCAATGGCCACAACTTTCATTTAAAACAGCAAAAGCCACCACAATAAGCAAGATGCAGCCCTAGCAGGTTAAAACCCTGGGAGGGAGGTTGGAACTGGAGGAGCTTGAAGGTCCCTTCCCACCCAACCCATTCTATGGTGCCAAACCCAACCCCATGTCCATCTCCCCAGCCCCTGGTGTTACCCAGCTTCTTCTTGGCATCCTCAAAAGCTTGCTCAAAGCCCAGTCGGGCATCAGGGTTGGGGAACTCAAAGATGAAGGACTCGGTGCCATCAGCTTTGGTGGTGCTGAGCTCCATCTTGTTGGGGGGGAAGCCCATGCTGAAGGACAGGGATTGCTTCTCTGCCAGATCCCGGTGGATGGCAGCCATCAGGTCCTTGATCACATCATCCAGGCTCTGGGGACAGGGGCAGAACTTCAGCTCTTGGGGACTGGCCACCACCAGACCTTTGTGTGATGATGTCCATCCCCAGGCATCCTTCACACCCCATTGTGGCTTTGGAATTGGTGGCATCTGGGCCTTTACAGCACACTTTCCATGGGGTCTCCCTCCCACTAAGGACATCCTGGAAGATCCCACGGGGAAGGTGTCTGGTCAGGGGACAGCACCAGGGCCACCATGTGATGGTGATCCTGTGCATCCCCAAGCATCCTTCAGAGGCTGCTCCTGTGGCTTCAGAACTGGTGGCATCTGTGCCCTTAAGGGACAATTGTGGCCACCAGAGGACAACCCTTTCCACAGGTTCTTCCTCTCAGAGGACATTCCAGTTGGTCCTCTGGGGACAGGGGCAGAACCTGGGGACTGGGCACCACCAAACCTTTGTGTGATGATGTCCCTGTCCATCCCCAGGCATCCTTCAGAGGCTGCCCCAGTCCCATTGTGGCTTTGGGATTGGTGGCATCTGGGCCTTTACAGCACACTTTCCATGGGGTCTCCCTCCCACCAAGGACATCCTGGAAGATCCCACGGGGAAGGTGTCTGGTCAGGGGACAACAACAGGGCCACCATGTGATGCTAATCCTGTCCATCCCCAAGCATCCTTCAGAGGCTGCCCCTGTGGCTTCAGAGCTGGTGGCATCTGTGCCCTTAAAGGAGAACCATGGCCACCAGAGGACAACCCTTTCCACAGGTTCTTCCTCCCAGAGGACATTCCAGTTGGTCCTCTGGGGACAGGGGCAGAACTTCAGCTCCTGGGGACTGGCCACCACCAACCAGCCCTGTGTGTGATGATGTCCATCCCCAGGCATCCTTCACACCCCATTGTGGCTTTGAGACTGGTGGCATCTGGGCTCTTACAGGACAGTCATGGCTTTCAGCCTTTCCATGGGGTCCCCCTCCCACCAAGGACATCCTGGAGGGTCCCACAGGGAAGGTGTCTGGTCAGGGGACAGCACCAGGGCCACCATTGTGATGATGTCCCTGTTCCTCCCCAAGCATCCTTCAGAGGCTGCTCCTGTGGCTTCAGAGCTGGTGGCATCTGTGCCCTTAAAGGACAATCGTGGCCACCAGAGGACAACCCTTTCCACAGGTTCTCCCTCCCAGAGGACATTCCAGCTGGGGGAAGGTATTGAGGCAGGGGACATCACCAGGGCCACCACATGATGCTGCCCCCATTCACCCCCAAGTACCCTTCAGAGCCTGCCCCAAACCCCCCTCTGGTTTTGGGTTTGGTGGCATCTGGACCCTTAGAGGATACTCATGGCCTGCAGCCCATTCACAGGTTCTCCCTCCCACTGAGGACCTCCTGGATGATCCCACAGGGAATGTGTCCAGCTAGGGGATGACATCACAACCATCATCCTCATACCTGGTGGGGGAAACTGAGGCTCTCTGACAGCTTGCTGACTTGCCCCAACGTGTTGAGGTCTTCATCCAAACGACAGATGCTCTTCTGGATGCTCTCCCTGTTGGTGGCTTGTGAGGCACCTGTGTGCAGACACACTCATGGCATTAAACTCCTCCTTCCCAAAGCCAGGGGTGAGCACTAGGGTTTTTGGGGTGGGGTTGAGACACTCCAGCAGGCAGTGACAAGACCTTTGACAATCTCCACGTCTTCCAGTGGCAACTTCCAGAGCAGTTTGTACTTGCTGGCCGTGTCGATGACGCTGGCTGCCGTGTACCTACAAGGTTGTGGAGCAGATGGCTGAGCTGCACCCATGTCCTCAGCCACCCTAAAGCCATCTCAGCTCATGGAGACAGCCCTAAGGTCACGGGGTGGTGGTGGTGGCTGTCCCCAGGGGGTACTCACAGGCTCATGGAGCTGCGGCGGAGGGAGCCCGACTTGCGCTTCAGCGTGGTGCACACCAGGAGGTCGGTGAAGAGAAAGAAGGAACGGTCCTTCTTCCCCCCCACAGCCTTCTGTGGAGTGGTGGGAGACACCAAAATGTTAACAGCCACCCTTTGTTGGTGCTGGAGGTGGTCCCTGCCTCAGTTTCCCCACAGCTGAGGGGTGGGACAGGAGCGGCCATGTCTTCCCGATGGTGGAAGGGGACAGGGGTGCAATGGGACCAAGGCAAAGCTACAGGGTGACACTCCCAAGGAAGCACTGGGATCATGGGAACATGGGCTCACCAGGACTTCCATGGTGGCATCCTCCAGCCTGCCTGTCCATACCTGGCCTGGGGATGCTGCAGGCTCTCTCTGCCTCCTGCCTGCTCCCAAACCCATCTTCTCTTCCCACCCACACTTGGGGAATTTTATACTGTCCCCTTTGATCTGTCACTGATCGACCTGTCCACACTTCTAGATATTCTTCTTCCATCCTTCCATCTATCCTTTCATGCACCCTTCCATCAGGCTGGTTTTTCAATCCATCCATCCATCCATCCAGCCAGCCAGCCAGCCATCCCTCCATCCATCCATCCATCCATCCATCCATCCATCCATCCATCCATCCCTCCCTCCCTCCATCCATCCATCTCCAGCCTCCCACGGGCACATGGACAACCCATGACCTGCAACGACAGCCTTCCACCATCCCACCTACTCTGCTGTCCCATGGCCCATCCATCCATCCATCCATCCATCCATCTCCAGCCTCCCACAGGCACATGGACAACCTATGACCTGCAACCACAGCCTCCCACCATCCCACCTACTCTGCTGTCCCATGGCCCATCCATCCATCTATCCATGCCTCTATCCATCCATCCATCCATCCATCCATCCATCCATCCATCCATCTCCAGCCTCCCACAGGCACATGGACAACCCATGACCTGCAACCACAGCCTCCCACCATCCCACCTACTCTGCTGTCCCATGGCCTTGATGAAACCACCCATCAACAGCAAGGGACCCCCCCTCTCTTACCACTTCCACCACCATCTCCTGGCGCAGGAACCTGCGGAGCGGGGCCTGGAGCTGTGGGGACAAGGAGGTTTGTGAGTGGGGGATTCCTGGGTGGGGATTCATCCCTTCTCCCTGTGCCTCTCTCCCACCCCCAGCTCAGAACAGGCACCTCAAAACCCTTCCCAAATCCCCAGAAGCCCACCAAGGCCAAGAGATGATGGGAAAAGCAGGATCTGGAGGAGACAACAAGTGGCCCAACTGGGATGACCCAGCTAGAGGACAACTGGTTGTGTTATGGGGAGGAGGAAAGAGCAACCCCGTGTCAGCTCCCCATACATACATCCTCCATCCCTTCAATGTGGGACTCAATCTCCTGCACGATCCGGGCGTTCCTCTCCACCTCCTCTGCACTCTTCATGCCTTTGTTGATCCTCTCAGCCACTTGCTTGATGTTGCGTTGGGCGTCGATGAGGAAGGGGTGGTCAGGGTGGTCCTCTGGTGTGTGCTTCAGCAGGTCCTGCCATGGGGACACAACTGGGATGTCACCATGGAAAAAGCCAGGGCATGGGCAAGGCCATCACACCTCCAAGCCAAGTTCCTCTGGCCGCTGGGAAGCAGCCCCATACAGGAGAGGTTTGGCAAAGAAACAAAGCCTTGAACTTTGGCCACCACCACCAGCCTGGTCTTTGCCACTTCTAAAGAGGCCACCAGCTCCTGAGAGCACATCATCACCTTGGAGGGACACCTAAAATTCATTCTTAGATGTGTCCAAGGTGAGGCTGAGTGGGGCTTTGAGCAACTTGACCCAGTGGAAGGTGCCCAGTCCATGGTATGGGGTTGCACTAGCTGACCTCTGAAGGTCTCCTCCAACCCAAACCCCTCTGAAGGTCTCTGCCAACCCAAACCATTCTCTGACTTGATGAAAAGTGCATCCTCTGTTAGCTCTAGCACCAAGGAGAGGGAGTCTGGCAAGGGGAAACTGAGGCACAGAGGGAGTGACAGTGCAACTGACCCCAAAATGCCACTGCAGAAAGGCAGAAGAGAAGGGGACCATGCAGGGGTACAGCAGGGTGACCTTCAGAGGGGTGACCAATCCCAGGAGCTGGGAGCACCATGTCAAGGGATAGGGAAAAGGGGCTGGAAGGGACATGAGACCCCCTAAAAGCTCCTGTTAGGTGGGGATGAGGAGGAGCTGTGATCTCACCCACTCGTGGCATGGCACAGAGGTCCTGCTGCCAGCACCCACCTTCACCAGGAGCTCGTATCGTGGGATCCTCTGCACTGGTTTGATCATCAGGTCAGACAGAGCCTGCTTCTCCTTGTTCTCCCGCATGCTTTGCTGCAAAACACCCGTGGGGGACAAGGATGGCACCATTAGGTGGGACCCAGCAGGGATCTAGTGTGCCACCAGCCCAGGATTTGAAGCAACACCCATTTAGGGTCAGGGTGCTTTTGGTTTTACACCATCTGGAGTGACTCCGGTTCATCCCCACTTGGCTTCTTTACAATAAAACCAAGAAGAAGGGGGGAAAAAAAAATCCCAATCTGACCACAGAGGACCAGTTTACTTCCATCCCACCCCACCAGCAGCCTTGTTCTGGACTTTGGCCAACATCTACAGGGAGAAGATCCAGGCCCCACCTCCAGGAACTTCATGAACGCTGGTCGGGCTTCCTTGGCGATCCTGACGGCGTCCTTGGCGTTGAGGAAGTTGTCAATGTAGGCTGAGTAGATGTTCACCAGCACATCCTTGGAGAACTGGGAGGGAAAAAGAAGGTGGGAGGTGGAAGGCAAAGGGGAAAAACCCAGCCTGGACATTCCTGGGTTGAATCGTAGAAAGCGAGAGGTTGGAAGGGACCTCAAAACATCATTGAGTGCAATGATCAGAACAGAGTCACCTCCAGCAGGTGACACAGTGACACATCCAGGGGGGGTTTGAATGTCCCCAGAGAAGGAGACTCCACAACCTCCCTGGGCAGGCTGTTCCTTCCTGGGTAAGTCTGGAAGAAGCTGCTCCAAGGGTTAATGATGGCTCTGGGCTGGCTCAGGGAGGACTCACCCACCTCCTGGCCCCCCTCGATTTTTCAGCCCTGACATTTCTGCTCCCCAGGCAGAAACGTGGAGCTGCAGCCCCTGACGTTATGCTAAGCAGACAGCAGGCCTGGAGATTGTCTCCTGTTCTCCATCTCAGGCCTGCTCAGCCCATCCTTTAATCACTTCCCTGCCTCCTGCTCCAAAAAAAACTTCTCCTGCTGGACCCATGCCCGAGAAGGGGCAGTCCTGGGTTCCCTGGAGGAAAAACCACCCCCCTCAGGGACCTACCGACTGCACCAGGAGGTCTCCCACTTTCTGCTTCTCGTGCCAGTTCTGCACACAGTCGTGGATCTGCTCCAGGAACTGCTCGTGGTGCTCCAGCAGCTCGGGAATCTGGTCAAAGATCTCATCCACCAGTGACGGGTCACAGAGCAGAGAGTTCTCCGGTTGCTTCAGTGGCTTCATGTAACCCTGTAGGGAAGTGAAGGCACCTGGGGTCCTCCTGGATTTCTTTTCCCACCCCCATGAACCCCATCTGAACTTCTTTTCCCACCCCATCTGAACTTCTCAACCCCTGGAGATAATAGGGATTGGTGGCATCTTGTAGCAGGAGGTTCCTCCAGTCAAGGTGAGCTTCTGGAGCCCATCAGAAGGACCAGACAGCAGCAGTTTTCCACCCCAGCCCCTCTGGGTCCCATCCCACCCAGTGCATCCTCATGGATTCCTCTGCATGAGGAATCCCCAAAGCATGATGTCCCCTTGATGTCCTTCAGCTTTGAGAGGCTCCAAACCTTTGCTGTCATGAGCCTTGGTCACCTCCATCTACTCCAGAGCCTGCAGAATCCTCTGCAGGATTCTCCTCTACAGCTGGAGAATCACAGCAGCATGATCCTAGGATCCAAAGCCTGTGGGTTCTGGTGGGATTTAGGGTGGTTGGGACCAGGAGGGGCTGGAGTGAGGAGTGTGAAGGCACCAGGACAAGTCCTGAACCACCTCTGAGGGGTGATGTCAGTGAGTGATGTTCAGGGTCAGGAGGAAAGGTGGGAGAAGAGCAGGTCCTCTGTAAGGCTGGGTGGGCAGAGATGTAAGGGGAGCCCTGGGAGAGATGGATCTGCAAGGGATGCAGGATTAGGAAGGTCTTCTCAGGCTTTGCCTCCTCCTTGGCTCAACCAGTGGGCTGGTGCTCTTCAGGATGTTGGGAGGACCCCACCTCAACCTGCTTGGGACAACTCCATCCAAGCTGGTGAGGGAAGAGTCATCTCCCAAGCATCAGGTTCCTCAGGCTGATGGTGGGAATCTTGTGGAATCCCAAGTTAGGAAGGTCCAATCTTTCCTGAAGCTCATATCCTGCCTTCTCCTCCCCTCCTACAGCCAACATCTCCAGCAGAAGCTGGGCTGGGCCATGCATTCCACCCACCACGAAACTGGAGGAGCAAGGAGCAGATGGAGAAGAAGAGGATGGAGACAAACCCTGCACAGGAGGAGCCTGTGGTCACCCAGGCACCAGCTGGCTTGGCTTGGATGCTCCAAGGCAATCCAGGTTCCTCCCAGCCACAGAACAAATCCAAGCACATTGTCCCAGCTAAAACAAGGAGCTGGGGGAGTCTGGAGCCCTGTGACCCCCCCTGAGAACACCAGCTCAGCCTGGTTGTACCCTGCCAGGATGAGTCCCATGGGCCAGAACTCAGGCATCGAGGCTCTGTGGCTTCCACCAGTGTCCAACCAGCCTCCTGTCCCACCTCAGAGGTGGACACAGCCCAGGGGACATCCCCTGTCCATGCCAAGACCAGCAGGGACACCAGCTGACCCCAAAACCTGGACAACTTGCCCCAGAAGAAGTTCCAGAGCCATGGAGGGTCCTCTCATCCCTCCCAGCCAATACCTGTGCTGGGAACAGCCTGGAAGGGTCCTTCCCTTCTAGTGGAACATCTGGAAGTGCACATCTGGGTCCACCAGGAGGTGGGGTTGGGCTGTTGGGATGAGGGGTGGTCCATGCCCTGGTGGGCACACCCAGCAGGTGCCCTACAGGCACCCAGCAGAGCAAAACCCTGGGTTTTTTTGTTTTTTTTTGGTGTTCCCAGCAGCAGCAATGTGGTTGGACAACTCAGACCTAGGTGAGCAGTGACCTAGTCTGCAGGAAGCTGATGACCACCATTAACCTCCTGAAACACCTTCATTAACATCTCAAACATGAGGTGGACCCTGGGGCCAGGCAGCTCCAGGGAGAGAGGAGTAGGGGGGGGATGAAAAAAAACAACAAAACAGCCACAACAAACCAAGAAACAAACAAAAAAACCCCACAAAAACCTCTTGGTCCATGGCTTCAGGTGATGACATTGAGCTGAAAATGGGGGGACATGGGAATGGGGGGGGTTAGGAGTCACCCAGCATGAGATGACCCCAACAGCCCAGGAGATGGGGTGCAACATGAAGAAGAGGGGAGGAAGGGGGAGAGCAAGGACTGGGAGGAGTTTGGGGGTTCCAACCCACCAAGAATGTTATGGGCTTGATTTGAGGGACAGAGGTGCCCCCCCACACCCTGTTCTTGCCACTATTGCCACGCTGTCCCCACCACCACTCCCACTGTCCCCAGTGACTGCCACCTGTCCCCAAGCCATCCCCACACCACATCAGTGCTGGTGGACCACCAGGAGGGTCTGATTTGGGAGAGGGGGTGTCCAAGGGATGGTGACAAGCAGGGGACAGCCATGCCATGACCTATCTTGGGGTGTCACCTCGGGGCCTGTGTCACCTTACCTGCATCAAGGTGCGCAGGGACTCCACGTAGGATTGCTCCGTGTCCAGCAGGGTCATGATCACATGTTTCCTCATATCCTAACAGGGTGGAATTAAAAAGAAAAAAAAAAAAAGATGAGTTTTGGGGTTTTGACACGATGGACACGAGTGTCCCACAGCGATTAAGAGGGAAAGAGGGACAGGGAATCAAGGAGGAGGTTCTGGGAGCCTGGCTGGGGTTTGGCTCCTCTCCCAACGCTCCCTCTCCACCCTGATGGAGGAATCCGGGAGGGAGGATTAGGAAGTAGATGACACCGAGTGCTCAAGAGAGGCCTGGTTTCCTCCTCGGCAGCGTCAGGAACCCGCCCTGGCTCTCACAGCCCTACATGGGTCGGTCCCAACACCCTCCAGCTCTTCCTAATGCTCCTCTCCCAGCGGTCCCGTAGGAATTTGGGTTTCCAGGCTGGCACCCACCCGAGCTGTGGTGCCACGGGAAGGGGTCTGGAGGTGGGGAGAGGGGGGTGTGGGGATGGTAGGGGGGTGGGTTGAGGGTTTTGGGAAGCAGATGGGTCACAGGCTTCTTGGGGACATGGAGAGCCTGGGGGGGACATCCCCGCAGCTCAGCTTGGGGGAAGAGATGCTCCAGGGCACAGGGTGTGGGACACCCCAAAACTTTTGGGTTAGAGATGGTCCAGGGAACCTGAGTGAAGAGAAACCCTGGAAGTTCTGAGTGCAGAGATGCTCCAGAGAACCTGGGTGCAGAGAAACCCCCAAAATTCTGTGCAGAGATGGTCCAGAGAACCTGGGTGCAGACACCCCAAAAGTTCTGGGTGCAGAGATGCTCCAGAGACCCTGGGTGTAGAGAAACCCCAAATATTCTGAGTGTAGAGATGGTCCAGAGAACCTGAGTGCAGAGAAACCCCAGAAGTTCTGGGTGCAGAGATGTTCCAGAGAACCTGGTGTAGAGAAACCCCCAAAATTCTGTGTAGAGATGGTCCAGAGAACCTGGGTGCAGACACCCCAAAAGTTCTGGGTGCAGAGATGCTCCAAAGAACCTGAGTGAAGAGAAACCCCAAGAGTTCTGGGTGCAGAGATTTGTTCCAGAGAACCTGGGTGCAAAGATACCCCAAAAATTTGGGGTGCAGAGATGCTCCAAAGAACCTGGGTGTAAAGAAACTAAAGAAACCCCAAAAGTTCTGAGGGTAGAGATGCTCCAGAGAACTTGGGTGTAGAGAAACCCCAAAAGGTCTGAGTGCAGAGATGTTCCAGAGAACCTGGGTGCAGAGAAACCCCCAAAATTCTGTGTAGATGGTCCAGAGAACCTGGGTGCAGACACCCCAAAAGTTCTGGGTGCAGAGATGCTCCAAAGACCCTGGGTGTAGAGAAACCCCAAATATTCTGAGTGTAGAGATGGTCCAGAGAACCTGAGTGCAGAGAAACCCCAAAAGTTCTGTCTCTGGTGCAGAGACACCCCAAAAGACCACAAAAGGTCTGGGTGATGTTCCAGAGAACCTGGGTGTAGAGAACCCCCAAAAATTCTGGGTGCAGAGATACTCCAAAGACCCTGGGTGCAGAGAAAACCCAAAAGCTTTGGGTGCAGAGATGCTCCAAGGACCCTGGGTGCAGAAACACCCCAAAAGTTGTGGGGACAAGGTGCTCTGGAGACACCCTGGCTGCAGTGATGCCCCAGAAGGTTTTGGTGTGGAGGTTCTCCAGATGTCTGTGAGGTGGCCCAAAATTTCTGGGTGCTGAGATACTCCAAAAAGTTTGGTTATGGAGGTACTCCAAGTGTCCTGGGTGGGAGAAAACCTAAAACATTGGGATATGGGGACCCTCCTGGGGAAGGAGATGCTCCAAGGTGCTGGGTATGGATACACTGCAGTGTTCCTGTCCATAGAGATGCTCCAAAGGCCTTGGGTGCTGTGACACCCCGAGCTTTGGGTGGGGACCTCGAAGTCCCTGGAAGCTTGGACACCCCCAAGACCATGGGAACAGAGATGTCCCAAAGGTCCCAGATGTGGAGATGCTGAACGTGGGGATAAAGGACAAAACATTCCATGGATGGAGACACTCCCAAAGCCCATGGGTGCAGGAACACCCTTGGGGTGCACAGATACCCCAAATCCCTGGGGACAAGGGGTCCTGGGTGCCTGGACACCCCAACAGCCTGGGTGCAGGGAGGCCCCTAAAAGCTCTGGGTGCAGAGATGTCTCACCTGGCTACCTGAACCCATGGGTGCAGGAACACCCTGTGGGTGCACAGATACCCTAAATCCCTGGGGACAAGGACCTTCCAAAGGTCCTGGGTGCCTGGACACCCCAACAGCCTGGGTGCAGGGAGGCCCCCAAAAGCTCTGGGTGCAGAGATGTCCCACCAGAACATCTTGGGACCAGGTTCCCCTGATCTGATACCACCATGGGGGTGATGGATCCACCAGAGCCCCAAATCCCCCAAATCCTTGTGGGATAAACCTGCATCTTCCTGGCTATGGGGTTGGTGGGGACAGAAGTGTCACAGAACATTCCATGGATGGAGACATTCCCAAAGCCCATGGGTGCAGGAACACCCTTGGGGTGCACAGATCCCCCAAATCCTTGGGGACAAGGGGTCCTGGGTGCCTGGACACCCCAACAGCCTGGGTGCAGGGAGGCCACCAAAAGCTCTGGGTGCAGAGATGTCCCACCTGGCTACCTGAACCCATGGGTGCAGGAACACCCTTGGGGTGCACAGATCCCCCAAATCCTTGGGGACAAGGGGTCCTGGGTGCCTGGACACCCCAACAGCCTGGGTGCAGGGAGGCCACCAAAAGCTCTGGGTGCAGAGATGTCCCACCTGGCTACCTGAACCCATGGGTGCAGGAACACCCTGTGGGTGCACAGATACCCCAAATCCCTGGGGACAAGGACCTTCCAAAGGTCCTGGGTGCAGGGAGGCCACCAAAACCTCCTGGTGCAGAGATGTCCCACCAGAACATCTTGGGACCAGGTTCCCCTGACCTGATGCCACCATGGGGGGTGATGGAGCCACCAGAGCCCCAAATCCCCCAAACCCTGCATCTTCCCTGGGTTTGTGGGGACAGAAGTGTCACAAAGCCACAGCAGGAAGCTTTCACCCAGGAATCCTCTTCCCAGCTGGAGGCCACCAGCTCCTGGGTGCTTCCCAGGGAGCCACAGGGAAGGATCCTGACTGCATCCTGCTTGGGGCTTGAGGGCACAGCCGTGCCTCAGTTTCCCCACTCACCCACCAAGGGGGTATCAGCCAAGCAAGGGGGAAACTGTCCTGAGCCAATGATTACAGGGATGGATCAAAGCCCCCCCAGGAAATCTGCACAACCCCCCCCCCACCCTAAGCCACCTCGATGTCCATCACATCCCCCCCTGTTACAGCCCCCCCCAAATAAATTAAAATAATAACAGGAGACTTCAGTCTCCTGGACACCCCCTCATTGCTGCATCCTCACCACAGCCCCCCCATTCCCCCCCCCCACCCCGAGGTGCTCAGCACCCTCAGGATCAGCCCCCCCCATGGGAATGGGGGAATTTCCCCATCATTAAATTAAAGGGGGGTTTGGGGGGGTTTTGGGGGGGGCAGTGATGCTTCCACCCCCCCTCCACTCCCCCTTTATCCCCAATGAGCTGAGGGGGGGCTCAGCACCCCCCCCCCAAAATGGGGAGATGCAGGATGAGGCCCAGGGTTTTACAGCATCATCCCAGCAGGGGTTTGGGGTTTTTTTTTTGGGGGGGTGAGCAGGAGTTGGGGGCCCAGTATGGGCAGGATGAGTCCCACTGCATCCCTCAGCCCCCCCCCCAAACATCCTGGGGGATGATGTTGCTTCAGTCTCCAGCTACTGTTACAGCAACCCCCCCCCCAAAAAAAAACCCCTAAATTAATCCCATGCTGCCAAAAGGAAGGGAAGAAACCATCACCCCCCCTCCTCTTACAGCCCCCCCCCAAAAAAAATCTAAATTAATCCCATGCTGCCAAAAGAAAGGGAAAAACCATCACACCCCCTCCTGTTACAGCCCCCCCCCCCAAAATAAATTAAAATAATAACAGGAGACTTCAGTCTCCTGGACACCCCCTCATTGCTGCATCCTGACCACAGCCCCCCCATTCCCCCCCCCCCCCCGAGGTGCTCAGCACCCTCAGGATCAGCCCCCCCCATGGGAATGGGGGAATTTCCCCATCATTAAATTAAAGGGGGGGTTTGGGGGGGGCAGTGATGCTTCCACCCCCCCTCCACTCCCCTTTATCCCCAATGAGCTGAGGGGGGGCTCAGCATCCCCCCCCCCCAAAATGGGGAGATGCAGGATGAGGCCCAGGGTTTTACAGCATCATCCCAGAAGGGGTTTGGGTTTTTTTTTTGGGGGGGTGAGCAGGAGTTGGGGGCCCAGTATGGGCAGGATGAGTCCCACTGCATCCCTCAGCCCCCCCCCAAACATCCTGGGGGATGATGTTGCTTCAGTCTCCAGCTACTGTTACAGCAACCCCCCCCCCAAAAAAAACCCTAAAATAATCCCATGCTGCCACAAGGAAAAAACCATCACCCCCCCTCCTGTTACAGCCCCCCCCCCAAAAAAAACTAAATTAATCCCATGCTGCCAAAAGAAAGGGAAAAACCATCACACCCCCCTTCTTACAGCCCCCAAAAAAATCTAAATTAATCCCATGCTGCCAAAAGGAAAGGAAAAACCATCACCCCCCCCTCCTGTTACAGTCCCCCCCCCCCAAATAAATTAAAATAATAACAGGAGACTTCAGTCTCCTGGACACCCCCTCATTGCTGCATCCTGACCACAGCCCCCCCATTTCCCCCCCCCACCCCGAGGTGCTCAGCACCCTCAGGATCAGCCCCCCCCATGGGAATGGGGGAATTTCCCCATCATTAAATTAAAGGGGGGGTTTGGGGGGGGCAGTGATGCTTCCACCCCCCCTCCACTCCCCCTTTATCCCCAATGAGCTGAGGGGGGGCTCAGCATCCCCCCCACCCCAAAATGGGGAGATGCAGGATGAGGCCCAGGGTTTTACAGCATCATCCCAGAAGGGGTTTGGGGTTTTTTTTTGGGGGGGGTGAGCAGGAGTTGGGGGCCCAGTATGGGCAGGATGAGTCCCACTGCATCCCTCAGCCCCCCCCCCCCCCCCAAACATCCTGGGGGATGATGTTGCTTCAGTCTCCAGCTACTGTTACAGCAACCCCCCCCCAAAAAAAAACCCTAAAATAATCCCATGCTGCCAAAAGAAAGGGAAGAAACCATCACACCCCCCTCTTCTTACAGCCCCCCCCCCCAAAAAAAATCTAATTTAATCCCATGCTGCCAAAAGGAAAGGGAAAAACCATCACCCCCCTCCTGTTAGCCCCCAAAGAAATTAAAATAATACAGGAGCTTCAGTCTCCTGGACACCTCATTGCTGCACTCACCCAGCCCCCCATTTCCCCCCGAGGTGCTCAGCACCCTCAGGATCAGCCCCCCCCATGGGAATGGGGGAATTTCCCCATCATTAAATTAAAGGGGGGGTTTGGGGGGGTTTTGGGGGGGGCAGTGATGCTTCCACCCCCCCTCCACTCCCCCTTTATCCCCAATGAGCTGAGGGGGGGCTCAGCACCCCCCCCCCAAAATGGGGAGATGCAGGATGAGGCCCAGGGTTTTACAGCATCATCCCAGCAGGGGTTTGGGGTTTTTTTTTGGGGGGGTGAGCAGGAGTTGGGGGCCCAGTATGGGCAGGATGAGTCCCACTGCATCCCTCAGCCCCCCCCCAAACATCCTGGGGGATGATGTTGCTTCAGTCTCCAGCTACTGTTACAGCAACCCCCCCCCCCAAAAAAAACCCTAAAATAATCCCATGCTGCCACAAGGATAAAACCATCACCCCCCCCTCCTGTTAGCCCCCAAAAATTAAAATAATAACAGGAGACTTCAGTCTCCTGGACACCCCCTCATTGCTGCATCCTCACCACAGCCCCCCCATTCCCCCCCAGGTGCTCAGCACCCTCAGGATCAGCCCCCATGGGAATGGGGGAATTTCCCCATCATTAAATTAAAGGGGGTCTTGGGGGGGGGGAATGCTTCCACCCCCTCCCTCCCCCTTTATCCCCAATGAGCTGAGGGGGGGCTCAACCCCCAAAATGGGGAGATGCAGGATGAGGCCCAGGGTTTTACAGCATCATCCAGAAGGGTTTTGGTTTTTTGGGGGGGGTGAGCAGGAGTTGGGGGCCCAGTATGGGCAGGATGAGTCCCACTGCATCCCTCAGCCCCCCCCCAAACATCCTGGGGGATGATGTTGCTTCAGTCTCCAGCTACTGTTACAGCAACCCCCCCCCCAAAAAAACCCCTAAAATAATCCCATGCTGCCAAAAGGAAAAACCATCACCCCCCCTCCTGTTACAGCCCCCCCCCCAAAAAAATCTAAATTAATCCCATGCTGCCAAAAGAAAGGGAAGAAACCATCACACCCCCTCCTGTTACAGCCCCCCCCCCAAAATAAATTAAAATAATAACAGGAGACTTCAGTCTCCTGGACACCCCCTCATTGCTGCATCCTCACCACAGCCCCCCCATTCCCCCCCCCCACCCCGAGGTGCTCAGCACCCTCAGGATCAGCCCCCCCCATGGGAATGGGGGAATTTCCCCATCATTAAATTAAAGGGGGGGTTTGGGGGGGTTTGGGGGGGGCAGTGATGCTTCCACCCCCCCCTCCACTCCCCCTTTATCCCCAATGAGCTGAGGGGGGGCTCAGCATCCCCCCCCCCCAAAATGGGGAGATGCAGGATGAGGCCCAGGGTTTTACAGCATCATCCCAGAAGGGTTTTGGGGTTTTTTTGGGGGGGGGTGAGCAGGAGTTGGGGGCCCAGTATGGGCAGGATGAGTCCCACTGCATCCCTCAGCCCCCCCCAAACATCCTGGGGGATGATGTTGCTTCAGTCTCCAGCTACTGTTACAGCAACCCCCCCCCCAAAAAAAAACCCTAAATTAATCCCATGCTGCCAAAAGAAAGGAAAAAACCATCACACCCCCTCCTCTTACAGCCCCCCCCCCAAAAAAAACTAATAATCCCATGCTGCCAAAAGAAAGGGAAAAACCATCACCCCCCCTCCTGTTACAGCCCCCCCCCCCCAAAATAAATTAAAATAATAACAGGAGACTTCAGTCTCCTGGACACCCCCTCATTGCTGCATCCTCACCACAGCCCCCCCATTCCCCCCCCCCACCCCGAGGTGCTCAGCACCCTCAGGATCAGCCCCCCCCATGGGAATGGGGGAATTTCCCCATCATTAAATTAAAGGGGGGGTTTGGGGGGGTTTGGGGGGGGGCAGTGATGCTTCCACCCCCCTCCACTCCCCCTTTATCCCCAATGAGCTGAGGGGGGGCTCAGCACCCCCCCCCCCCAAAATGGGGAGATGCAGGATGAGGCCCAGGGTTTTACAGCATCATCCCAGCAGGGGTTTGGGGTTTTTTTTTGGGGGGGTGAGCAGGAGTTGGGGGCCCAGTATGGGCAGGATGAGTCCCACTGCATCCCTCAGCCCCCCCCCCAAACATCCTGGGGGATGATGTTGCTTCAGTCTCCAGCTACTGTTACAGCAACCCCCCCCCCAAAAAAAACCCCTAAAATAATCCCATGCTGCCACAAGGATAAAACCATCACCCCCCCTTCTGTTACAGCCCCCCAAAAAATCTAAATTAATCCCATGCTGCCAAAAGGAAGGGAAAAACCATCACACCCCCTCCTGTTACAGCCCCCCCCCCCAAAATAAATTAAAATAATAACAGGAGACTTCAGTCTCCTGGACACCCCCTCATTGCTGCATCCTCACCACAGCCCCCCCATTCCCCCCCCCCACCCCGAGGTGCTCAGCACCCTCAGGATCAGCCCCCCCCATGGGAATGGGGGAATTTCCCCATCATTAAATTAAAGGGGGGGTTTGGGGGGTTTTGGGGGGGGCAGTGATGCTTCCACACCCCCCCTCACTCCCCCTTTATCCCCAATGAGCTGAGGGGGGGCTCAGCACCCCCCCCCCCAAAATGGGGAGATGCAGGATGAGGCCCAGGGTTTTACAGCATCATCCCAGAAGGGTTTTGGGGTTTTTTTTTTGGGGGGGGTGAGCAGGAGTTGGGGGCCCAGTATGGGCAGGATGAGTCCCACTGCATCCCTCAGCCCCCCCCCCAAACATCCTGGGGGATGATGTTGCTTCAGTCTCCAGCTACTGTGCAACCCCCCCAAAAAAAAACCCTAAAATAATCCCATGCTGCCAAAAGAAAGGGAAGAAACCATCACCCCCCCTCCTGTTACAGCCCCCCCCCCCCAAATAAATTAACATAATAACAGGAGACTTCAGTCTCCTGGACACCCCCTCATTGCTGCATCCTGACCACAGCCCCCCCATTCCCCCCCCCCCCACCCCGAGGTGCTCAGCACCCTCAGGATCAGCCCCCCCATGGGAATGGGGGAATTTCCCCATCATTAAATTAAAGGGGGGGTTTGGGGGGGTTTTGGGGGGGGGGAGTGATGCTTCCACCCCCCCTCCACTCCCCTTTATCCCCAATGAGCTGAGGGGGGGCTCAGCATCCCCCCCCCCAAAATGGGGAGATGCAGGATGAGGCCCAGGGTTTTACAGCATCATCCCAGAAGGGTTTGGGGGTTTTTTTTTGGGGGGGGGGTGAGCAGGAGTTGGGGGCCCAGTATGGGCAGGATGAGTCCCACTGCATCCCTCAGCCCCCCCCCCAAACATCCTGGGGGATGATGTTGCTTCAGTCTCCAGCTACTGTTACAGCAACCCCCCCCCCAAAAAAAACCCTAAAATAATCCCATGCTGCCACAAGGAAAAAACCATCACCCCCCCTCCTGTTACAGCCCCCCCCCCCAATAAATTAAAATAATAACAGGAGACTTCAGTCTCCTGGACACCCCCTCATTGCTGCATCCTCACCACAGCCCCCCCATTCCCTCCCCCCCCCCCCGAGGTGCTCAGCACCCTCAGGATCAGCCCCCCCCATGGGAATGGGGGAATTTCCCCATCATTAAATTAAAGGGGGGTTTTTGGGGGGGGCAGTGATGCTTCCACCCCCCCTCCACTCCCCCTTTATCCCCAATGAGCTGAGGGGGGGCTCAGCACCACCCCCCCCCAAAATGGGGAGATGCAGGATGAGGCCCAGGGTTTTACAGCATCATCCCAGCAGGGGTTTGGTTTTTTTTTTGGGGGGGGGTGAGCAGGAGTTGGGGGCCCAGTATGGGCAGGATGAGTCCCACTGCATCCCTCAGCCCCCCCCCCAAACATCCTGGGGGATGATGTTGCTTCAGTCTCCAGCTACTGTTACAGCAACCCCCCCCCCAAAAAAAAACCTAAAATAATCCCATGCTGCCAAAAGAAAGGGAAGAAACCATCACCCCCCCCTCTTCTTACAGCAACCCCCCCAAAAAAAATCTAATTTAATCCCATGCTGCCAAAAGAAAGGGAAAAACCATCACCCCCCCTCCTGTTACAGCCCCCCCCCAAATAAATTAACATAATAACAGGAGACTTCAGTCTCCTGGACACCCCCTCATTGCTGCATCCTGACCACAGCCCCCCCATTCCCCCCCCCCAACCCCGAGGTGCTCAGCACCCTCAGGATCAGCCCCCCCCATGGGAATGGGGGAATTTCCCCATCATTAAATTAAAGGGGGGTCTTGGGGGGGTTTTGGGGGGGGCAGTGATGCTTCCACACCCCCTCTCCACTCCCCCTTTATCCCCAATGAGCTGAGGGGGGGCTCAGCATCCCCCCCCCCCCCCAAAATGGGGAGATGCAGGATGAGACCCACGGATAAAATTAAGGGGGGGTCTCTGGGGGGGCTTGGGGGCGTTTGGGGGTGGCAGTGATTCCCCACCCCCCCTTCCCTAATCCCCCTTTATCCCCTTCTTCCCCCCTCCTTCAAAGCATTCCCGGGTGGAGGCTGAGGATGGAGACCCCGTTGCCATGGCAACCGCGGGCCAAGCGCACACGCGGCCAAACCTGACGCATCCCCCACCCCCCCCCCCCAAATAAACCCCTAAAACCCCCAACAAACACCCCCCCCAACCCCCCCCTTCCCCCAAAGCATCCTTTCATTTTGGGGGGGGGTTTCCCTTCCTCCTCCTCCCCTCCATCACCTCGGTGCCTCCGCGGCCTCCTCCGCCCTTCTCCGCGGGTTCCTCGGCCGTGCCCCCCAGCCCGGAGGTGGCCAGGGCCGCGTCGATGCCATCCCCGATGTCCCTCATGTCCTCCAGCGCGATGGTGAATTGCGCCAGAGTCCGCACCATCTGCAGCATGCGGGGCCCGGGGGGGGGGGTTCGGTCCGTCCCAGGAGGCCCAAAGAAGAATTAAAATTGATTTTATTTTATTTTAATATTATTTAAATTTTTTTTAGGTTTTTTAAATGATTTTTAATTATTTTTAATTATTTTTAATTATTTTTTAATTATTTTTAATTATTTTAAATTATTTTTAATTATTTTTTAATTAATTTTTTATTTTTATTTTATTATTTTTAAATTATTATTTTTAATTCTTTTTTATTTTTAATTCTTTCAAATTAATTTTTATTTTATTTCTTTTTTATTTTTTAATTGATTTTTGATTTTAAAACCGATTTTTAATTTTCTTTTAAATATTCTTAAACGGATTTTTAATTTTTTTAATTTATTTTTCCTTCTTTTTAATTTATTTTTAATCGATTATTAATTTTTTAAATCTATTTTTAGCCCTTAATTTCCTTCAATTTCTTTTTCATTTAATTTTTCCTTTCTTACGTTTTAAAATCTATTTTTAATTCTTTTAAATGTAGCTTTTACCTCTTAATTCCCTTCAATTCCTTTTTAATTTCTCCCAATTTATCCTCTAGCTTTTCATTTCCTTCAATTTCTTTTTAAGTCCTTTTCAATATTTTTAATTCTTTTTCCTAATGAATTTTTTGCCAATTTTTGGTCAATTTTTTTTCTATTTTTTTAAATATTTTTTTTACCAATTATTCTAAAATTTTTTTCCAATTATTCTTTAATTTTTTTAATTATTTTCCATTTATTTTCCAATTATTTTCTAATTTTTTCCCTATTTTTTTTATTTTTTTCCCAATTTTTCCCTATTTTTTTTTCCAATTTTTTCCCTATTTTTCCCTATTTTTTTTCCAATTTTTCCCTATTTTTTTTTTTTTTCCCTTTTTTTTTCAATTTTTTCCCATTTTTCCCTATTTTTTTCCCAATTTTTCCCTATTTTTCTTTATTTTTTTTCCCAATTTTTTCCCTATTTTTTCCCAATTTTTCCCTATTTTTTTTCCAATTTTTTCCCTATTTTTTTTTATTTTTTCCCCTTTTTTCCCTATTTTTTTCCCAATTTTTTCCCTATTTTTTCCCCTTTTTTCCCTATTTTTTTCCCTATTTTTTCCCTATTTTTTTCCCAATTTTTTCCCTATTTTTTTTTATTTTTTTCCCCTTTTTTTCCCTATTTTTTCCCCAATTTTTCCCCTATTTTTTCCCTATTTTTTCCCTATTTTTTTCCCAATTTTTCCCTTTTTTTTTCCCAATTTTTTCCCTATTTTTCCAATAATTAATTTTTTTCTCAATAATTTCCCGCCCCCTTTTTAACCCCTCAGCGGGGAGGCCAATTCAATCCCGCGGATCTTTCCCCGCTGGCTCCGCGCTTCCCGAGTGGGTCCCGCTCTCTCTCTGCCTCTCTCTCCGCCTCCGCCCTCCCGCACACGGAGCCCGCAGGATCCCTGCGCCTGCGTCCCCACGCGAGTCCCGGCTGGGTGCGGGGAGGCAGAGCCGTGCCCACCACCCCCCCACGCAACCACCCGGAGCAGCGTGGATGCCGGGAGGGAGCGATCCTGCGTGGGGAGGTGGGGGGGATGCGGTGGAGAAGGTTTGGTGGGGCTGGAACGGGAGGGGAAGCTGGGGGGGGGTTATTGTATTTTATTGTATTTTATTTTATTTTATTTTATTTTATCTTTATTTTATTTTAGATTTTCCTTTATATTTTATTTTTATTTTCTTTTATTTTTATTTTATTTTATTTTATTTTATTTATTTTATTTATTTTATTTTATTTATTTTATTTTATTTTATTTTATTTTTATTTTTATTTTATTTTATTTTTCTTTATTTTATTTTATATTTTCTTTTATATTTTCTTTTATTTTATTTTATTATTTTGGCACCATTTGGGGTTTGGGTTTTGGTTTTTTTTGGGGGGGGTGTGGCAGGAGGGGGGGCTGTGATTTTATTTATTTTTATTTTGGCACCATTTGGGGTTTGGGGTTTTTTTTTGGGGGGGTGTGATGGGTTTTTCCTTTTATTTCTTTTTTTTTTTTGGCTGCATGTCATTATTTTAGATTATATTTGGGGGGGTGTAACAGGAGGGGGGGGGATTTTATTTCTTTTTATTCTTTTTTTTTGGCACCATGTGGTTTTTTTTTTTTGGGGGGGGGGGAGCTAGAACAGGGGGGGTGTGATGGGTTTTTCCTTTTTTTTTGGCACCATGGCATTATTTTAGATTTTTTTTGGGGGGGTGCTGCAAGAGTGGGGGTGTGACTTAATTTTTTTATTATTATTTTGGCACCACTTGGAGGTTTTGGGGTTTTTTTTGGGGGGGTGTGATGGTTTTATTCCTTTTATTTCTATTTTTTTTTTTTTGGGACCATGTCATTATTTTAGATTTTTTTTTGGGGGGGGTGGCAGGAGGGGGGGCTCTGATTTTATTTTTTTTTTATTATCTTGGTACCATTTGGGGTTTGGGGTTTTTTTTGGGGGGGGTGTGATGGGTTTTTCCTTTATTTTATTTTTTTTTTTGGCTGCATGGCATTATTTTAGATTTATTTTGGGGGGGTTGCTGCAACATTAGGGGGGTGTGTGATTTTTTCCTTTTATTTTTTTTTTGGCACCATGTCATTACTTTAGATTTATTTTGGGGGGGTGTAACAGGTGGGGGGGTGTAATTTATTTTTTTTATTATTTTGGCAGCATTCTATTATTTTAGATTTTTTGGGGGGTGCTGGAATAGGAGGGGGGGTGATTTTTTTTGTTTATTTTGGCAGCAATCTATTATTTTAGATTTTTTTTTGGGGGGGTGCTATAACAGGAGGGGGTGTAATTTCTTTTTATTATTATTTTGGCAGCATTCTATTATTTTAGATTTATTTTGGGGGGGTTGCTGCAACATTAGGGGGGTGTATGATGGTTTTTTTTATTTTGGCAGCATGTGATCATTTTAGATTTATTTTGGGGGGTGCTGGAACAGGAGGGGGGAGTAATTTCTTTTTTTTATTATTTTGGCAGCATTCTATTATTTTAGATTATTTTTTTTTGGCACCATGTCATTATTCAGATTTTTTTTGGGGGGGTGCTATAACAGGAGGGGGTGTAATTTCTTTTTTTTTTATTATATTGGCAGCATTCTATTATTCTAGATTTATTTTGGGGGGGTTGCTGCAACATTAGGGGGGTGTGATGATTTTTTCCTTTTATTTTTTTTTTTTTTTGGCACCATGTCATTACTTTAGATTTTTTTTTTGGGGGGGTGCTTTAACAGGTGGGGGGGTGTAATTTATTTTTTTATTATATTGGCAGCATTCTATTATTTTAGATTTATTTTGGGGGGGTTGCTGCAACATTGGGGGGGTGTGATTTTTTTTTTATTTTGGCAGCATGTCATTATTTTAGATTTTTTTTGGGGGGGTGCTGTAACAGGAGAGGGGGTGTAATTTATTTTTTTTATTATTTTGGCAGCATTCGATTATTTTAGATTTTTTGGGGGGTGCTGGAATAGGAG
Source organism: Archilochus colubris (assembly GCA_023079485.1). NCBI lineage: Eukaryota > Metazoa > Chordata > Aves > Apodiformes > Trochilidae > Archilochus > Archilochus colubris. The sequence goes on along the minus strand of CM041083.1, from coordinate 199,075,330 downwards.
GGGGTGTGATTTATTTTTTTTATTTTGGCAGCATGTCATTATTTTAGATTTTTTTTTTGGGGGGGTGCTATAACAGGAGGGGGTGTAATTTCTTTTTTTAATTATATTGGCAGCATTCTATTATTTTAGATTTATTTTGGGGGGTGCTGGAATAGGAGGGGGGGTGATTTATTTTTTTTTATTTTGGCAGCATTCTATTATTTTAGATTTTTTTTGGGGGGAGGAGCTGTAGGAGGAGGGGGTGTAATTTATTTTTTTTTATTATTTTGGCAGCATTCTATTATTTTAGATTTTTTTGGGGGGGTTGCTGCAACATTAGGGGGGTGTATGATGTTTTTTTCCTTTTTTTTTTGGCTGCATGTCATTATTTTAATTTTTTTTTGGGGGGTGCTGGAATAGGAGAAGGTGTAATTTATTTTTTTTATTATTATTTTGGCAGCATTCTATTATTCTAGATTTATTTTGGGGGGGTTGCTGCAACATTGGGGGGTGTGTGATTTTTTTTTTTATTTTGGCAGCATGTCATTATTTTAGATTATTTTTTTTTTGGGTGCTGTAAGAGGTGGGGGGGTGTAATTGATTTCTTTATTATTTTGGCATCATGCCATTATTTTAATTTTAATTATTATTATTTTTTTGGGTGCTCTCATCACCCTCTCTCCTCCGCTTTGCACTGAGGGAAACTGAGGCACGGAGCAAAAAGCTTGGGGGTTTTTTCCTCCCCCCCCTCCTCCCCCCCTAAATACCTCAGCACCCACAGCCCCGCTTTGCACCCACCCCGGAGCCCTTTCTACCGCTCCCTTCCTTGCCTCGTTAATTACCTCTAATTAGGCTTCGCCTCGTTTCCATAGCAACAGCTCCTCCCATTCCACCCAGTACATTTCCTCTTGGTTACGCAGGTGATGAGCAGCCCACCCTGGTGCACAGGGCTTGTGCACCAATCCTGGTGTTACACAAGGGCTCTGCACCCATCCTGGTGTTACACAGGGACTGTGCACCCATCCTGGTGCTACACAGGGCTGTGCACCCATCCTGGTGTTACACAAGGGCTCTGCACCCATCCTGGTGTTACACAGGGGTTGTGCACCTAGCCTGGTGCTACACAGGGGTTGTGCACCCATCCCGGTGTTACACAGGGGTTGTGCACCCATCCTGGTGCTACACAGGGCTGTGCACCCATCCTGATGTTACACAAGGGCTGTGCACCCATCCTGGTGTTACACAAGGGCTCTGCACCAATCCTGGTGTTACACAAGGCTTGTGCACCCATCCTGCTGGTGCACAGGGCTGTGCACCCATCCTGGTGTTACACAGAGGCTCTGCACCCATCCTGGTGTTACACAGGGGTTGTGCACCCATCCTGGCGGGTTTTGCACCCATCCTGGTGCTACACAGGGTTGTGCACCCATCCTGGTGCTACACAGGGACTGTGCACCCATCCTGGTGTTACACAAGGGCTCGGCACCCATCCTGGTGCTGCACAGGGACTGTGCACCCATCCTGGTGCTACACAGGGCTGTGCACCCATCCTGGTGTTACACAGGGACTGTGCACCCATCCTGGTGTTACACAGGGACTGTGCACCCATCCTGGTGTTACACAGGGCTGTGCACCCATCCTGGTGTTACACAGGGACTGTGCACCCATCCTGGTGTTACACAAGGGCGCTGCACCCATCCTGGTGCTGCACAGGGTTGTGCCCCCATCCTGCTGGTGCACAGGGCTGTGCACCCATCCTGGTGGTACACAGGGGTTGTGCACCCATCCTGGTGGGTTTTGCACCCATCCTGGTGCTGCACAGGGGTTATGCACCCATCCTGGTGTTACACAGGGGTTGTGCACCCATCCTGGTGCTACACAGGGACTGTGCACCCATCCTGGTGTTACACAAGGGCTCTGCACCCATCCTGGTGCTGCACAGGGTTGTGCCCCCATCCTGCTGGTGCACAGGGCTGTGCACCCATCCTGGTGTTACACAAGGCTTGTGCACCCATCCTGCTGGTGCACAGGGCTCTCCACCCATCCTGGTGTTACACAGGGCTTGTGCACCTAGCCTGGTGCTACACAGGGGTTGTGCAGCCATCCTGCTGGTGCACAGGGCTGTGCAGCCATCCTGCTCGTGCACAGGGCTGTGCACCCATCCTGGTGTTACACAGAGGCTCTGCACCCATCCTGGTGTTACACAGGGGTTGTGCACCTAGCCTGGTGCTACACAGGGGTTGTGCACCCATCCTGGTGGGTTTTGCACCCATCCTGGTGCTACACAGGGTTGTGCACCCATCCTGGTGTTACACAGGGGTTGTGCACCCATCCTGGTGGGTTTTGCACCCATCCTGGTGCTACACAGGGGTTGTGCACCCATCCTGGTGTTACACAGGGCTGTGCACCCATCCTGGACCCCCCCCAGATCCTCCTCCCCAGGGTGCCTGGCAGAGAACGGCCAACTCAGTGCACACGATGCCAGAAATGCTGCAGGAGCTTTAAATCCTTTGGGAGAAGGATGAGGGATCCGCAGCTCCCGGTGTGGGCAGGGTGGATGCTTGTGCAGAGCCCCGTGTCACTAATTACACCAGGGTTAATGAGGTTAATGCCAGGCAGCAGCTCCTCAGGCAGCACAGCTACCCCAGCCCCCTGCTGATGTAATCCTGGAGCTGTCTGGGTTGGAATCCTCGACATTTTGGGGTTGCAATGCTGGATCTGTTTGGGTTGCAATCCTGGAACCTTTTGGGGTTGGAATCCTGTACCTTTTGGGGTTGGAATCCTGGACCTGTTTGGGTTGAAATCCTGGACCTATTGGGGTTGCAATCCTGGACATTTTGGGGTTGCAATGCTGGACCTGTTTGGGTTGGAATCCTGGACCTTTTAGGGTTGCAATCCTGGACCTGTTTGGGTTGGAATCCTGGACCTTTTGGGGTTGCAATGCTAGATTTGTTTGGGTTGGAATCCTGGACCTGTTTGGGTTGAAATCCTGGACCTATTGGGGTTGCAATCCTGGACATTTTGGGGTTGCAATGCTGGACCTGTTTGGGTTGGAATCCTGGACCTTTTAGGGTTGCAATCCTGGACCTGTTTGGGTTGGAATCCTGGACCTTTTGGGACTGGAATCCTGGACCTGTTTGGGTTGCAATGCTGGATCTATTTGGGTTGGAATCCTGGACCTTTTAGGGTTGTAATCCTGGACCTGTTTGGGTTGTGATCCTGGACCTTTTGGGGTTGCAATGCTAGATTTGTTTGGGTTGGAATCCTGGACCCATTTGGGTTACAGTGCTGGACCTGTTTGGGTTGCAATCCTGGACCTGTTTGGGTTGTAATGCTGGATGTGCTTGGGTTGGAATCCTGGACCTATGGGGTTGCAATCCTGGCTTCTTCTGGGATCCAATCCCAGAACCACTTCTGTTGTAATCCCAGTTCCACTTGGGTGTCAATCCCAAAACTGCTGCAATCCAGACCCATCTGGGTTCTAATCCCAGAGCCAGTTGGGCTGCAACCCCAGGCTCATCTCCGCTGCAATTCCAGACCCATCTCTGCTGCAATCCCAAATCCATCTGGATCCCAAATCGGGGCCTACTTGGGCAACAATCTTGGGCCTGCCTGGACTGCAACCTCAGCTCCATCCATCTTGCAATCCCAAACCCATTCCTGGTTCAGTTGCTGATCCATTAGGGCTGCAGCCCTGGGTCCATCTGGATTGCAATACCCTGATCCATCTGTACTGCAATCCCAAACCCATTCCTGGGTCAATTCCAGATCCATCTATGTTGCAATCCCAAATCCATTCCCATTGCAATCCCAGATCCATCTGGATTGCAATCCCAAACACATTTCTGTGGCAATCCTGGATCCATCCATCTTGCAATCCCAAAACCATTCCCGTGGTAATCCTAGATCCATCCATATCACAAACCTAAATCCATTCCTGTTGCAATTCCAGCTCCATCCATTTTGCAATCCCAAACCCATTCCTGGTTCAGTTGCTGATCCATCAGGGCTGCAGCCCTGGCTCCATCTGGATTGCAATTCCCAGCTCCATCCATCTTGCAATCCCAAACCCATTCCTGTGGTAATCCTGGATCCATCCAGGTTGCAATCCCAAACCTATTCCTGTTCCAATCCCAGATTCACTTGTTTTGCAATCCCAAACCCCTTCCTGTGTCAATCCCAGACGCATCAAGGCTGCAGCCCTGGGTCCATCTGGATTGCAGTTCCCAGATCCATCCATTTTGCAATCCCAAACCCATTCCTGTGGTAATCCTGGATCCATCTGGATTGCAATCCCAAACCCATTCCTGTGTCAATCCCAGACACATCAGGGCTGCAGCCCTCTGTCCATCTGGATTGCAATTCCCAGATCCATCTGTACTGCAATCCCAAACCCATTTCTGGGTCAATTCCAGATCCATTCCCATTTCAATCCCAAATCCATTCCCACTGCAATCCCAGATCCGTCTGTCTTGCAATCCCAAACCCACTTCTGTGGTAATCCTGGATACATCTGGATTGCAATCCCAAATCCACTCCTGGGTCAGTTCCTGATCCATCTATGTTACAATCCCAAACCCATTCCTGTGTCAATCCCAGACCCATCGGGGCTGCAGCCCTGGGTCCATCTGGATTGCAATTCCCAGATCCATCTGTATTGCAATCCCAAACCCATTCCTGGGTCAATTCCAGATCCATTCCCATTGCAATCCCAAATCCATTCCTGTGCTAATCCTGGAGCCATCCATATCACAAACCTAAATCCATTCCTGTTGCAATCCCAGCTCCACCCATTTTGCAATCCCAAACCCATTCCTGGTTCAGTTGCTGATCCATCAGGGCTGCAGCCCTGGCTCCATCTGGATTGCAGTTCCCAGATCCATCCATCTTGCAATCCTAAACCCATTCCTGTGCTAATCCTGGATCCATCCAGGTTGCAATCCCAAACCTATTCCTGTTCCAATCCCAGATCCACCCGTTTTGCAATCCCAAACCCATTCCCGTGTCAGTCCCAGACGCATAAAGGCTGCAGCCCTGGGTCCATCTGGATTGCAGTTCCCAGATCCATCCATTTTGCAATCCCAAACCCATTCCTGTGCTAATCCTGGATCCATCCATGCTGCAATCCCAAACCCCTTCCTGTGTCAATCCCAGATTCCGGGTTGGAATCCCAGATCTCTCCCTCACTGACACTTCAGTCCCAGATTTTTTTGTGCCACTGTGCCGATTCCCATGGGATTTCCTCTCCCAGAGATCCCTCCCTCCATCTCAAGAAGCTCCTTCCCACCTCACTCCTCCCCCAGAAAACAATCCCTTAACCCTTTCAGTGTAGATTCTCCAGTGGCTACTACAGAGGTTGAGCCTTCCACCTAAACCTCAACCCCCATCCAACCTCTCTGGCTGTTATCCAAGATATTATCCAGGATGGATGGATGGAAGGAAAAGGGTTAAACCCAGCACTTCCACAAGACCCAAGGAGACTGCAAGGGGCCCAACTGGGGTTTTCTCTTTTCCCGAGCACCCAGGAAAGGGAAAAAAAAAGAAGAAAATTCCCACAAAACCACACGGGAACGATTCCGACCGCCGATCACGGACCCCCCTGCGAGCGGCCCGCAGCCCACAGGAAATTCCTGGGAGTTTTTGGCCACTCCGCCAGTGCTGCCTATTTTTAGGGCAGCCTAAAATATGAGCTGGTTATTTTTAGCTGCTTGGCTCTTCGTAAACACCTTTAGGTTTCCTTTCTGATCATCCTTTTTTTTATATTTTTTATTTTTTCCCCCTATCCCGGGTCTTTCCCCCACTTAAAAAATAAAATCCAACCAACCAAATACCCCAAATTCCAGGGACAAACACCCAGCTCCCTTGGGATCCACCCCCCATCCCAAAAGTTTGTGCCAATGTCATCCCAAAAACCCAAAGATCCAGCACTGGGATCCCAAATCCAGAATGGGAGGCTCAGAGAGGGGTTTTTCCCCCCCAGTTTTTCCCTCTGGCACTGGGAATATAAACACTCCCCCCCTCCTCCATCTAGCCTCCCATCCAAGGAGGGGAATTCTCCTGGATTCCCCTATTTTATTTATTTTTGAATAAAAAATCCGGGTGCAAATCCAGGTTTCCCCCCCCCCGAGTGCAGCAACACAGGAGAGGGAACTTCAGATAGTAAGAAAATACCCAAAATATTCAAAATATTTGTTAAAAAAGGACCAGGCAAACCAGACCCTGCCTCCACCTGCCCTATAAAAATAAAAATAAAACATAAATTAAAAAAAAAAGAGGCATCAGAGTCCTAAAAACTTCATTTTTCAAGGTAAAATGGGTTTTTAGGGGAAAGGCAGAGCAATCCCTGACCCTTGAAGCCAGGCTGAGACCCTGCACACCTCGGTGCATATCCCGATGCCACTTGTAGCCATTCCCAGGGTTCTCCCTCTCCAAATCCCACAGGAATTGGGGCGCTGGAGGAGAGGAGGTGACACAGGAGCTGTCACCACCCAGCTGGGATCCCAAAGCCACATCCCATGGGAAGGGAAAGCTCCAGATCCCTGGAAATCCCATTTCCCTCCTTCCCCAAATCAAATCCAGGCCTCACTCTGTGGTGGAACAAGTTGTGCCCGGGCTCAGCAATGCCCTAGGGGGGGATTTTGAGGCTGAAACCTCACTAAAAAAAAATAAAAATAAAATAAAATATGGTTTTAGGGAAAAGCTGGAGCGTTTCAAACCGTTTTGGGAATGGGAGTTGCCTCTTGGGGCCTTCCCAGCTCATCCTTCCGGCAGCTGCCAGGGAGGAGCCACTTCCAGCAGAATCATTCCCACCCCTCCAAAATGTGCTAAAATTTAATAAATAAATAAATTCAAGTCGGTTTATTTGGGGTTTTTGGGGTTTTTTTCCCCCCCCTGTTATGGCTCATCCCCCCTGTGCTGCTGGGAGGGGATTCTCTAGGGTCATGTAATAGGGTTGTGCTGAGAAGCAACCTGGATCTCGGCACCTCCTTCAAATTCCCCCCTTCCCCAGTTTGGAAAAAAAAAAAAAAAAAGAGGTGTCAAAGTCCTAAAAACTTCATTTTTCAAGGAAAAATAGGTTTTTAGGGAAAAGGCAGAGCAATCCCTGACCCTTGAAGCCAGGCTGAGACCCTGCACACCTCGGTGCATATCCCGATGCCACTTGTAGCCATTCCCAGGATTCTCCCTCTCCAAATCCCACAGGAATTGGGGTGCTGGAGGAGGGGGGTGTCACAGGAGCTGTCACCACCCAGCTGGGATCCCAAAGCCACATCCCATGGGAAGGGAAAGCTCCAGATCCCTGGAAATCCCATTTCCCCACTTCCCCAAATCAAATCCAGGCCTCACTCCGTGGTGGAACAAGTTGTGCCCGGGCTCAGCAATGCCCTAGGGGGGGATTTTGAGGCTGAAACCTCACTAAAAAAAATAAAAATAAAATAAAATATGGTTTTAGGGAAAAGCTGGAGCGTTTCAAACCATTTTGGGAATGGGAGTTGCCTCTTGGGGCCTTCCCAGCTCATCCTTCCGGCAGCTGCCAGGGAGGAGCCACTTCCAGCAGAATCATTCCCACCCCTCCAAAATGTCCCAAAATGTAAAAAATAAATAAATTCAAGTCGGTTTGTTTGGGTTTTGGGGTTTTTTTTTCCCCCTGTTATGGCTCATCCCCCCTGTGCTGCTGGGAGGGGATTCTCTAGGGTCGTGTAATAGGGTTGTGCTAAGAAGCAACCTGGATCTCGGCACCTCCTTCAAACTCCCCCCTTCCCGCCCCCCTTTCCCAGTTTGGGGAAAAAAAAAGAGGAAAAAAAAAGGGGGTGGGGTCTGCACTTTTTTTTTTTTCCGTGGATGTTTTTTTCCAGAGCGAATCCCACTAGAGGGAGCTGGGATGTGGGGAAAGCAGAGTGGGAACAGGGTCCTGTCCCAGGGAGCCTCCAGGGCACAGCCAGCTCCCAAACTTCCCAGGTTTTCTACCAAAATCCCGGGAAAAAAAAGGCTTGGGAAAAAAAACCTCCATCCCTGGGCACCAGTAACTTCCATTCCTAAGCACCAGTAACTTCCATCCCTGTGCACCAGTTTCCTCCATCCCTAGGCACCAGTTACCTCCATCCCTGAGCACCAGTAACCTCTACCACAGTTCACCAGTATCCCCCATCCCAGTTCACCAGTAACCTCCATCCCTATGCACCAGTAACCTGGGCACCAGTTACCTCCATCCCAGTGCACCAGTAACTACCATCCCTGGGCACCAGTAACTGGGTACCAGTAACCTCCATCCCTGGGCACCAGTAACCTCCATCCCAGTTCACCAGTATCCCCCATCCCAGTTCACCAGTAACCTCCATCCTTAGGCACCAGTATCCTCCATCCCTGGGCACCAGTAACCTCCATTCCTAAGCACCAGTAACTTCCATCCCTGTGCACCAGTTTCTTCCATCCCTAGGCACCAGTTACCTCCACCACAGTTCACCAGTATCCCCCATCCCAGTTCACCAGTAACCTCCATCCCTAGGCACCAGTATCCCCCATCCCTGGGTCCCAGTCACCTCCATCCCTGGGCACCAGTAACCTCCATTTCTAAGCACCAGTAACTTCCATCCCAGTTCACCAGTTACCTCCATCCCTGGGCACCAGTTACCTCCATCCCCGGGTACCGGTAACCTCCATCCCAGTTCACCTGTATCCCCCATCCCTGGGCACCAGTCTCCATCCTTGTTCACCAGTAACCTCCATCCCTGGGCACCAGTATCCCCCATCCCTGTGCACCAGTAACCTCCATTCCTGTTCACCAGTATCCCCCATCCCTGGGTACCAGTAACCTCCATCCCTGGCACCAGTAACCTGGGCACCAGTTACCTCCATCCCAGTGCACCAGTAACTACCATCCCTGGGCACCAGTAACTGGGTACCAGTATCCCCCATCCCTGGGTACCAGTAACCTCCATCCCTGGGCACCAATCACCTCCACCACAGTTCACCAGTATCCCCCATCCCAGTTCACCAGTAACCTCCATCCCTAGGCACCAGTATCCCCCATCCCTGGGTACCAGTCACCTCCATCCCTGGGCACCAGTTACCTCCATCCCTGGGCACCAGTTACCTCCACCACAGTTCACCAGTATCCCCCATCCCAGTTCACCAGTTACCTCCATCCCTGGGCACCAGTTACCTCCATCCCTGGGCACCAGTAACCTCCATCCTGGGCACCAGTAACCTTCATTCCCGGGTACCAGTAACCTCCATCCCAGTTCACCTGTATCCCCCATCCCTGGGCACCAGTCTCCATCCCTGTTCACCAGTAACCTCCATCCCTGGGTACCAGTTACCTCCATTCCTGGGCACCAGTATCCCCCATTCCTGGGCACCAGTATCCCCCATTCCTGGGCACCAGTATCCCCCATCCCTGAGCACCAGTAACCTCCATCCCTGGGCACCAGTTACCTCCATTCCTGTGCACCAGTATCCCCCATTCCTGGGCACCAGTATCCCCCATCCCTGAGCACCAGTAACTTCCATCCCTGGGCACCAGTAACCTCCATCCCAGTTCACCAGTAACTTCCATCCCTGTGCACCAGTTACCTCCATCCTTGTGCACCAGTAGCCTCCATCCCAGTTCACCAGTATCCCCCATCCCTGGCCACCAGTCTCCATCCCTGAGCACCAGTTACCTCCATTCCTGGGCACCAGTATCCCCCATCCCTGGGCACCAGTAACCTCCATCCCTGGGCACCAGTTACCTCCATCCCAGTGCATCAGTATCCCCCATCCCTGGGCACCAGTTTCCTCCATCCCTCTGCACCAGTGTCCCCCATCCCAGTTCACCAGTCACCTCCATCCTTGTGCACCAGTATTCCCCATCCCTGGGCACCAGTTACCTCCATCCCTGGGTACCAGTAACCTCCATTCCTAAGCACCAGTAACTTCCATCCCTGTGCACCAGTTTCTTCCATCCCTGTGCACCAGTCACCTCCATCCCTGTGCACCAGTAACTGGGTACCAGTAACCTCCATTCCTGGGCACCAGTATACCCCGTCCCAGTTCACCAGTAACCTCCATCCCTGGGCACCAGTAACCTCCATCCCTAAGCACCAGTAACCTCCATCTCTGGGCACCAGTTACCTCCATCCCTAAGCACCAGTAACCTCCATCTCTGGGCACCAGTTACCTCCATCCCTGGGCACCAGTTACCTCCATTCCTGTTCACCAGTATCCCCCATCCCTGGGCACCAGGCACATCCATCACTGGGCAGCAGCCACTGCCATCCATGGTGTCAGTGACCTTCTTCCTGGAGCTCATAACCTTCATCCCTGGGGATCAGTCATCCCATCCCTAGGGATCACTCATCCCATCCCTAGTCACTGCCATTCCAAGGCACCAGTCACCTTCCTGGACCATGTCACACCATCCTTGGGCACCAGCCACCTCCTTCCTGGAGCAAATCACCTCTATCCTTGGCCACCAGTCACTTCCATCCCTGGTACCAGTCACCATCATCCCTAGGAACCATCACCTCACCCTTCTGGACCATGCCACCCCATCCAGGAAGCTGAAGAGGAGGCAGCAGTGTGCCCAGGTGGCCAAGAAGGCCAATGGCATCCTGGGCTGGATCAGGAAGAGCGTGGCCAGCAGGTCCAGGGAAGGGATTCTGCCCCTGTGCTCAGCTCTGGGGAGGCCACAGCTTGAGTCCTGTGTCCAGTTCTGGGCCCCTCAGCTCTAGGAAGGAGCTGGAGGTGCTGGAGCAGGTCCAGAGGAGGCAAGTGGGCTGGTGAAGGGATCCAGCAGAGTTGCTGTGAGGAGGGGCTGAGGGAGCTGGGGGTGTTGAGGCTGGAGAAGAGGAGGCTCAGGGGAGAGCTCATCACTCTCTGCAACTCCCTGAAAGGAGGTTGGAGCCAGGGGGGGGTTGGTCTCTTTTCCCAGGCAACTCTCAGCAAGACAAGAGGCCATGGTCTCAAGTTGTGCCAGGGGAGGTTTAGGTTGGAGATCGGAAAGAATTTCTTTGTGGAGAGGGTGATCAGGCATTGGAATGGGCTGCCCAGGGAAGGGGTGGATTCTCCGTGTCTGGAGCTATTTCCAAAGAGCCTGGATGTGGCACTGAGTGCCATGGGCTGGGAACCACGGGGGGAGTGGATCAAGGGTTGGACTTGATGATCTCTGAGGTCCCTTCCAACCCAGTCAGTTTTATGATTCTATGATCCCTGGGTAGCAAAACCTCCATTCCTGGTCCCAGTTTCCTCATCCCACCCCTGGGGACCAACCAGCTCCATCCCTTGGGACCACCAGGTCCTATGTCCTGGAGAAAAACCACCCTCCAAGTGTTTTTTCCACGGGAACATGAAGACCAAAACTGGCAGAGATTGCCCAGGGAGGTGGTTGAGGTCTCATCCCTGGAGATGTTCAAGGTGAGGCTTGAGGAGGCTCTGAGCACCCGGAGCTGGGTGAGGGTGTCCCTGATACTGCAGGGGTTTTACTAAATGACCTTTAGAGGTCCCTTCCCACCCAAATTATTCCATGATTCCATGACCCACACCACAGTGACCACGCTGGATCCCATCACACCTGGGGCTGCATCCCTTCCTCACCCCAACCTCTCACTCTTCTCCCCTGGGGCAGAAAAACTCCAAATTGTTTTTCCAAAGCAGAACTTCTCAAAAGGAAAGAGGAACATAAATCAGTGGCTCTGATTCAGCCCTGCTTGGGTTACTAAGAATATTCCTGTGTTTATTCACAGCCCCAGGGCTGGAGTTGTTTGCTTTTCCCTCGGCCATGGTTTTTCCCAGGCTCCCAACTCCTAGAGGAACCTTGATTTGCTCAGCGATGCTCCCATGGAGAAACTCGGGGGGACAACTGGCTCCAGGAGAGGGGGGAGGAGGAGAAGGAGGAGAAAAAGCAGGAGGAGGAGGAGGAGAAAAAGGAGGAGGAGAAGGAGGAGGAGGGCGGCTTCAAACCCAAATGGATGAGCCAGGGTTTGGTTGTTTTCCCTTCTTTGCCTTCTGGGCTGTGGTGATTCATCCCAGGAGGACACAGTCTGGCTGGAATTCTATTTTTTTTTTTAAAGTGTGAGAAAAAGCCAGGAAGAAGAAAAAATAATAAAAAAAACTAGAATAAAAGGAGTCAGGAGGAACTTTTTCAGGAGAGGGTGGAAGGATGCTGGGTATCCTGGGTGCTGGTGGGATTGGGAGAAAGGGGGGGGAGAAGGGGAAGGCAAGAAAAATTCAGCCCCTCTGTGTGTCCCAAAGACTTTCCCATGGGACTTTCACTTGAAATCAGGGTTTGCCTCACCAGCACTGGGTGTCATTGTTCCCTCCATCCCTCCCCCCCCCCCAAAAAAAAAAGACACAACCCCCCCCTGGTGCCTGCCAGCTTTTTGCTGAGCCCTGGAGCAGCTTTCACCAAATATGGAAGGGATTTTTTATTTTATTTTTTTTTTGGCCTCTGGTTTTCCACATTCAGGCAGTGGCCCAAGAGTCTGGCTCCTTCCAGATGCTGAGGTCAGCTCTGTTCTTCTTCCCCCTCCTGCCCCCCAACCTCCTTTTTGGGTCCAGCACCCTCCAGTCTCACCAGGAAAGCCCCCCCAGGGTCCTGACTGCACCCCCCAAATCAAGGGGCATTGAGTTCTGGAGGAAAGGGCAGGAGAAGGGTGCAGGGTGTTGGCACCCACTGGTATGGGTGACAGCCATGGGACATGGAGGTAGGGGGTGCCCTGAGGGGTGCAGATCCAGGGGAGGGGGTGCAAAGAAATTTTTGGTACTTGGAAGGTGCTGGTCTGGCACTCAGGGGGTGATGGGCACCAAGAGCCATGTGCACCAGGAGTTGATGGGCACCAAAGGTTCCCAAGAGCTTGATGGGCACAAAAGGTTCCCAGAAGCTCATGGACACCAGGAGTTGATGGGCACCAAAGGTTCCCAGGAGTTCATGGACACCAGGAGTTGATGAGCACCAAAGATTCCCAGGAGCTCATGGACACCGAGAGTTGATGGGCACCAAAGGTTCCCAAGAGCTTGATGGGCACCAAAGGGTCCCAGGAGCTCATGGGCACCAGGAGCTGATGGGCACCAAAGGTTCCCAAGAGCTTGATGGGCACCAAAGGTTCCCAGGAGCTCCTGGACACCAGGATCTAACGGGCACCAAAGGTTCCCAGAAGCTCATGGACACCGAGAGTTGATGGGCACCAAAGGTTCCCAAGAGCTTGATGGGCACCAAAGGTTCCCAGAAGCTCATGGACACCAGGAGTTGATGAGCACCAAAGGTTCCCAGGAGCTCATGGACACCGAGAGTTGATGGGCACCAAAGGTTCCCAGAAGCTCATGGGTACCAGGAGCTGATGGGCACCAAAGGTTCCCAAGAGCTTGATGGGCACCAAAGGTTCCCAGGAGCTCATGGACACCAGGAGTTGATGGGCACCAAAGGTTCCCAGAAGCTCATGGACACCAGGAGTTGATGGGCACCAAAGGTTCCCAGACGCTCGTGGACACCAGGAGCTAACGGGCACCAAAGGTTCCCAGAAGCTCCTGGACACCAGGAGTTGATGGGCACCAAAGGTTCCCAGAAGCTCCTAGACACCAGGAGTTGATGGGCACCAAGAGCCAAGGGACAGCAGGAGCTGGTGGGCACTCAGGAGCCAATTTGCACCAGGAGCTCTTGGGAATTAGGGGTGAATGGCACCCAGGAGCTGATTGGGCTCAGGAGCCATTGGGCAACCAAGAGTCAAAGGGCACCCAGGAGTTAATGGGCATCCCATGGGAACCCCCATGGGCACCCAGGAGCTGGTGGATGCCCAGGATCCAATAGGGTCCAATAGGACACCCACAAACCCACAAGCAACAAGCAGATGAGAGGCACCAGAGAGCTGATGGGCACCCAGGAGACACCCAGGAGTCCATGGAGGAGCCAAAAAGTAGCAGGAATTGATGGGCACACCCAAAAATCCACAAACATCCAGGACCTGATGGTTCCCAGGAGCTCCTGGACACCAGGAGTTGATGGGCACCAAGAGCCAAGGGACAGCAGGAGCTGGTGGGCACTCAGGAGCCAATTTGCACCAAGAACCCTTGGGAACTAGGGGTGAATGGCACCCAGGAGCTGATTGGGCTCAGGAGTCAAAGAGCACCCAGGAGTTAATGGGCACCCAAGAGTCAAAGGGCATCCCGTGGGTGCTGGTGGATGCCCAGGGTCCAATAGGGTCCAATAGGACACCCTCAAACCCACAAGCAACAAGATAAGAGGCATCAGAGAGCTGATGGGCACCCAAGAGACACCCAGGAGTCCACGGAGGAGCCAAAAAGTAGCAGTTGATGGGCACACCCAAAAATCCACAAACATCCAGGACCTGATGGTTCTCAGGAGCTCCTGGACACCAGGAGTTGATGGGCACACACAAATCCAGGACCTGATGGACACCCAGGACCCAACTGATACCATGGAGTCCATGAGCACACGGATCATGGGCACCCTGCAGCTGATGGGCACCCAGGAAACAAGTGACACCCAGGAGTCTACAGTCACCCAGGACACAGCAGAGCTGCTGGAAATGCCCCTCTCATGTCCCCTCCCCATGATCCATGCAGCCTGGATGCAACCATCAGGAGAAGACCCACGCCAGCATCACCCATACCCAACGGGCACCCAACCCTGTAGCACCCCATGCTCAATGGGTTCCCTTTCCCCAGCATAACCTCAACCAGGGTGGCAAGGAGCTGGTGAAGGAGGAGGGGGATCTCACCAGGAATGCCCAAATTTCATGTCACACCAGGGTGAGGTGAGAGGTGACACCTTCTCCACCGTGTCATTGTCACAGGGGCACCCTAAGGTGGGTGGGGTTGTGGGAAAAAAAAAAGGTGTTTTGGGATCTACTGACCTGTGCTGGGTTCAGGTGACCAAGAGATGTGTCCCCTCTCTGCTTACTGAGGCTTTGAGCCACCTCCATCCCATCTCACCAGGGGTTTTGGGGCAACCAAACCCCCAAAAAGGGCCACAAGTGATGTCCTACAGCTAGTGACAGTGTTTCTGTCCAGGGGTCAGGATAAAAAACCCTTTCCAAAAGGAAAAATAAAAGGCATGGAGAAAGATGCCAAATCGGGGCAGGCCGATGAGTCTGATCCTACTTCAGCTAAAAACAACCCCAAAAAACCCCCCAAAACAAACCAGGAAACCATATCCCAGGCTTGGAGATGCCAATCTTCCCATGCACACAACTCCCTTCTGGGTTTTTAGGGTCTCAGGAAGGGGTGGTCACAAATAGCAACTCCATGGCATCCCTGAGGAAATGATCTCCAGCTTCAGGAAGAGTGTGGAGATGCTCCAGAAGGGACCTGGTGGTGGCTACCCCAATGTTGGGATAATGACTCCTCCAGGGGTGACCCAGGGGTGGCAATCCTTATGGTGATTCCTCCAGGGGGGATCTGGTGGTGGCTTTCCCCCCCTTTGGGATGGAAGGGACCTTGGGATGGTGGCTCTTCCAGGAGGGGACCTGGTGGTGGTGATCCTTGTGTCAGTATGGTGATTCCTCCAGGGAGGACCTGGTGGTGGCCATCCCCTTCATTGGGATGGTGGCTTCTGCTGGGACCTGTTGGTGGCCATCCTGATGCTGGGACAGTGACTCCTCCAGGGGCATCCTGGTGATGGTGTTCCCATGTTGAGATGATGATTCTTCCAGAAGGGACCTGTTGGTGGCCAACCTCATGTTGGGATGGTGACTCCTCTAGAGGTGACCCAGTGGTGGCAATCCTTATGGTGATTCCTTCAGGGAGGACCTGGTGGTGGCCATTCCCCACATTGGGACGGAGGGGACCTGTTGGTGGCCATCCTCATGTTGGGATGGTGACTCCTCCAGGGGTGACCCAGTGGTGGCAATCCTTATGGTGATTCCTCCAGGGAGGACCTGTTGGTGGCCACCCCCGTGTTGGGATGGTGACTCCTCCAGGGGTGACCCGGTGGTGGTGATCCTTACGTCAGCATGGTGATTCCTCCAGGAGGGTCCTGGCTGTCCCCTCTTGGGGATAGTGGCTCCTCCAGGGAATAGCTGCTGGTGGCCTTTCCTTGATGGGGTTGGTGGCTCCTTCAGAGGCCACCACAGATGTTCTGTCCTCAGCACATCCAAGTGGGGCTCGTTGATGTCCTAGATGCCACTGGTGGCATGGAAGGAGGTGGTGGCCATGCCCTGGTTCCCAAAAAGGGACATGCCCAGAGGTTCTGGGACACTGCAGGACTCCATTCCTCAAATTAACTTAATTAACTTAATTATTTTATATAAAGCATCAGGTGGGGGAGAACACACAGCTTGGGGACAACCCCCTCTCTACAACCAGGAACACCGGGCACAGCCCAACTGGTACCAGTGTGGGCAGGAACTGGGCAGACTGGACCCAACCTCCTTGCCTCCAGAAGCTGCAGCAGCTTCAATGGGAGTTTGGACAAAGAGTTGTTGGAATATTTCTCCCCAGATGCTGCTTTTTGTCCTCCTTCCTATTGGCTGAGCTACAGTTCCCAAAGACCCAAAAGCAAACATGCTATTTTTAGCCAAGAGTTCAGTTTCTGGAGCCATTCCCTTCGAAATTCCTCACCCAACCTCTCCATGGAAACCGAGGGAGCCTGGAGAAACAGCCCCACGGGGACCAAGCATCAGAGCTTTCAAAAAGAGCCACGTTGAGGGAGAAGGGGTGGAAGTGGAGGATTTTTCTTCTTGGGATACATCCCAGGGCTGTCTGTGCAAGGGGGGATTGATGCCTACAGGAGGAGATGTCCTGCAAGATGGACCATTCCCATGGGAATCATGTCTGTATGGTTTGTGGGGAATGTGGTGGGGATGGGTGGGATGGGTGGGTGGAGATGGAGAGAGTTGGATGGAGATGGGCAGAAATGGATGGATGGAGATGGATGGAGATTGATGGGTGGATGGATGGAAGGATGGATGGAGGGAGTGATGGATGGAGATGAATGGATGGATGGATTCAGAGCTTTCAAAAAGAGCCACGTTGAGGGAAAAAGGGTGGAAGGGGAGGATTTTTCTTCTGGGATACATCCCAACCTGGGAACATCTTTGGTTTAGTGGGGTTTGTCTGTGCAAGGGGGGTTTGATGCCTACAGGAGGAGATGTCCTGCAAGATGGACTATTCCCATGGGAATCATGTCTGTATGGTTTGTGGGGAATGTGGGGATGGGTGGGATGGGTGGATGGAGATGGAGAGAGTTGGATGGAGATGGGCAGAAATGGATGGATGGAGATGGATGGAGATGGGGCAGGAGAGATGGAGGTGGGCAGAAATGGATGGATGGAGATGGATGGAGAGGGATGGATGGATGGATGGATGGAGATGGATGGATGGATTCAGAGCTTTCAAAAAGAGCCACGTTGAGGGAAAAGGGGTGGAAGTGGAGGATTTTTCTTCTTGGGATACATCCTGGGAACATCTTTGGTTTAGTGGGGTTTGTCTGTGCAAGGGGGGATTGATGCCTACAGGAGGAGATGTCCTGCAAGATGGACCATTCCCATGGGAATCATGTCTGTATGGTTTGTGGGGAATGTGGGGATGGGTGGGATGGGTGGGTGGAGATGGAGAGAGTTGGATGGAGATGGGCAGAAATGGATGGATGGAGATGGATGGAGATGGGGCAGGAGAGATGGAGGTGGGCAGAAATGAATGGATGGAGATGGATGGAGAGGGATGGATGGATGGATGGATGGATGGAGATGGATGGATGGATTCAGAGCTTTCAAAAAGAGCCACGTTGAGGGAGAAGGGGTGGAAGTGGAGGATTTTTCTTCTTGGGATACATCCCAGGGCTGTCTGTGCAAGGGGGGATTGATGCCTACAGGAGGAGATGTCCTGCAAGATGGACCATTCCCATGGGAATCATGTCTGTATGGTTTGTGGGGAATGTGGTGGGGATGGGTGGGATGGGTGGATGGAGATGGAGAGAGTTGGATGGAGATGGGCAGAAATGGATGGATGGAGATGGATGGAGATGGGGCAGGAGAGATGGAGGTGGGCAGAAATGGATGGATGGAGATGGATGGATGGAGGGAGGGAGGGAGGGAGGGATGGAGATGGATGGAGATGGATGGGTGGATGGATGGAGGGAGGGATGGATGGATGGATGGATGGATGGATGGATGGATGGATGGTGGATGGATGGAAGGATGGATGGAGGGAGTGATGGATGGAGGGATGGAGATGGATGGATGGATTCAGAGCTTTCAAAAAGAGCCACGTTGAGGGAAAAGGGGTGGAAGTGGAGGATTTTTCTTCTTGGGATACATCCTGGGAACATCTTTGGTTTAGTGGGGTTTGTCTGTGCAAGGGGGGTTTGATGCCTACAGGAGGAGATGTCCTGCAAGACGGACCATTCCCATGGGAATCATGTCTGTATGGTTTGTGGGGAATGTGGGGATGGGTGGGATGGGTGGGTGGAGCTGGAGAGAGTTGGATGGAGATGGGCAGAAATGGATGGATGGAGATGGATGGAGGTGGATGAAGATGGGGCAGGAGAGATGGAGGTGGGCAGAAATGGATGGATGGAGATGGATGGATGGATGGATGGAGGGAGGGAGGGAGGGAGGGATGGATGGATGGATGGATGGATGGATGGATGGATGGATGGAGGGTGGATGGATGGAAGGATGGATGGAGGGAGTGATGGATGGAGATGAATGGATGGATGGATTCAGAGCTTTCAAAAAGAGCCACGTTGAGGGAAAAAGGGTGGAAGGGGAGGATTTTTCTTCTTGGGATACATCCCGACCTGGGAACATCTTTGGTTTAGTGGGGTTTGTCTGTGCAAGGGGGGTTTGATGCCTACAGGAGGAGATGTCCTGCAAGATGGACCATTCCCATGGGAATCATGTCTGTATGGTTTGTGGGGAATGTGGTGGGGATGGGTGGGATGGGTGGATGGAGTTGGAGAGACCATGCCCATGGAAAAATCATGTCTGTATGGATTGTGGGGAATGGTGGTTGGGATAGGTGGAAGGGAATGGGTGGAATGGGTGGGTGGAGATGGAGAGAGATGGATGGATATGGGGCAGGAGAGATGGAGGTGGGCAGAAATGGATGGATGGAGATGGATGGATGGATGGATGGATGGATGGATGGATGGATGGAGTAGGATGTCTGTAGATGGATGGATAGAAATAGATGGAGGGATGATGGAGAGGTATGGATGGAGGTGGATGGGTGGATAGTTGGAGATGAATGGAGATGGATGGATGGATGGATGGATGGATGGATGGATAGTTGGAGAGGGATGGATGGATGGATGGATGGATGGAGATGGATGGATGGAGTGGGATGTGTAGAGATGGATGGATGGATAGAAATCGATGGAGGGATGATGGAGAGTGATAGGTGGAGGTGGATGATGATGGATGCATGGATAGATGGATGGATGGATGGAGATGGATGGATGGAGTGGGATGTGTGGAGATGGATGGATAGAAATAGATGGAGGGATGATGGAGAGGTATGGATGGAAGTGGATAGGTGGATGGATGGATGGAGATGGATAAACGAATGGAGCTAAATGGGTGGAGTTTGAAGGATGGAGATGGGTGGGTAGA